>OX375881.1:48723000-49323000 GCA_947359465.1 Metellina segmentata | reverse complement strand
AAAAAAAAATCAATTAATCAGATTTTATATTTAAATCGGATTATTTTGATTTAAATCAGATTTTTTTATTTAAATTTCTGCAAGCCCTATACACTGTTTTAAAAATAATTATACGTAAATTTGTTATTGAGTTTCTGACATTACATGTAAACCAATATTTATTTTAAGTAAACAATCAGAATTTGTGACATGGTAAATCAATATTTACTTAACATTTCTTTAACTTTAAAACACAAGTTGACATCCTACATAGTTTTCTTGAAAAAATTATATCACCATGTTAACAAATTTATCAGTAAGTGTTAGTGACAGACCTAAACTATAGTCTGAGACGTAGAATAGAGCACAGAAATAATCAGACTATAGTAAATTCTGATGATAAAACTGCCGAGCAGCAATAATAAATGGATTTTCACTTAGTTTTAATTCATATTGGATCTTTCATTTTTCCTGTTGACATTTTAATGTCTGTGTGTGAAAATGAATATTTCTACTCTTTAAACCATTGCACACCACAAGAATAAACTAACACAGAGGTTCCCAAACTTATCCAAGTGTTGGCACCCTAAGATAATTATAATTTTCTCACGGCACCCTTGTCAACGTTTAATATTTATCTGTGGTATATTATTACAAATATATATATTTCATATTTGTACCGCTTTGAAAAAGAAATTAGAGAAGTAAGAACATAGTTAATACAGCTAGTATTTATAAACTTCACACACAAACACTTTAATTTTACCTAATAAGAAAACATAGGTTGGTGAAAATATAAATAAAATAACCTTCATCATGCTCTTGGTTGGGGAGTGAACCGATTTTTGACGAGTGACCTTAACCCTTTTTTCTGTTGCTTAAAATAGCTTAGATTGGAGGTTATAGGTGCTTTTATCTCTTTACGTGGTACCCCAGGGTGCTGCGACACACACTTTGGGAACCCCTGAGCTAACTGACAAATGCCTCAAAAACTTTACTTCTCACTTGTGTTTTTTTTAGCTAATAAAATCAGTCACTCCTTTAGTTTATAATTTTGAATGAAACTGTTACATACATCCTGTAAGTGTTTATATTACGAGTGCTGTTAATCAGGAATGTTTACACATTACCGTTTCCAGTATATAGTATATTCTAATAAGTTACAACTGGCTGTTGCAATCTTTTAATAATATGCAGTAATTGACCCAGTTCCCACCGAGCTTGGTGTAGCCATTAGTGCTGAAATCCCCACGAGTGCAGAAAAATTAACGCATTTGACCACTTCTGCGATTTTTCTATAGTGTATTTACTTAGTTATAAAAATGTAAGATTAGTTGTGACTTAAATCAGTGATTAAAAAACAAATCATTTGATTAAAATCATGATTTTAATCGTTGATTTAAATCTTGACACCCTGACTTTCCAATTATTGAAAGACCTTGCCCAGTAATTTTTCAGGGGACACAAGCTTTGTCAATCACAATATTGTCAGTTTACAAAAAAGATCGAACAGAAACTTGAAAACTTGCAACAGAACACAAGAGAAATTATTGATAAACCTGATAGTTCAACCAACAAGCCTTAGCATTTAAAACGAATATATTAATTTTGTGATCGAAATTTTAAAAACATCCGACTAAAATTAAGGGATTTTAAGACAAAAATGTTACCTTATCAAGATGAAATGCATCCTATGCAGCAGTAGATTGGATACCACTGAGAGGCAAGCCTAGAAAAACACAGAAGAAACTTAGAACATGGAAATAAAATTATTTTCTAAACTTCTAGATAAATTAAAAATTAGTATTGTGTTTTAAGACAATCAATTGGCTATGACATTGCAATATTTGAAGAAAAAGGCACAGTAAGTTTAGTTTTTGTTTTCATCCAGACATTTAGAGTTGGGGTTTAAGGCACAAATCCAGATATTTAGAATAAGCAAAGTTTATAATCTGCAATCTAGTCTAATAACCTAGTTTAAATTGATTAGGTCATCCTTTGCATAAAGCTATGGTTTCCTAAGAGAGCAGTGCTGTTATCTAGTGGCCGTATATGAGCGGTGGATGACGTTACTAAAACATTGTCTATGTAAACCAGACAGCATTGAGTGTGAGCAGAACGTCACATAGCGGAGTTGCCATTAGCGTGACACCTGTCGTAACGTTTTTTCTCATGTAGCGGTGAACGATTTTGTAGCAGTCTTTGAATAAAAATGAGTGCAAATGTGATTTAAACCTGTGAAAATGACCAAATTTTGTAAGAAATAATGAAGCTTTATAAAATATGAACAGCAGACTGTAGAAAAGTTTAATAAATAAACAGGGTGGGCAATAAGTCCATGACATATCAAAATTCAAGCATTTGTCATACAAGAGTGCGGTTCTCACAAAATTGCTTTACATGGATGTTATCTAGTTTTTTTATTTCAGCACATTTTAAAACATTACTCTCCTCCAAACAAGTCTTCCTATGACTCTCTCATCTTCCAAATATACGAATAATGCTATGTCTAGATAGACTACGGACCAAGTTGAGATATCTAGTCACCGTTAAGACAGCCACCGCATGAGGACATATCCCGACTGCTAGATAACAGCACTGCTTTCTTAGTAAATCGTAGCTTGACTTTTTCTGAACTACGGCTTTCTCACTTCTTATTGCCACAATTTTATCAAGAACAGCAAAATTGGTAATCACAAAAAGGAAAAACAATACAATTGGTAAAGAAAAACAAGTGTCACAGTTAATATCTACCTAGTATTGTCCTACACAGGTTTCAACCTTAATTAATTTAAAAAACCCAACAGATTTTTACGATACTCTCAACAATAAAGTTCTGTATTTATTAATATAACACAATACAAGCAATATCTTACAGAACAAGGCTTACCTCCAATACTGTGACAGTAAACCTCAGTTTCAGAGTTAACATGAGTTTTTGATAAAACAGAGGTACAGCTACACCTACTGTATTTAGTATAATTTATAAGTTTCAGGGTATTCTTACCCAACATTCGCAGCTTAGTTTTTCTGCTGGTTCACAAATGTGTTTTCAAACTTACATTTTCCGTTGTAAAAATAAAAATATTTTTGAAAGAAAAAAAAAAATTTACTTTGGCGACTTTAGAAGTTCGCCAAAAAAAATGCCAAGGCCGTTGCCACCACTCATTAACGTAGACTGTAGTTGCACAAGAATGGCCTTGCTCATTAAACTATATTAAGCTTATGTTTAAAAGGGTCCACAAGAGGTTCAGTTCCATGTTATCTTTTAGTTAGAGTTTCCCAATAAACACAGTTAAACTGAAGTTTAGTGAGGAAAATGATCAGAAACTTTAATTTTAAAATTATGCAGTACATCCTTTTCGAAATATAGAAGTGAAAATCTTGATAATTTCATATAAGTACAGAATTAAGTGCACGAAATACTGCCCATCAAAGGACTGAAATTAAAACCTATGCAGCAAATATAATTAAACAAATACTTACAATTCGAGAACTACAGGGCCCAAACAATTCCGTTACTGTTAAGAGTCTCATGCTCAGGAAGTAGAAAGTTTTTCTACATCGTAGGAATACGTTGCTTCCAATAAAAATGTTTCATTTGCACGATTTCGGACCACCAAAAAGGTATATCTACCTTAAATGCATATCAGCATCAGTGCCATTTCAGAATGTCCACGTGAATAATCAGATATCTTCAAAACTATGTTCCCTAAGAATGTTATCGAACAAACTCAGTTTCAGTTCGCAATTTCTGACGTCAGCATCTGACTACGGCGAAATGGATTGGCCAATTGTGCTGAAAGTTGTAGTCTTTATCCAATCCAGCCCGCATTCTGTTCCGAGAATAAGTTTCGGTTTAGTCGCAGCTTGGTTGGTTGGTTTGCTGCCCGTTGTTAATTTTTTTTGTTGCTGCGAGAGGATTTTCAGTGCAAACAAACCATATGGAAAATGAAACTGATGATAATGATGCTGTAGCAAGCTTAGCTACCACTCCAAAACTTAACTTACACACAAATGGGTAGTATAAATACCAATGTAAAAAACCCAACTCTACCAAGTAATGCTGCTGTTCTTCACTTGGCAAGAAAAGCAGGTTTTGAGGCTTGGCTGCTTTCTATCTCACCTATATTTACCTAGATAGAAAATGCCTCTCATACACGCCGACCAACCCGTATAGTGGTTAAGGTGTTAGCCTCTAGATCGGAAGGTTCCTGGTTCGAATCCAGGTTCGGGCATGGGTGTTTGTAAACGTATGGTGTAGAGACGGCTGGTGCACCTTAAATCTGTCGTGGCCGAAAGTCCTCACGTTGGGTTGGCGTGGAAGTTTGGAGAGTGGGGTGCCAGCTCAGGTGTTGCTTCGTCATCTGACCGTGGTTCAAAATTACGAGGTGTTGTCCTCGGTCTTTCCTTAAAGGGACTGATCCCGGACCGTCGTCAATAGTCCGTTGTGTTGCTCTAGTATGACGTAAACTAAAATTACCGTTACCATTGCCTCTCATACACGAAAATGATTCGTTTTTTTTTGTGTAAACACCAAATTACTGAGGAAGATCGACAATTAATATCGTTCGGGTGCGAATTTGAATCCCACCATATTGAATTGATTCTTTTACGAGTTTTTGATTTATGTGGGTTGAGGGCAAATACAGACCCTTGTATTTTAAAAACTGTCAAAGAGGTGCCATAATTGGACATTTTTCAATTTTTTTCAACTAAAGCTTACTAGTAAACAAAAAATTTCGATATCATTGCGAGCAAATGTGGTTCTAAATCTGATCAACATCACACTAAAACAAACAAGTGTCGATCATGTGATGATCAGTGATTTTTTTTTGAGAAAAGGGGAAATTCCCTTCTCTAAAACGGTTACTGCGTCTGCGCAGAGATTATTACAAGAACCGAAACTTTTTAGCGAATGATACGTCAGCTTAACTTTCTGAATCAAAGACGGCACTCGCAAGCAAGCGCAAACTGAGTATAGCTATATACCGTGAGAGTGCTGGACTACATTTTGACTAGCTCAAAATGTAGTCCAGTACGGAAAAATTCTGCGAGCTAAAATTATCGAAAAATGCAATTACGAGTTTTAAAAACAAGTGTATGCAACAGCAATGAGGTAAGGTTGTCATATTTATTAAGATTTCAATTTCTTTTTATGTAAATAGAGGCTGTAGACATCCGAGTTGTGAAACAATCCTGTCAGAAATTTGTCTAATTTTAGCAAAATTATAGGTCACAATATTAAAAAAAAGAAAATTCAGCTGTGATAAACAAACTATTTTAAGTGACTAGTTAATACGAATAGAGTTCTTCCAATAACCAGTTCAACATTAATAAAAATATCTTTCTTTGAATTAATGATATATTTGCTAATGTGTGTAACCAATCAACTTTTAATTCATACTTTGGGCATGTACCGATTCACTATAACATTGAACAGAAATTTCATAACTACTCATTTTATAAAATGTTTGTGAATTCTATTTGGTTAGTAATTCATACCACTCCTCATTGAATGAATAATATGTCCAAACCTTTCATCCTAGCTCTCTTGAATAATTCGATTTGGATGGATTAATTACTAGTTAGTAATAATCCATCCTTTATCTATCAAAACTTAAAAATATATTGATGTGATAGTGCTTATCGTAATGTTTTCTCACGTTCTTCAAATTTTACATTAAAATTTGAACAATAAAATGAAATGATGAGACACAATCTCATTAAAGCTGCATAAATGATGGCATGGAAACGTTGAATAGTCTGCATTTGAAATCTGCTTCATTTGTTAAATTTAATGAGCCTATTCATGTGAAATTTGAGCAAGCATGAAACTTTATAAACGAAATAATTTCTCCTATTTTATGTAGGAGAAATTATTCGGTTCTTAAAGTTCCATGGAAATCATAACCAATTAAAACTGACAACCATACACACCTTCCACTGTTAAGTGGATCGTGGACCCATTTTCACTTGAAATTTTTTTGTGCAAGATAAACTAACTCGCACAAAATGTATTTTTATAACTTTTCTCAATACTTGGAAAATTTGTCTAACTACATTATTCCTTTTACCTTTTTAAGAAATTTTTTTCAGGGAAGGAAATAGGCATAAGCCTTAGAATAGGGGTGGGTGCACAACCTTTTTGGGACAAGGGCCACTCGCACAATTGATTGAGACATGGGGGACCGCAAATGAAGTTACAGCACAGACACAATAAAGTGCTACAACCCAATTATATACAGCTGTTATTACACTTAATATGTATAGCAAAAAAATAATCACATATTTTTTTAAAGATTAAACTTAACAAATGTTTTCTCAAAAAATCTAGTAGCTTGTTACAGAGCTAAATGAATGATGTTGTGAACAGTTTTAATAAAAGAAGTTAACAAACATTTGCAATGATCAATCATTTAGAATTACTTTTAAGAATGTGTCTTAAGAACGTCATATGTAGGGGAGACTGGGGAGATTTGATCCCTTTTTGCAGTTTTTAATTTTTATCTTAATAAAATATTGTTATTTTTAAAATGTTTTGAATCACTATAAATTGCACAACTGTATTCTTTGATGTATCATTTATTTCATTTTCCTAAATGAATTTTTAAATTTTATATAAATTTTTTTCAATAGGGAGAAAAAATATAGGGGAAGACGGGGTACAATGAAACAAGGGGTACAATGAAACATTACTTCTAAAATCAGTAAAATTTGTCACAGAAAGTTGAAATTTATATATATGTTATACAACTATAAGTTCCAATTACTGATGTGATTTGGATACATTCGCACTTCTACAACATTAGCAATAGAAGATTATTGGTTTTTCGCCATTGAAAGTAAATTTCTTTACTAAAAGTAATTTTGTTTCTTTTTCCTCGTTGTTATATGTAATAATTATTTTTTCTATACATTGTTATCTTTGTGTTGTTGTCTTCATACCTCCAAAACCAAAATTAAAAAAAATAAAAATTAGAAGCTAGAAATTTTTTTAAAATTTAGTAACCTCAGTACGGGGTACAATGAAACACTTGCAGATGGGGTACAATGAAACATGTTTCATTGTGCCCCGGGTGAATGCATTTACTTGAAGTAATATATCACTGATATAAAATAACATACTACTGGTTGTCACTAATCTAAATAAAACACTTTTACTAAGGAAATGGCAACACCTAACATTAATAGAGAAGGCAACACCAAATCAAAACAGTAAACATTTTGAAAGCATGCAAAATTAAACTATTTTTTTCCCTTCTAAAAAAAGTACAGATTTCAATAGTAAGTTAGATTTTTTTATATTCAAAAACATTTAAGAATATTTTATTTATTTCATAGGCCTAAACTGCACTTACTACAGTTCACAATCCTCCTAGAGTTCTCAGTCAAAGGGCCAAAAACAAATAGGTCAATTAACTTCTGGTAAAAGGGGTGTTCTTGTTACTATGTGTGGATTTATTAATGCTTCTGGAAATTTTATACTCCATTATTTAGTATTTCCTAGAATAAATTTCAAGTTTTGCATGTTGAATGGAGCTCCATGTGGGACTGCGGGTGATGCAACAAAATCGGGTTGGATAAATGGTGATATTTTTGTTAATGTTTTAACAGATTTTCAGGCACATACACGCTGAACGAAGGAAAATCCAGTTGTACCAATAATGGACAATCATGAATCACATATTACGATTTCCAGTCTAAATTTTACAAAAGATAACGGAATTGTTGTTGTAACCCTGCCCCCCATACCAGTAACAAATTGCAGCCTTTAGACAAAACTGTGTTCAAGTCACTTAAAAATTTCTTCAATCTAGCTGCAAATGATTGGATGCTGTGTAATCCAGGTCGTACAATCTCTATCTATGAGATATCTTCTTTGCTTGGCAGTGCTCATTTTCTTATCACTCCACAAAATATTACAAAAGGTTTTTCAGCGACTGTAATATGGCCTTTCAATAGAGAAATGTTTTGTGAAGAAGATTATTTGTGTTCGGTATGTGTCAGATAGGCCTTGTCCTACTGAAAATTATTCCCATGGTCAGATTAATGGAACTGAAGAGCTGACTAATGAAACTGATGACCAGACAGACAAAACCCCAAGAATCCCAGAAGTGGTGGATTTTGCCATAAGTAAATCAGAATCACCAAATGCAGGTTGATCAGCAACTGTTCATACACCATGCACTAGCTCTAAACTTGTGAGGAAATACATTTATCCTCAAGAAATAAAACCTTACCCCAAGGCTGGTCCAAGAAAAGTAAGAGTAGGAAAACAGAAAGAAAAAGAGTTTAGTTCTAACCACACAAGTAAAAAATGCTCTGGTTAAGCAATTAGAAAGTAAAAAGGGGACAAAAACTAAGAAGGGATTGTTTTCAAAACAAACTCTGCCTCCTACAGACTCTGAAGATGATCCGGATTATTTTCCAGCTCCAGATGATCACCGAAGTACTAAGAATGAGATATTGACACAAGCAGTGTCTGTATAAATATTCTGTTGGAGAAATCCTAAATTTAAATGAAGTTGAATGTGACTAAAATAAACTATATAGGGTGAAAATTGCTTGCATCATTTGGAGTGTTTCATTGTACCCCAGTATGTGTTTCATTGTACCCCGCCATACGGGGTACAATGAAACACTGTGAGACATTTACTTATTGTTATTTTACAAGCATAACGATATTGTTTAGAACCTAATAAAAATTTATTTAGATGGGTAAAATACAAGATTAAAAGTATGCATTAACTATATTTTTGTGCATGCAAAATTGTGGATAGGAAAAAATAATTAGTAAATTTTGTTTCATTGTACCCAGTCTTCCCCTACAGCATCCCAATTATGGGGACACTTGATCCTCTACAAGGGGAGACTTGATCCTTCACACAAACACATTTCAACAATTCAAAGCAAACAAAAATAGAATTTGCATTTTCATGTCAAATGAAACATTTGAAAAAGTACATTTACTACAAATACAAAAGCCTAGGTTGTTTGTATTAAAAAAAAACTAGTGAATATTTTCAAAACGTGTAAAGTCAAACATTCTCAAAACTGTTGCCGTTCGGAGTTTTTCACCTAACATAGGTTTTGGTAACTTTTTATCTTGGAAGTTTTGTCAAAATTAGTTTGCGGGCCACAAATTGATGATTTGCGAGCCGCAGGTTGTGCACCTCTACTTTAGAAATATTAATTGATCCAATGTACATGTACCTTTAAACAAAAGAGATTCCTTAGATAACACTATTTTCAATCCTTTATCAATTTGTGTTACAGAACTTGAGAAAAACTGCAAGTGCTAAGAATGAGGGAAAAATTGAAAGCCCCTTACTGATTACAAGTTCTCTGCCAAATTCATGGACAAAAAGCAAGGTAAAATATTTAATTTAACTGTCTCTTCTGAGGTGCACTTATCTCTAATCCTTTATAAAAATGACCAGAATATGAAAAAAAAATCCTAAAAGTTTCGATTTAAAGCAGAATTTTTATTTAAATCAGATTTTTATGAATTTAATTCATGTACAAGTTCAAACTTATTGGAGATAAGACATGCAAATAATAGATTCCTTTACAATAGTTTATTGTAAAGAAATCTGTTATTTTGGTTTGCGTTTTACTTCTACTAGCTAAATCATTCTCCACAGATACTAGTTTTTGTAAGCTTTTTAGTATATCTAATTTGCAATTGACGCAGATATTCATTACAAACATGAAAAGGACTATTTGAGGTTTTCTATCTTCCGATCGTTAAATATTGAGTAAAAATTTTAACAGATTTGAAATTGCAAAACATTTTACACCAGAGCAATACCTCAGGTAGTTAGAATTTTATGTGAATTTGCGTAGTGCCCATGTTATGTTGGGTGGAGGTGGGACTCATTCTTAAATTTTCTTTTTAATGTTTTAGTATTAGTAAGGACACAAAAAAGAACTGTCCAGGCAATGTCGTGCTGGTCTGCTAGTATCCGACTATCTCTACTATAAAAGGAAGTGTTTGTTTGTCTGTCTATTTCGGGCCGTAAAATCCTGACGATTCTATGGCACTTACAGCAATGAAATTTGGCACACAGGTAGTCCAAATTATTTGCTATTTTTGGGTCGTGGCGAATTTAAAAATTCAATCTAGAATATTTTAAAATGAATTTAATAGTTTTATTCTCCATTGCTTTTTCAAACATGGAGAACTTATTCTACCCGTGTGACCTTGCAGTCAGGAACCAAGCCAAGTTTTTTTCATCCCCATGGAAAAAACTATTTTTGTCATTGCCACTTTGATTTTGGGAGGAGGAATAAATTTCCAGCCAGACAATAAATCTTTTAACTGAAGATAGTTCTTTTTATTCTATCTCCTAGATCGTTAAAGATAGAGTAAAAATTTTAACGGATTTGAAATCTGCGGAAAATTTTATATACACCAGATTAATACCTTACATCATGGCGTTGTACGTGGTGTTGGTTTGCGCACGGACAACGCCAAATATTGCTCACTGAAAAAATGTTAAATGCAAGAAATACTTCGAAATAATAACGTTAAATACAGGATTTTGAAAAAATTTAGGAATTTCTTCATGAATTTCCAAGTGCACAAAACCTGTTTAAATTAGTGACTTTTAGTTCCATTCTAACTGCCTTGTGTCACAATACAATAGTATTATATGACTAATGACACCATAAGTCCCATCTTGAACGGTACCGTCCCGTTTTTAGGTAGGCTGTCCCGTTGTCCCCAAGCAGTTTCGGGACACCGAAATGTCCAGTTTTCAGAAAGTGATCAACTCACGGTAACAATTGTAAAAAGAGGCAAAAAAATTAAAAAATTCGACTGTAGCTCAAAGTAGCATGGCAATGACGGCATGCGCAACACGTCTCACGAGTCGGTCAGAAGTAAGGATGGAAAATATTGTTATTTTATAACAGTTATTGTCCATTCTTGTTATTTCCAAAAGAACATTTCTTTAAACTGTTCTTCCTCACTACTGTTCTCACATTCAACTTAAGACATACAAGCCTTGTTCCTATAGCAGTTTTGTTCCTATAGCTATATTTTTGTGGTAGACACACATGGCCCAGATTCTGTCGACACCTCATCTTTTAGTAAGTACTTATTTTAGATCATTCCAAAAGCAAAAAATTAAATTAAGTTTAGCAAAAAAAATCATTGCTATCATTTTTGCGATCAACGATTTTTTTTTTATTGAGGAAGATCGAGATTACTTTTTTTCTCTTGTTTTGACAGAAGAAAATGAGATGATATTGCTTACTTTCTTGATGTTATGCGCTTTCTTTCAAAAGACTAACATAAATGATTTATTTTCACGTGTTCATTTTCCTGTTTTTTCATTAATAAATATAAAAACTATAAAGAAAGGTGTGTTTTCTTGAATACTCCTACTATAACTTAAAAATTAGTAGAGGTCCCATTTTGAGAAAAAAAAATAAACGTTCACGTTATATATAACACAAGGTAATTAGAGTCGATCATCAAGAGTATATATATTTAGATTCATATTAGTACTTTGTGTTTGTGAACCTTATATACTACTTTAAAATAAATGCATGAAGGCTTACATGTGCATCTTATTTTTTCAGAAACATTCTTCATTGGCTTTCGGAATGGACACATACCTTTGCTTAAGCTGTTGTACAAAGAATACTTGTCTCTAAAATAAGTTAGTCTCATTTAATTCCATTCTTGACAAATTTGCTTATTTCTCTTCAGTACTTCGAATTATTTAGAAATCAAGATATGATCGTATTGATTGGAAAGTTTACACAAGCAGGTGTGCCATTATAGATTAGATGCTGATCTGACATTAGTACTCTCAATTGCATTTTGGCTTTCATTACAGAAGCTGGATTCTTGTAAAACTAGCACAGATCCTGCAAGAAGGCAGTTGCATTGCATGGTTTATTAGTTAAATTAGGCAGGGTATGCTATTTTATATAGCACTTGATTTAAATCAAGCTGATTTAATAAGTGAAAAATCAAGTTTATATTTAAAAAATCATTGATTTGAATAAAAATATTAGACTTCCTAGTATTAAGTTTGATAATATTGAAAATAGCGCCATGAACAATATGCATGTTATTTTACCAAATAAGTTAGAACTTTGCTTGTACATCCCATAAATTATACTGAAAATCCTTCTCCCTTTGAAAACACTCCATGATAGTGTTCATTGATTGGGGTCATGATTACCAGACTAGTATGCATTTTCCTCTTGGACCATTGACCAACAGGTATCAATCAGAAGCTATCAGCATGGGTTTTGTTTTAAACATTCCTCATGATTATAAGTTATATGTGGGAAATTTCGAACCGTCCTTCTCCATGTGATAAAAGATGCTCAAAATGTAATAAATCAAGCATACAAGTTGACACAATTTTAATAACTTAACTAAGGTGTTCTAGTTATTTATTGAGCATTGTAGTCTTCAGGGGAAAATATAAAAAAAAACACCTAGTCAAACCTGAAAAGGTTATTTTACATCACAAAATCATTTCAGCTTAGCACATTAATCTATAAATTGACAATAATACTTTCATTTCAGCAATATGTGAATTTATTTTTTTATAAATTTTACTGTGCAAAATTTTATGCTTTGATTTCTAGGAGTTCTTAACACTGCTAGTATAACTATTCTGTATTTATAGAATTGGAATGTGTGTTGATTCACATTCCAATTCTATATCAATTAAGTGAGTTTGTTGATAAAATAGATTATGAATTGAAGTGGAAAGCTATACAATTATGATTATTGCAGTGAATTTTTATTGAAATTTCACAGAATTTCCTTACTTTTTTTGCGTATTATGTATAAACCCTGTTTGTATTGTGCTTGTAATTAAGCTTTTAAATACTTGTTTAGGTATGCTCAGAAAATTTGAAAAATATTAATTTTCAATTTCATGTTTTCCCTCATTTTTTGCTGTTTATATACAAATAGCATAAGTACTTTTTGCATGCAAAATATAACAATGAAACTTCGACTAACTGCATCCATTGCAAATGAACGAATGATAAAAATGCATGTTGATGAACTGGAAATACACTGTTACATACAATTTACATTAAGTATATTGTTGCATGAACTTATGCTCTCTATACCTACATTTTCAAATTTTGAAATAGTCTGTCATTTTCTGTGTATGTTATGTACTAATAACTTAATATTTAATGAATTAACTTTTAATAGCGTACTGACGGTTAACAGAAACTGACGGTTTAAAGGGTGGCAGTTAATCAAAGTTTCACTTTAATAGCAATTATACTATGAGTAAGAATTTTATCCAGAAACTTTTCAAGCAATTTATTTTATTTTCTATTGGTAACATAATTTTTCCTAAAAACAAGTTTTTAGCAAAGGATTATTTGATATGAAAAATATATAAAATAATACTCTGCATTAAAAAAAAATCTGAAATTTGTATAATTTTCTACAGAAATTTATAATATGGCATTTGTAGGACCCTCTTAACCCTTATTTACCTAATTCCAAAAATTTCATGTTATGGGTTATGGGCTGGGATTAAAGATATCTCCATTGCTTAAGAACCAGATGGAAAAACATTGCAAAACTTAAGAGTAAGTAGAAAAGTACCACTACTGCTATCATGTGATCAACTTGGCTGATTCCTTTGTCATGTTCTTATCTTTCAAAAATTTATCCTACTATCTATCTGTATATATAAAGTATGTGGTGTATATTCTCTATAACAAATCTACTGTTTGACCAATCCACACCAAATTTGGTTTACTTATACTTTAGAACACTGGAAAACATAGGCTATTTCTTTCCTGTCTTTAGACCAATCTGTAGCCATGAAAATTAGCACACATGTAGTCCTAAAAGTGCCCCTCATTGCCACAATTTAAAAACTAAAGTTTGTTTTTCTGCATTAAAGGGACATGGAAACGCCTTCTACAGGGTTTGTGTATTCGAGTTAACACAGGGAAATGTTCAGTCATATTTGAAACCCGATCAACACCGGGTTATAGTATTTCATAAACACGTTTATGTTAATGGTTTTAATAGAAAGTACTGATTTGCATGTCGAATAAACTCAAACTCAAGGGGTAATGAATTAATTAAAATAATAAAAATCCAATCTAAATAAAATATTAGGAATTTTAAAAAATCATGATTTTTTTTCATACCTTGAAATTAGAGGGCTGGTATTAACATAAACAGAACCCTTCATGCAGATTCTGGTTCCATGTTTATTATTTTGGATTGAAAATGATGGTATTGATGTGTTGGCTGGGGAAAACATCTGCACAGCAATCACAATTCATGCTATCATGTGTGGAAGAAATTTCCCAATAATTTTCACAATTTGCCAAAATCAACTGCCTTTTTGCTAGAGCTGGACTTGTAAAGTTGACATTTTTTGCCAATTCAAAATGTCCGAAAACATCGCGATTGCTTTTTTATTATTTGGGGTCAGAAATATAGCACATAATTTTATATGAATACTTTCACGAGGGTACAATGTTCGCTTTTATAGTGTTGGTAATATATGCCATGGCTGAACTTTAATACTTGCCAACTTTTATGAATTATCCGTAATTTTTACGGATTTCCACTTAATTTTACCGATGGGTCTACCTTTTCTACAGATTTTTAATATTTTGATCGAGCAATCGAAATATTTTATTCTCTCTGCAATCATCCACTAAATCCATAAAAACCCTAAACCTTGTTTTGAGCAGAAATTCAGTGCAGAATTATTAAAGACCATAAAAGTTACTACAGCTTCATTAAATTTGTCTTCAACCCTCTCTTCTGGATAAAACACTAAACGAAACAAATTTGTTAATACAACATTTATTTTCCCTTTCATCTACTTGTAAATAAATAACTTGTAAATTTATGAACACCAATGATGTTTAAATGGTATGTGATGTACAGTTTTGAATGCAATGTGCAAGTATTCATAAAGTGAATGTGTTTTTTTGCAGTGGATGTGTTCAGTTTGGTATTAAAACACTACTACTTTGCAAGCTTTCTTCAGTTCATAAAAATGTTAAATTGCATTTTTAAATACAAATAAAACTAGTTATTGTGACATATATGGATATTTCTAATACACATTAATTCATGTTGTGTTTTATAGTAAGGGGCATTTGGGGAGCGCAAAAGTTTTACTGATACAGTTTTCAAAGTTAGCAAGTAAGCTTTAGTATATTTAAAAAAAATTAAACTTAACATTGTCAGTAGGATTGCGTTTTGAAAAGGTAGCATCAAAACAATGTATTTGCAATTATAATCCAGAATTTGTACATTACTAATTCAATTGGGGAAATGCTATTCTAAGTTTACCTCTTGTGTAACGAAACCAGAATAAACACATTCATTTTGAACCGTCTTCACTATACGTATTGACTACAATAGATCCTCTTTGGGTGATCAATTTCTGACCTACCTTTTTTTTGTGTTTGCTCACTTAGCAAAGCTGGGTAGTAAAAGGAAGGTTGAGATTTTTATTATAATTAAATAGCCATAAGAGTAGATGAATGTGTGCAAGATTCTTGTCTGAAAATATTTATATTGCTAATCATACCAAAACTTTAATATAAGAATGCATTAGTTTTTGAAATGCTCAAAACCGAGAGATTTGCCCAGGAAGAATTATATATTTACTTTAGAATTGCATGGGGAAAATGTGGGTTTATCTTGAGAACAAATAAGAATTAATTTCCCAAAAACCATTAGTGTTCTTCAGAATTTCAAGGCAAATTAGTTTTACAAGCACAACACTGACATCAGGGTTCCCACAGTCCTTGAATTTTTTTTTCCCAACTAGAAGTCCTTGAAAGTATTTGATTTTTTAACTAGTACACAGTTGTGTAATTCGTCTTGCATTGGAACTTGTCCAGACTAGTTTCCTCCTTTGTCCAGACTAGTACTAGGTGCGCCATTTGAGCATCATCCTGACTGAAACCTGTGTTTTGCGCTTTAACACCACATGATATACTAATAATGCTACGCCTAAATCGTCTATTCTCTACCATATTCTGTCCGTCTAAGTTGACACTTCTGGTCTCCGTTAAGACGGCCGCCTTGTTATGCCCTCCGCATTATCGTTGCTAGATAATGACACTGCTTTCTTAGGTAACCATAGCTTTAGCAGTCAGGACGTCATTGGAAACCTGGTCATTGGAAATAGTCTAAAAGTGTAAAATTTTCTGCAGATTTTTAATCTTGAAATTTTCATTATTTTTAATGATCGCAAAGATAGGGCTTTTTTTGTTCTCTAGTGCAAGTTTCTTTCACCAGTCGAAACTTTTGATTTGTTTCTCAAACAAAATAAACCACGACAGCTGTCGTAGTGGCAGTGGACAACAGCAAAATGCAGATTGTGCAAGGACACAGGATGCAAGCTCCCATACTCTTCTTCGTGCCACCAAAAGAATTTAAAAACAATATTTTTTAATGCACGACCAAAATTGTTAGGTGTGCAAGTAGCCCGATAGTTAGCATCAAGACAAGAAGCCCACTTTGCAACAAAAAAAAAAAATCACAGGTTCTGTGAGGAAAAAAAATTCAAATTATAACAAATGTGATAATAACCTTTCTTTTTTTTTTTGACTATCAGTAGTTTAAAAAAATCTAGTAAAAAATAGTCTTTTTTGTATTTTTCACATTTTTTTTTATTTGAAAACTTTTGCGTATGCCTTGTTTTAGATAGTTATAAAAAAATTTTAGGTCCTTGAAAAATATTTTTTTTTTGGGTTTGAAAAGTCCTTGAATATTTTTTGAATAAAGGTGTGGGAACCATGGCCATGCATGCTAGGTTTTTATGTAGGAATTACACAAGGCAGTGTGACATGCACATCAATCCACTGCATGCCTTATTTAATTGGGCAATTATTTCTTGATGCAAGTCATTGTATCGATTCACCCACTTTGTCATGCAAAATACGAGAGCATTGTTCAGTTTGTTATACTTAGCACAATTCACAATTTTATTTACCTTCCTCTACAAAATGACTTATTTTAGACTTTAAAGTAATTGTTGAAAACAGCAGTGTCAAAGAACAAAACTTAATGATCCTACTGAAGACTACTTTTGAGACTTAAGTTGCAATGCAAGAACTTCCCATGATTTTCTAATTAGTCCTTGTACTTGAATGGGTATTGATCCACATTATGATTCAATATTACAATTATTTACGATATCTACAAAATTGCAAGTAATTGTAGCATTCTAATTTTTAACTCCTATATACAAAGCTGTTTCAGCTATGAAATCCATGGTTTCTTCATAGAAGTTAGCCTCACCAATATTTTTTGTTTCTGTTGACTAACCTAGAATTTTGTACTTTTAATAAAACTCTAATATGTTTTAGTTTATGATTAGCTTGTGGATTCCATTGCAACATGCAGATTGTGTCAATGTGTATTTGGAAGACATTTTGCTATTTTATCTGAATTTGTACATTATTTTACTTTTAGAAATACAGGAGAAAAGACTGCCTCTAGAGCTGCTGGTTCCATTGCAGACTCAGAAACTGGAAGGTAGGAGTAAAGATGTGGCACTTGCAAGTAAAAACCACATCAATCTCCACTAGTCAGATTAAATGTGTTTTGGGAAAGAAAAGGCTGCAGATTCCTTTTCAAGACCTGTCTGTAAAGTAGAAGTAATGATGTGTGTACAACATGGTTGGGGTACTGAGCACATTTTAAATTTAACTCTCTGCTTTACACGCGTTGCATAGAAATGCTGTTTGCGAAACTGCAAGAGCTATTTATAGCTTTACTTTTGCATTTGGCATCAGTAAAAAAAACCACAAAGAGAAGGCACATGGCACAATGTGTTTATAAACACATGCCTTAAAGAAAAATTCCCCAGCAAATGGCAGCCCAGTGCGGCATTAGTGCCATAAAAACCAACCCAACCAAGTATATGGTTTTGTGCCCTTCTCTCGTTAAGTTTATAGGTACATACATAAATCACATTACTTGAAAATGTTTTGCGATGATTTTGTATTTAATGTGACCTAAACTTTAAGCAATACAACCAGAAGGTGTCGTATGGCAACATCTTCTGGTATAAGCATGTTGTAAACAACTACATCTGAGTATAAGCATGTATTGTATAAACTGTAGTGTATTTGTATATAGTGTTAATCACTTTAAACTACAGATGTATACCAAGGGGAATGGTAATTTATTGTGGTTATGAACGCTTTATTACCCTCATGGCAGAAATGTTACATCTTCACAAAATCATTTAAAAGTATAAAATGAATTTTTATTTTTTCATGATACAGTAGATTTGGTTTTAAGTATGATTTTGTAGAAATGGAATGGTTATAAGCAGGGCCCAGATATTGACCTACATGAGAAAAGCTCCCTTAAAACGTTTTAAATTATGAATTGAATACAACTTTAAACTTTGACAAATTATAAACACTATTTTCTGAATAAAAATGAAGTTACTCCATCTGGAAACTCAAACCACAGTAAGACATTAATTTTCATTGGTTCAAGGGCATATTGAATTTTTGGAATGAATTCCTCTTGAAATTGAATGTGTTAAAAGATCTGAACTGGTTAGAGAGCGTTAGCTAGCAGAGGGCGGAGCCCTCGCTGTCACTGCCTGGAAAGTCCAATCAGGAATATAAGAATTATTCAGATAGTTTCGCCGTCGCAGCAGATTGAAAACTCTGCGAAAGAGGTGTTGGTTTGCGAAGCAAACCAAATGGGATTGCGTAGCAATCACTGGAGGTCGACGAGCAGGGGGCAGAGTCCTCTAGTGTCTTAAAAATTGGTTACTTACCTGCAAAGTACAGTAATGTGCAACTTGTATAATGTTGTGAAGTATTCTTTTAAAGCCGAGAAACCAAATGACTAGTTTCTGCACATGGCCCTTATATTGCAAATAAGATCTGAATGTTAGAGATCTTGAGAAGGGGAAGTGAAAAGGTTGAAGGTGTTTGTCAAAGTTCTCCAGATACTCTTTAAAGAGGTAGGTATAATTGAATTTATGTTGCACTGGAATAACACAACAGGCTATTGGTGACAGCCTCGTAATTTTGCACCACGGTCAGATAACACCTGGGCTGGCATTCCACTCCAAACTTCTACACAAATCCAGTTGAGGACATTTGAGGCCATGAAAGATTTAACGTGCACCAGTCCCCATGTACACAGCTTTTGGTTTGATCAAAGTTTGAACGTGCAACCGTCCGATTACTGACTTACTACTCTCCTAATGGGGTACCTCCGCCCCCTTTAACGAGGAAAGACTGAAAATACAAAAACAAAATGGTCGTCAATGTCTGGGCCCTTGTAAATAATGAGTTCAGTGTTACTGTTCCATTCATTCTTTGAAAATGCCATGTTTGTTAAGAATATATTTAAAAATGGGTAATATGCAATAAAAATTGATGTTTACCAATCTTTGTTGTAAAAAAGAAAATTGAAATATATTTTATAAACACATTCAATTGCAATTTTGGCATACATATAACTTTGAAGTTCTTATGAATTCTTGTTGTGTGAAAAAGATTTTATTTAGCTATTGTGCTATTAATGAAATCCAATTGTGGCAATTGAGAATATAATTTGTTTTTCTCTAGGTAGTCTGAATAGAATACGTAGAAGGGTTACAATTAGGGCTAGGACTTTGGAATTGACAGATTAAAATTGCATTATGTGTTAAAAAAAATTACAAAAAATACCCTAAAAAGCAAAATCTCTTGCCTAGAAATTATGTCAAATAAAGTTCGTAAAAGTGTGCATTTGTAAACATATCCAATCCTGTCAAAAAAAATTACTTTTTAGTTTGTTAATGAAAAATAGGTTGCACGAAAACAACTACAAATGCAACTTAATATTTTCAAAATCTAAATATAATATAATAAATATAAATCTAATAAAAATAGTCATCCTCAAATCCCCTTTTTTTGAAAACACCTAAATATGCAAATAATGACTGCACATAATAAAATGACAGAAAAATAGCTGCTTAAATCAGTTTAGTTTTTGAAATATTTCAGTTCATTCAAAAAAGTCTTGATGGAAAAAAAATAAGATGGAAAATTCTTAAAATCCTAGCCTTCTTTGTAATCAATTCTATCTATTAGTGTTCCACATTATGTTGATGCAGCTTTTTGAAATGCTATGCCAAATCCATATTTGATGAGAACATGCATTTTATTCAGTAGAGAAAACAAAATATTTCAGTCTGAAATGTTAATACATTGAAATGCAGTATGTAAGCATTAAATTATAATATTGGTGCAGATATTAAATTAATAGTTCTCAAATGAACGTTTATCTTTACGCTGTGGCACTTAGATTTTTTCACTTTCGTCTGCATGTCGAACCCCCTTACCTAACTTGAGCGATAGAGCCTCGAGTGGTATTTACGACTGACGCTTTCCTTTCATAGTATTGTGTGGCATATATCACCAGAGGGACCTGCATTTCCCCCAAAGCCTTCACACCTTGTGATACTGGGTAGGGTACCGAACAAAAGGAGGGATCCTCTAGGTCAGTCGCCGACAGCTCGTAAATGGTGATCGATGCCAGCGGTGACTTAAAAGGGGCATAACATTCACCGTACACAGATCTATACCATGCCGCTGGTGCAAACGAAATTGTAGTGGTAACAATTGTCTACCCTGCCACAGCATAAAGGTTAAATATTTTTGACTTGCAAAAGTCAAGGGGATTATTGCCTGATTTCTTAGGTTTCATTGTAATGAATTTCTTCATTGTAAAAGGAAGTTCTAAATCTTGCAAAATACTAACCAATGTTGGTAACAAAAGTACTTCACATATTACTCCTTTTAGCTTTATGCTGGATAATTTTCTTTCACACAGTGTTTTACAATTTTGCTTTGTAACAATAGTTAAATCTCAGTAATCTAATTTTTTTTTTGTCCCCTGAAGAAATCAGGCACTAAATCCCCAAACAGATGGACAGCTTCAATCTTAACCAAATAAGCTAGCATCAAATTGAAATTTCATCGATTGCAAGTGCTTTTATAGAAAATCACAATGCTCTAAATTAGTTTTGCAATGGTAATGGTAATTTTAGTTAACGACGTACTAGAGCAACACAACGGGCTATTGACGACGGTCTGGGATCAATCCCTTAAGGGAAAGATCAGAGGACAACACCTCGTAATTTTGAACCAGGGTCAGATGACGAAGCAACACCTGAGCTGGCACCCCCACTCTCCAAACAGTATCAACGAGATGCAAGAGCATTGGCAGAGAACAGGCCTCGGAGAAAGCACTGAAACTAAAAAATCGTGACCATTCAAAATTGGCAAACTCTCTTTAATTGGTAACTACGAGAGTTCAACTGTACAATGCGTTTCCTTGTTAAATTTTTGATAGTTAAACGTATTAAGTGTTAAATAATCTTTAAACTGCTAGCTATATTTTGGCAAATTGAATGCAATCTAAATCAAACATCTTGCTAGATTTATATTTAAGATTAAAGCTGTCCATTATTCTAGAGTAGTCTGATGAAAACAATGTTAATGCAGTAAAGATAATCTTTTAAAAAACATAATTTAATTTTGTGTAAAATTATAAATACACAAGTTGTTCCGAATTCTTTTACAATACAAAAGATAATTGTTAGTAGTGTTAAACCTCCCAATGTAAAGAAGGAAGTTCTAGGCTTCTGGATTCCATTAAATTTTGTTTATATCAGACTCCTCAAAACTCCAAACACTGGCAACCGTCTTAACAGTTGCGGTCTTCTGTAACTTAAGGAATTGCTAATATTTTAATTAAATTACAATTGTATCTGTCGAATCTTTCTTTTTAAGCTGAATTAATTTTTAGCACTTATGTTAAAGTTTCAGATATTTTCAGTACCTACAAATTTCCTTAACTTGTAATAATTCAACATCATAATGTACTGTACTATACAATGTTAATGCTTATCAACGGAAAAGCTGTATTATGTTTGTTCGAATGCAATTTTGTTATTAATGTAGTTGAATGTTTCAGATTTTCAAAATGTACAGTTGAGTCTCCATAGAAATCTCTTTAACGAATATTTTTGCAGAACCTTGAACTTTCCAGTATTTTAAATGAAGTATAACTAACATTCAACAAAGCCAAATCTTATTCAGCACATTTTTTTAACAGGGGGCCATTGTTTGGACTCTCATTCAGGAGCATCCTAGAATATCCCTTTTAACCTTCCATCCTAATACAGATTATCTACAGTTTACATAAATGAGAAAAGTTTGTTTTAAAGTCAGGATAATGCCTCAATTGGGAAGGGTGTAATTGATGATCACCATTCCTGTGTTAATCCACCATTTTCTTAAATCTACTTTCAATTTATTTTCGTTTACTGTCATTTGTACCTTAATTATGCTTCAATTTTTTTTATCTCGTGTTTTGGAGAAGCTTGTCTGGTTTATTATCCTGTGCCACAAACATCCAAGCAACCTTATTCTTGGTTGGGTTTGTTACTAGGTCATTTTTTGCTGCGCAAAGACCAAGACCAGGATTCTGAATCATGAACAGCCAGGATTTTAACCCAAAGCTGTTGAACTGAGTGTTGGTGTGCTAACCACTCTCCTACCAAGCAGTCCCAACTCTAAATTTTGGACTTTTGTCCAGTAACCTACAAGAGAAGAAATGGAAGGGAAATTTTAAGGAAACCCTGATTCCTAGATAACATAAAATCTGTCCACTGGCATGATAAAAGATAAATTTATTTAAGTTTTGTTTAAAGATGGCTAAAAATGTTTGAGAAGTTAGATTAGATTTCAAGCAAAAGCTTTAAATTTGGCATTCTTTAGAGTCAAATTTTTACCAATTTACTTAATTTGATCCCTTTTTGGGGAATTTATTTCTAAACTGAGTTGTTAAGATTGTCTGGATGGAAAATACATGTTTTCTATTACATTAAGCAAATTTTAACCCTAAACTACATTTTTATGCATGTTAAATTTTATTGATTAATGCATAATTGCCCATTTCAAAGTACGAAATTTTCTTCATCTGTTCCAAAACTTAAAATCTATTTAGTACATTTTTATAATTTTGAGCCCTTTCATTATGTGGAGATTCAATGTGTAAGTGTTACTGCTATTGCAATTGAAAAACTTTTTTTTTAAAGCTTTGTATCAAACTTATATACTCTATTAACTAAAAAACTACATACAAGTATGCAATTGTTTTTACATACACTGTCTATATTATCAGGTGTAGATTTTGTCATTACAATAAATGCTGTAAAAAGTCAATTCTTCATGCACCTATTGAATTTTGACTTTAACTGGATTAATTCTAATTCGTCACGATTTGTGTTTGAAGAATCACGATATATTTTTTTGTCAAAGTAAATCATTTCGTGAATCGTAAATTCAAACTTTACATTTTTCTTTCTTAACTGGTCTTTTTTTATTCTTTCTTTTTTAACTGGTTAAACTGTCCCATACATTTTTTTAACTTTCAAATAAACATTTTCTGATGTATCAAAATTTTGCTCATATGTATTGAAAGAACGAAATTTAAATTTTTATTGAGAAATTGCATTCAAGTGTAATAAGTAAAGTTGCCTCCACTTTTTGTACTACAGATAATGTGTTGCAAGATTTGATTACAACTAGTCAAATGTTATAATTTTTTTAAATTTAATATTTCTTTTGTGCTTCATTTAATGTGTTTAAATCCTGTTTACATACAAATTTACATATGCAATTCTTCACATCTGTGGATTACTATCAAGAATTCTCCATCCTGATGCGCTTCAGCTGCTCCGTATTCAATTTTATTATTTTACTACTAAATATTCACCGAAGGTACCCAACTACATTTATAATTCTTTTGTTACAATTTAAAATTATTATGTGTAGTGTCATACCCAATATTACAAAATGCAATGAAAAATATTAAATGTTATCAAAACAGGCATTTTTCGATAATAATTTTTTTTTCTCCTCTAAAACTAAATTGGAATTAAAATTTTTTACATATTCAGTTATAATATATACCAGAGTACTCGTGTACAAGAAAAAAAATATTTCCTCATTTCTATTTACAGTAGAACTCATTCACTAAAAAAAAAATTCAATTAACTGTATTCAGACTAATTAGGACAAGAAGGCATCTGGATGTGCTGAGTTTTGTATATGTGAGTTTTCATATGTTTGATTTTGTGCAATCCTTTTGTTATAGTCTTCTGCAATAAACGATAACAGAAGCATTGGTGTGTTTTATTGTGTTTCAATATCACTTAAGTTTTTACTTCCACACTGAATTCTCAAAATTATCTAGATTTGTTCCTGTTAGTCATATGCTCATAAAATAGTTTTTCCAAACAATCTTGATGTTTGAAAATAATGTACCGTTTCTAATAACAAAGGTGAGGGAAATTAAGGGTAGGACCCTGGTTACTTCATGCGTTTTTTGGAATTCATTTTTGCTTATACATTTCCAGAGTGTAAAAAACATCAATTAATCAGATTATTTTATTTTAATCAGATTTTTTTTATTTAAATTTCTGTAGGTCCTATACACTGTTTTTACAAAAATATATAAAAGTGTTAAATAAAAAATTGAGTTTATGTACTGGAGCAACACAGTGCACACTCCATTGCAATTTGAAATTCAATTACAAACCTCTACATGAACCTCTGCTTGACCCAGCTCCATACAACATTTGCAAAATGCTTTCAGTTAACATTATACAGAAAGTTTGTGCAGCATCAACTGTTTTTAAATCTATTTATGGGTATATATAATGGTTATCTATTAAAATTACAACGTGCAATTCTGTTTTAACAATTGGGGCACACTGAGTCTTAAAAAAAAAGGCGATTTGGCTCCTTTTAGATGAATCTTCTCTACTATTATAAAAGGAAGTGTTTGTCCCAATGCCTGGGTGTCTATGTACCTTCCTGACGAATCTATGGCACTTCCAACAGTGGGATTTTTTACACAGGTAGTCTAAATTTTTGTGCGAAGCCTGAATTTTGAAATTCAATCTAGAACATTTTAAAATTGAAATTTTAAAATGGAAGGTACGCAAGGGTTACCGAGCGGAACGTAGAACGAGCTCCTTTCTACTAGGGGTGCGACGTCGATGTTTTATTTTTAAATGAAAAAAGTACCGTTATAAAAATTTTAAAAATAACCAAGTAGCATATTTTTTAATCAGCAAATTGAACACACTTTTAGACCGAAGTGGTGAAGGGTCTGAAAAGTAGGGATGCGACGTCGATGTTTTATAAAAAACATTGACGTTTTATTAAAAAAAAAACATTGACGTTTTATTAAAAAAAAAACATTGACGTTTTATTAAAAAAAACCATTGACGTTTTATTAAAAAAAAAAATTGACGTTTTATTAAAAAAAAAAATTGACGTTTTATTAAAAAAAAACATTGACGTTTTATTAAAAAAAAACATTGACGTTTTATTAAAAAAAAACATTGACGTTTTATTAAAAAAAAACATTGACGTTTTATTAAAAAAAAACATTGACGTTTTATTAAAAAAAAACATTGACGTTTTATTAAAAAAAAACATTGACGTTTTATTAAAAAAAAACATTGACGTTTTATTAAAAAAAAACATTGACGTTTTACTAAAAAAAACATTGACGTTTTATTAAAAAAACATTGACGTTTTATTAAAAAAAACATTGACGTTTTATTAAAGAAACATTGACGTTTTATTAAAAAAACATTGACGTTTTATAAAAAACATCGAAGTATTGGAGCCGATGTCGTTGCTAAACCAGTTTTAAGAAATGGGAAAAAAGTTTAAATACACTGAATTTTAAAAACATCGATGTTTTGCTGTCGATGTCGCATCACTACTTTCTACAGGCCCCGAAGGACGTACCACCCCGCGTCATCTACTTACCAAATCCGTCGACGGTACAGAGAAGAGAAAGTACGCGAGGGTTGCCGAAAGCAACGTAAAACGAGCTTCTTTCTACCGGACCCCGAAGGACGTTCCTCCCCTCATCATCAACTTGCCAAAGCCGTCGACAGTTTTCGCAAGAGATTGTGACGTCACGCCGATTGGATCTCTTCGCAATTCGAATTTGGCCGCATTTGACAATGACGAGGCACCCCACGGGCACCGGGGTCAGCGAGCTGTGGTCACACCCGACCCCACGAAAAGAACCGTCACGAGCAACGTCGTGCTGACCACGCAGTGACTAGTTTCAAATAAATCCTGAAATACCAACAATGCTATGCATGGAAAGATTGTCAGATGGTTTCAATGTATCCGAGGCTTTGAAGATTTTCGTAATGAGGTGCTAAGTTAATATATTTTGGCATGTAGATTTCTAACAAACAAATTTTGGTTTACAAAAGTACAATTATAAAATTTTTAACATTGGGTGGAAAGTTATCATTTAGTTAGAATTATAAAATATTTTTCTTCAGATTTTGAACTGGATGCTATATTTTCGAAAGATTTGGAAATGAGATAACTGTAGAATGTTTGTACATTTTCTAAATCAGGTTTAGATAAAGAACAATCCAAATATTTCCCTGCGAGTTACACTTTCAATACTTGTCACTTTCAATCTCAATTTAGGAGTTCAATCTAAACCTGCTTTCATTCGATTTCCGACCTTACAATTACCTCATTTCTGATTAAAAAGACTTCCCACCCAATTTTTTTAAATAAATAAACCAAAATACTTTTGAATAGAAGTTTATCTGATGCAAAAATATTGTGTAAACTTTTGGAAATCTGATTACATGTGGTAGAGAAAATTGCTTTCTATGTGAATTTTCAGCGAGTCTCTAAAATATTTGTCTTTCTTACAATTTATATTAATGTCCATAAATTTTATAAAAATGAAGTTAAAAAAAAACGATTTGAAATCCACAAAAGACGATTTTAGCATCCCATTAAAATAATCGAATTATTAAAAATTACTACACATATTTTTTATACTCTTTCGGTCATCTACCGTTTCCAAGTACAAATTGTAAACAAACGTGGAAGAAATGTCCAAGTTGTGTCCGTGGCTAGTGAGGTACAAGTATGTCTTGTACCTAACCTCCGGTTATTGCAAGGAATTCCTATTTGGTTAGCGAATTCGTAGCCTATTGGATAACAGCCATCAGGGCGTTGCCAGTGATGTTGGTTTGTTGAGCAATGCGCTCATTGTCAAATGCGACCAAGTTCGAATTGCGAAGAGATCCAATCGGCGTGATGTCACAATCTCTATGCATCTAAGAGGGTTCAGAGGCCCTGCATTTCGCATCTAAGATGTTCAAAGCACCACGGAAACGTTTGTGTGATACACATTGCTTCGAACATTTGCTCGGTATTTTTAGAAAATTTCTAAGAAAAAATGGCATTTTAATTAAAATTTAAAACTACATCTAACAACCCCCTGAGCAGTTTCAATTTCGGCTGCATCTGAACCATCTTAGATGCATAGATCGAGCTTTTAATTATTCTTTATTGAAAATTGATAAATAACGCAGTAGGAATCGCTGGTATTTTGAAGGTTTTCGGGTTCATATTGGTGTTAGATGAGGACTGGAAGTAAATAAACTTGTTATCAAAACTTAGTACCAAATACTTCTCTTTTATGTAAAAAGATGCGTCTTAGAAAAGTCTCGTGAAAGCTAAATGTAGTTGGCGCTACTATTTTCTTTTTAATGTATTTTGTTGTTTTGCTTTACGTATTCCGTATAGCTATTTTTTAAATCAACGTCACACTGGAGCAATAACGGGCTATTGGCAATGGTATGGGAGCCACTCTCCCAACTTCCACACCACGCCAACGCGAGAACGTTTGAGGCCATAACAAATAGAAAGTGCACCAGCCCCCTTTGTACTCGACGGTGTTTGGTTGGATTCGAACTCGCAGCCCTCCGATTGCTAGGCCGTTGCTCTTCCTAACGCATTCCGTGTATGATAACTGGAAACAAAATCCTCGTTTTTCATTTTCGAATACTGGAGATACGAAACGTGAAACAAGGGAAGTAGTTTATGCACCAACTTCGAATCATATTCAGTAAAATTGTGATTTGCCGCAACAGTATATACGTATATGAGTGAGATTTTCAGTGTAAACAAACTACAGGATGAGGATTTTACACCTGGCTACGAAACATATACACGAAGCACGTTCTTCCACAAAACACTAGCTCTATCAACATTTATCTTTTCCGTAAAAAAGCCTCAAAACGCTTTTTCTCTGAAAAATATAGGACACCAATTAAAAAAAAATATTAATTCATCGCGTAATTAAAGGCTCAAATGTTCATATTTTAGAGCTTCGATTACAACTATTTTTGAAAAGTTTTCTGAATTCAAGCAACGAATCATACGTATTTGTGTAAAAACATTCTGTCTGGACAGAATGTTCTTACCCAGTGCTATCCTTTGCTCACATCCATACAAGAAATGGAGCTTGTTTCTTTACTTCAAGCATTACTTCGTATTAGATCTGCTTTAAATATTTGCCAGGTTTTCTTTACTTATAATGAAATCTGTAACATCGTATGCACAAGTTTCCTAAATTATATCGATTTCTGACCAAAGCGTAAAAAATAAACCATATAGTAATTAATACCGAAATCTACTTCACTGGTACAAGCCATTTCTACTTATTAGAATGATTAGTTTCAATAATTGAGAAATGGCAACTTAAGTTAAAATACAAATATATCGTTTGCACACAAGAATATTTAAAAATAGAAACAGCAAGAATCAAGAGGAAAGAAGCCAAGAATAGGTATAACATTTGAAAACACACATTAAAATTAATTTTAAAAACCTTAAAATGTATATGTCTCTCTTTGGCGAATCTACGTTAATATCTTATTTTACTTTCAGCATTACTATAAAAACCGAAATAATTTCAATCATGCCCCGAGCAGATACAGAGGACCCGATGAAGAAAAAGAAAGCAAAGCAATTTACCACCCTCCAGGAATTGGAAGAATCATTCGGTATATTTCAGTCCGAGAACAATGGAATACAACCAGTTGGTCAAATGGATACTTCAGAGCAAATGGTAGTTTGGTTTAACATTTTACAGAAAAACGTAAGGTTAAGCTAACACAAGAACACTGGTTTCATCGCTAATTAGCAATTTTCCTATCACCAATGTGCAATGATTTTGGAATATGGTAACCCGTGTAGACCATGTATCCAAACAGTCATTTGGCAACGAAAATTTTAGTCATGCATATTTAAAACAAAACATGTCTATAAAATCGAAATCGTTTCCAAAATAGATGTATAACACTTCCCATTTCGATTTATCTTGATATAAAACAAGAAAGTTTTATATTTAAAACTGTCATTTTTCGTTAAACTGAAAATATCTTCAAATCTACAAAGAATCTCTTCAAACAGAAAAATTCCCGACTCCCAAAGCAATTTTAAACAATTTACATTTGGAATTCAGTGTCGTATTTCAAATAAACTTTGCCGTTCTAGACAAAGCTTGAGTTTTTTTTAAAGCAACTGACAAAACTTTTTAAAGCAACTAAAGACATTTATTAATTATAATCTTAATAATCGAAAATAGGTGTTTTCAAGTGACTTAAATTTCCTGTTAAGATGTGTATTCTGTTTCAGATTGCAGACTATGGGGAAGAAAATTTTGATGAAAAAGGTAACAAAATGTACAAATCAAATTCCGATAGTTTTTATTCAATATACATTTGACTTCATACATCGAAACTCCGAGTTTCGGATGGTGATACTTTTAATAACAATTTTTAAAGTTTCTTGTACTATTTGAAAATAGTTCTATGTATTTTTCTTTGCTAAACTATATTTTGTAACATTGCAATTAGGCTAAATTATAAACACAAATTAAAAAATATTTACTATATTTTAGTACAAAATGAAAAACAATGTCCAAATTGACTGACAAAATTTCTGTTGTGGATTTTTTGATTGACTTGTAGAAATTTATTCGTATCTCAGCTCTGTTCTATATTTTTCTGTCAAAAATTTCAATGGCAAACAATTTTAAATTTATAGTTAAATGATTACATATTCCCATATATTTCATTTTTTTCTTACAGCTTCTATATGAAAAAATTTACGATTTGTCAACTTCTTAATGTTCATATATTACTTAGTTATTGGAAAATATTTTTTCGAGGAAAAAAAATGTGCTATAAAAGTATACAAAAGTTATGTTTTGAAATGAAATTCAGCGAAAAGTGGCAGTTTGACTATTAAGTTTTAACAGTTAAAATGACTGCGATGAATAGAATTTAGATGGATTATCCTCTTATTATTTTTTGCATGAATTATTCTGCTGCATTTCTATAATACTCTTAATATTTTAGAAAAAGTTGCGAGATACAATGAAATAATTTTGGAGAAGCTAAAGCATTTTGGAGATGAAACAACTATAAATGGTGCAGAAAAGATTGCCGTAAGCATTTTTCAAATGATTTAAATTACTGTCGAAAAGTTAGACATGCATGGAATTGTTTTTCGTGACAAACTACAAAACTTTCACATCGCGTTACGCAAAAAGGAAGGAAAATGCATTGTTTTCCTTGGAATAGATAAACGGAACAAACATCAACAGGGTTCCCACTCTATTTCAAAAATAAAATTCCCAGACTTCCCCCGATACGATCAACGTCTAACCAAATTCCATAAAAGGCCTAGGGCCATCCTCTTCATTCTTAATATTAATTTAATTTTAACTTTCTCATTTCTTTCCTTCATTAAATCATGACAGCATCGGCTGTGTAGCCAAAATTCGACTCTGTGACCCCTCATACCTGATCCATCCAGCTTATCTACTGGTCGTACGAAATCCTGCTACATTGGACTGTATAAACTCGCTCCCCCGAGTCCTGCTGATAATTTTGAATCATAAATAATTTTGTTCAATAGAAAAGCCCGAAATTTTGACGTATTTTAGAATGAAATATTGCAGTTAAGTTTCATCCAGTTGGCCTCCAAGTTTCGAAAATTTCCAAAAAAGTTTTCGGTGCTTCAAATTTATATCCATTATAGTATAGAATAGATTCATTATTTCCTATAGGATTCCGAAAATCTAAAGACAGTGAAGCCTTTGACGTTGATGGAGAGAAAATCCTTAAAAATTCGATACACACGCCAATACCTTTTAGATCACAAAACTGACCCCTTATCAATTGAATTTCCAGATAGTCTACTGAAGTTCTTGCATTCAAGAGAAGTACCTTTGAAGGAAGAGGTACGTATTGAGTTTTGTAATGAATGTAAATTAGTGTTCTATACATTTCTTATTTCCCAAAACGTATTAAGAAAGTAAAGGATTTGCAAGGAATCGAATCAATTTCATTTGCGAACCTAGTGAATATAACTTTCAGGGCAAACACTGAAATCGGTTCTTATTTTTCAGATAATATTACTAATCAGCTCAAAGTATAAGTCAAGCTGGTTAATATTTTTTCTATTGCACACAAATAATTATTAACGGCACATTTTCCTTACTTTACCTGATGCAAGTTCAGTCAGATCAAAATCAGTCAAATCCTACTAAAAGTCTACAAATAATTAATGGTCTCCCCAGTGTTTGGAAAATGCGCTTAATAAATTTATGGACTCAATAGGAATAAGACCAGTAAATAGCGAATGAAATTAGTCAGATACCAGCACACAAGAAAATGGCATTTTTTTTGCTATGAAATCCTATTTCAAAGCAATTGTGGCGAAGTTAAAAAATGGCATGGTTCCAAAGGCTGACGTCAATAGTGACGTGAGGGAGAAAAGTCTAAATTTTGATGCTTCTTTATTTCTGAAACTAGAAAGAACTGTGAAAAAAACTATTAAATTCATTCAAAAAATGTTCTAGATTGAATTTTAAAATTCGCCGCAACCCTAAAATTACAAAAAATTTAGACTACCTGTGTGCCAAATCCCATTACTGTAAGTGCCAAATCCCATTACTGTAAGTGCCATAGATTCGTCAGGAATTTGCGAACAACAAACACTTCCTTTTATAATATTAGAGATTAAGCAGAAGTATCTTATAATTCAAGTTGTGGATTCTTCTGGTTTCTAGGTTGGTTGGTTTGGGGGTTTTATGGCGCGAAGGGCCATATTTGGCAATGCTCTGGTTCATTGGTAAACAGGCTTACAAGATTTAAATTTCTTCGAATACAAAGCATTTTTTGATGTATTTAACAAAGGTGCAAGTATGTATGAAATGGAAGGTATAATAGAATTCCGACCAAAGATAGGAGGTATAATAATAAAAAAATATCGAAGAATGAGTAAGCCTTTTGTTTACAAATATATAATTTTGAGTTCACGAAATACTAGATTTTTCGTTACATTGAATGGGGAGATTAAGATAGAATTATTCTCCAATTCTAAAAGTAAATCTTACAGCATTGCAGTAGTGTTTACAGATCAATGAAATCTGGAAGGTATGAAATGCTCATACTGGACTCCATCATAAATATTAAGCTCTACATTTCTCTGTCTAAAACCATAAGCAAACATTTTGGAAAACGTTTACTTTTGAATTAAAAGCAATGGACATACATCACTTAAAATTCTATACACATTAAAAAAAATCCGCATTTTGAATTTCACTTTAAAATGAAGAGCTTTAACATTTGCACAAAATTGCATCACTGCAACATTTGACACAACATATAAAGAAAAAAAAATACTGCAATTAATAATGTCATCGGAATGTTTTTAAGAGTGTCTGGGACCCAAAATTCTAAAATCTTCAATTTTAAAGTTTTTGTTCTGAAATTTTTTCTGTAGGTATACACTGTATTTTGAAATTATAATAAATATTTTATATTTTAAAAACTTTAAAATTTTATTTATTAAAATTAAAAAAAAAAATCAAAATTTTGACATTGGGAAAAATTGATGTATTTCAAAATATTTTATAAAAAATAACTTCATTTTTGCATTACTTAACTTCTAAGAGTTCATACTATGAATTGTCTTCGTGATTTTTAATTAAAACAATTAAAAAAATAAAAAAAATATTTTGTTCAAAAACTTTATAAAACACATGGTATACAAAGTTCGAAAATTATAGAAATATATATACTGAATTAGACAAATTAAAGAAATATATTTGAAAAGTAAATGTTAAAAATTTTGTTCATTTATGACAAGTAGTTCTTAAGTTATATCGATTTTTACTAGTGAAATCCCATTTTACACAAAAGGAGAAAAAGAGCGTTTAAAAATATGAAGGCTTGTTTGATTTGCAGCTGTCATGTTTATAAAAAGTTAAATATTTCCGGTTCTATGTATGGTAGAAACAAAATTGAGGTGTCATATTATTCAGAAAGATCTATATTATTTTTTAAAATAATAACAAAAAATTGGATTTTTTACATATTATGAGTCCTAGACCCCTTAAGTAATAAAAGTGTTGGAGCTATCAAATACTTGATGCAGAAAACAGAATGGTTAAACTTCATCTGTTAATCATTGTACGTTTCTAAAACAGTAAATCGAGCTCTCATCGCATTAATGGTAATCTTAAGCTGAGATAGAAGGTCAATTGTAAGCGTGTAAAACTTCGATAGGTAGTTAATTAACATCGTACTGGAGCAACACAAAGGGCCATTAGTGTCGGTCCGGGATTAATCCCAAAGTAAAATTAGTACCCATCAATGCAGTTTCCTCTAAGAATCTGGCAACGGATATCATTCAAGAAATGAGAACTGAAACATTTGGTTTTGGTTTCAATCGCGATAGCAGCTGTTCTATTTTTATATACTCGTGGGGTGGTTATTGGATAAGAGGATATTATGTCGTGCGATATACCATTAATACATTTCTCGGAATGGCTTAACGGATATTTTTAGTTGAAATATCAGAATCACATATGTTCAGGGAATCCTTTTAATAATGCAAATGCTGATGATTGATTGAATTGATAATATTTTATGCATGACTCATTTTACTTATTTTAGGACACTTATGATTCTAGAAGAATGGATCACATCCTCTTCTATACTAGTCTTCCGTACACTAGGATGAGAAATTCATTGAGCGCGTGTGCAAAGAGGAAACCTTTCAACCTGTGCTACTAAAAATATGGATTTTACAGGATATTGGGAGACAAAATTCAACACATCAACCAGTTCGCTAACTATTTCGAAATTTTTTGTTGCATAAGAAACCAAGATTATTCTAAAATATTTCGGACAGAAAGTTGAGGAAATGCCAGTGAAATAGTTTCACTGAGCAATCTGATCAGAGCTGACTGTAGCATGTTTAACGCGGAAAAAGTTTAGGGATTCTGAAATTTTTTCATGACAGAAAAATATATTTTGAATTTTTTTAAATGAGAGCTTTTTTTTAACGTCAGTATGTGTTCATTTACCCACAACAAAAACATTGAACAAAAAGATTTTAGTCAAAATAAGCAATGCCTCGATTTTTGTGAACATTTAATTTCATTACCACCACTTTCAGTTAGTAATATTTTGAACAGTAATAACTATATCATTAAGGTGTAATAATATAAACTTTTAGTTTTCTTGCTTGTAAAATAAAGCTGCACGAATTTATCAAGTTTTGCGTAGTTATTAGTAGCTAATATACCAATCAGTTAACATCTAAAAAAACAAAATGGAATACTTTTCAATCGTAATTCCGAATCAAAATACAAATACAAATATTGACGACCAGCTACAGGCTCAAGCCCAACAAGGCTGGTCCTTTGTTTATGAATTCTCCAATTCCCACTGACTATCCAATTGTGTCTTAAATTCGTACACTCCCTTTGAATTAACTATATTTTCTGGCAACGTGTTCCAACTGTCTATTACCCTATTAAAGTAGTAGTTTTTCCTTAAATCCTGATTAAAATGTGTCTTATTCAATTTATACCCATGGCCCCTTGTTCTGTTGTCCCTATTGAAATTTAAGCCCTCTGTGTCCCCTTGTTTTACAAACTTGAAAAGCTGAATCAAATCCCCCCTCCTTCTTTCCAGTGTAATTGATTCATAATGAAAGGATGAACTTAAAAGTTCTTTTCGAAATTTCAACGACCTAAAAACATGCCAAAACATTCCAAAATTGTCAAATGGATAAACAAATTACGCAAGTAGTTTATTCATCCACAGTAGAAGCTCATGTGATTTCTACGTCGTACACATTTGAATACAAAACGGAAACCGACCCGTGGGGAATCGAACCCTCGACCTTCGCGTTATTAGCACGATGCTAAGGGTGCCACGACTTGGGATAAGTTTGGGAACCCCTGTTCTATGCAGTTTTAAAGTTTGTAGTGCTGCCATGTATAATACTTTTAGTGCATTAAATTCAAGTAAAAATTGTTAAAAACGTTATCTGAAATCAAATAGTAAGCGCTTAGAAGGGAATGAAATTTAAAGTCTACCCTTCCTTATACTTATCCCCCTGTAATCTTCCATTACAACTCAGAAAAGAAAAAGCACTAAATTAATTATCTCTTGCTTGGGGGTCCGAAGACTAATAAGAAGCCCGTTTTATTTGGACCGTTTTTAAGCGTTGTCAATAAAAAATTAATATTGTGAACAATAATTTATTAATAAAATTAATGTGGGATACTGGGTATATTATTTGAATTAAAAATTATTTTAAATACCATTAAATAGATTTTGATTTGTTTTTAACTGGTGTTAGTTAGACCTTTCAAATTCCAGTAATCGATAAATAACTTAGAATCCCTTACTATTTCCGACCAAGGTGCTACTATAAAGCAGGCCTCGAAATTGATTTTTTTAATTCAGGTGCACCTAAGTTTTTAAATTAGGTGCATGGCATGCACCTAGCGGGAAAATTTAGGTGCACCATTTTATTTTCATGTGCACCCGGGTATTTCGAGCCCTGCTATAAAGAATGCAGACAAATAATTTATTAGTGCCGATTCTTATAAAATAAAATTGAACAATTACATGCTTTTTTGTTTATCATTAACATAAAATCTCGTCAAATTAAGTGGTCGCAAACAAAATTTGTTTGGGTGAAAAGTTTAAAAATAGTACTATAAACAAAATTTTTAATAGTTGATTTAAATATTAAGCATGTCAAGAATCCCAACCTCTAATCACAATCCGTGACTATTATTTATAATTATATTTGAAAAAGAAAGTCAAGTAAAAAAAAAAAAAACAGTTGAAATTTTAGGTGTGGATTACTTAATATTTTAATGCCTAGACTGTTTTTCTTGAAGAAAATTTAATAACAATGAAAAGCGATTACGCTGCTAGTCTTCCTTTCCTTTAATTTTCCAACTAAGTATACTAGTCTTTTATTTTTCGAATATTATGATGATGAATCTACAGAAACTGTACAAAATTTGAGACAGTAAGAAACTTGTGGATCATTCCTACTCTACTATATTCGATTGACGTTGATAAAAAATTTCGCTGCAAAATTGAATAAATCTAGCAAATTTAGTTTTTATAGTACAATGTCGAATTTTAAGTAGGGACGACCATATTTGCTCGAGACAAAAACGATATACATAAACTTAATATTCTGCATTCATGAAAAAACTACGATGCATTCTTTCAGAGAATCGCCATTAACCACTGCAGTTTTGCCTTTTAGCAGTTCTTAAAGCAGGTCACGACTAATTCCGGGCACCAGGTCGTCATGGAGACTAGATTTTTTGTTTCGATACTAGTATTTATATTGTAAGGTTCCTGGCTCCTAAAAAATTTGGACTGGATCCTAATTTTTATTTATGTCACCCCCTGCCTTAAAAGATGACCAGAAACTTTCTATCAATATATCACTGCAGGTTTTGAGGGATAGTATCGAATATGTGACTACATGGCAAAAAAGCTATCGGTATGCATTTGAAAACAATTATAATAATTAACGATTGACCATATTAAAGTTCATAAAAACGGGATAAAATTGGTTTTTATTAAAACGAAGGGACGACCAGAAAACAGGATATTTCCCTTCGGAATTGATCCCGGATTGTCTTTGCTTCGCTCCAGTGCAAAGTAAATTCATCTATCTACCGAACTTTTTGGTGGAAACGGTGCTGTCCCTTTTAAAGCAATACATAGGGTCAGCCTCTAATTTTAAGCGTACATTGAAACGTATATGAAATTATACGAGTTAACTACGTTTTCATGGGCACTATAATAAGGAAAGCGCTTTGTAACACGTTAAACATACATAAACTGAACATAACAGATTTCAAAAATTAAAGATGCAAAAAAAACTATTCTAATCTTTGACGTTAACTTGTAAAATACAGATATCTATAAATAGTTTGTCAAATCTTCAGCTTTTAAAAATAATACTGTGAAAAGCAATATTACAGTAAGCATTCTATTTAGTACTAGGAAATAGTCTTATCGAAGTATTCATGGTCAATATTGAAAAACAACGTATTTTACAAAGTTCCAAGATTTTACGGCTATACAAGTACACAACTTAAGCCTCATTTAAAAACTAATTTTACTTTAGATTAAGTACGTTAATTTATTTAAACTAAGCATAAATGAAATTCCACTTAGCTATGAAGTTAATCCGAGTTGAAATCAATCACTCGTACATTAATGCCATTCGTATTTTAATAAAGTATAACCAATCAAATTCGCGAACCAAAACCTAAGACTTCCCCCTGTGTTTACTAGTTTCTATGATAAACCTTTCGACAGTTTCAAAACAGCGACAAGTCTAAGAGCGTTTATCGCGAAAAAACTCCTGCATTGCAATTTAAAATAGTCTTTTTGAATGATAGTGGATTCAATCACTTCACACACTAAATTTCACAACAAAACAACTTTTGTGTGAACTTAAAAACAAATTGACGAGTTTAACAGACTAGTTCAAAAATAAATTCAGATAAAAAATTTTTTATTTGTTCAAAACAATAACATTAGTCAAAATTATTAATAATTCCCACAAGATGAAAATATAACTACCTTTTTTGACAATATCAATCTCCCAATTTAGGTTTCATTTCGCACACTAATCTGTAGAAATGCATGTTTTACTATTGCACGGAAGGAGCAGAACTCTGTACCAAGAGTTTTTGTTCACAATTGCATCGTTGGTTTTCTCCTTGTCAAAATGAAGTTAAAGATACGCATGTGGAAATCGTACACGTTGAACATAGGTTCAACTTTTCGTTCAAGAATTGCGAACCGAAACTGAAGCCCTACTTTCACATCTGGAGCGCCGTTGCTCCTGCTATGAAGCCTTCCCATTGGTTGCGAATGGGTAATTGTTTTCCTACTACAGCGACCAATAACAAATCTCTTGGAAGTTCGTGATCTCTCTCAAACTGAAACGAGAAAATGCCTTTGTAGTATAACTAACAATCCCACCATATTCGATTTTTACCGATTCAACTCCTTTAACAAACAAAATTATCGATATTTTGACTTAATTTTTTTTTATAGATTATATTTGCAACAGGTGATTATTTTAACTGGAGCAACACAACGGGCTATTGGCGACGGTCAGAGACAAACGCGAAAGGTATTTGGTAATTTTTTTAGTTAACGTCGTACTAGAGCATCACAACGGGTTATTGACGACGGTCCGGGATCAATCCCTTAAAGGAAAGATCCGAGGACAACACCACGTAATTTTGAACCACGGTCAGATGACGAGGCAACACCTGTGCTGGCACCCAAAGTGAGAACTTTCGGCCACGACAGATTTAAGGTGCACTAGCCGCCTCTACACCATACGCTTACAAACATCCATACCGGACCCGGATTCGAACCAGGAACCTTCCGATCTAGAGGCTAACACCTTAACCAATATAACGATTGCTTGGCAAACCCGAAGGTAATTGGTAATTTTTTTTTTGTCAACGTCGTACTAGAGCAACACAACGGGCTATAGACGACGGTCCGGAATCAATCCCTTAAGGGAAAGATTCGAGGACAACACTTCGTAATTTTGAGCCACGGTCAGATGACGAGGCAACACCTGTGCTGGCACCCCACTCACCAAACTTCCACACCAACCCAACGTGAGGACTATCGGCCTCGACAGATTTAAGGTGCACCAGCCGCCTCTACACCATACGCTTACAAACATCCATGCCCAGACCTGGATTTGAACCAGGAACCTTCCAATTTAGAGGTAAGGTAATTTGGTAATTTTAGTTAACGTCGTACTAGAGCAACACAACGGGCTATTGACGACGGTCCGGGATCAATCCCTTAAGAGAAAGATCCGAGGACAACACCTCGTAATTTTGAACCACGGTCAGATGACGAAGCAACACCTGAGCTGGCACCCCACTCTCCAAACTTACACGCCAACCCAACGTGAGGACTTTCGGCCACGACAGATTTAAGGTGCACCAGCCGCCTCTACACCATACGCTTACAAACATCCATGCCCGGACCCGGATTCGAACCAGGAACCTTCCGATCTAGAGGCTAACACCTTAACCACTATACCGGTTGGTCGGCGTTAAGGTCTCTGAATGGTGAATCACACGAGCTTACGAATCGCATTGTGTACGTTGAACCCAATCATTAATTTATTTCACATTGTTCATGTTCTTTGCTAAATCAAGTGACAGATCTCTTCAAACCGAGTGACAAAGAAATAACGGAAAGCTGCTTGGTTATACTAAGTCTATTTTATGAGAAAGTCAATGCGAAAATGGACAAGACGGGAGCGGAACGTGCTTCCTCCTGGTTTCGTTTTCAAATACTATCTCTAATATTATAAAAGGAAGTGTTTGTTTGTTGTTCATCTGTTTGGGACCGTAAAATCCCGACGATTCTATGTCACTTACAGCAATGAGATTTGGCACACAGATAGTCCGAATTATTTGCAATTTTTGGGTCGCGGCGAATTTTAAAATTCAATCTAGAAGATTTTAAAATGAATTTAATAGTTCTATTCTCCATCGCTTTTTCAAACGCGGAGAACGTTTTCTACCCGTGTGACCTTGCAGTCAGGGTTTGGAATCATACCAAGTTTTTTTCATCCGCAGTACGCGGAGAAAATTATTTTTTTCATTTCCGCTTTGATTTTGCGAGGACGAATAAATTTCCAGCCAGACAATAAATCTTTCAACTGAAATCAGAGTTATATTTTCTATCTCATAGACCATTAAAGACATAGTAAAATTTCAACGGATTTGAAATCTGCGGAAAATTTCAGTTTCGATTGATACCTAAAAATATGATTTTCTTTAAATAAATAATTTTAATTGAATACATCTTCAAAGGATTTCAAATCTGCGGAAAATTGTACACCAGATTAATTCCTTACATCACGGGCAACGCCGGGTTAGCCACGCAGTGTCTAGTCTATTATATATATGTATTTCAAAGGATGCATGTGTGTATATTCTCTACACAAATCCACACCAAATTTGGCACTCTTATACTTCAGAACACTGGGAGAAACATAGATCTGAAGACAGGAAAGAAATAGCCTATCTGTAAAATTGGTACAAGCCCCAATTTTACAATCTAAAGTTTCTTTTTCTGCAATAAATAGACATGGACACGGAAACATGTTCTACAGTGTTTGCTTATTTGTGCAGGGAAATGTCATGGTAGAAACACCTTCTACAGGGTTTGTGTATTTGAGTTAACACAGTGAAATGTCGCTGTCATATTTTAGCAGTCGCGGTCATAATTTAAAACCGGGCAACGCCGGGTTATTCAGGTAGTTTAAAATAAAATTCCAATACCATAAAAATTTCAAGGAGCGACTTCCGAATCGATGTATGATTTTGTCAAGGACAGCTATATTAAAAACCAAAACGTTGATAAATTACATTTTAAGGTAACCCCGATATGTATTATGGCAGATAATTTGGGCAGACGTAATAGGACGGTACAGCTACACTCTACGTTTATGAGTGATGCCAACTGCTTGGCGATTTTTTTGGCACACTTCTAGTAGCGAGTTACGATAAATTAAGGCAACCCATCTGTTGTTACGGTTGTTGTGGTTGTCATGGCAACCTTGGCAAACGGAAACTTTCACAATTTTTATTTTGAATATTCTAGAAAATTCTTCCAAAATCCGTTAAAGTCATTTGATTTCATTGGTTTCGTTTGAATTTTTTTTTCTTTGCTCCCCGTTGGTTATTTTTTTATTCTAAAATATCCTTTGATGGCATTGGTCCTATTAAATCTTTTTCTGTGATACCATTGGTCCATTTATTTGTACTTCGACAGTTGTGGAATTTTAATTTACTATATTAGTTTTCACGAAAGAATTAAAGAGTTTTTTTTGTTGTTGCTATTTTCCTTTTGATTATTTTTTCATGCAAGAGTTCCGACTTCTGACGTTTATCAGGTTGTATTATTATTTTCTTTTTTTCTTTTATAAATCTTTTTCTTTTTCAACATAACCACTGTATTTAGTCTAATTGATAAGTTTCAGGGCATATAGTTCTGCTGGAACACAATTGTGTTTTGAAATGTATTTACTTTTATGAACTTAAAAAATATATACTTTTTAAAACGTTTCCAAATGTGTTTCAAGCTTTCATTTTCCGTTGTGAAAGGAAAAATGTTTTTGAAGGAAAAAGATTTTTGAAATAATTCTTTCCTTGGCGACTTTAGAAGTGCGCCAAAACAATCATAAACGCAGAGTGTAGCTGTACCAATATGACTTTTCCATCTGCTATGTAGCCTAGTTGTACGAGTTGCGGATTAGATTCCGGAGTATTGCTAGTTTAAAACTCGATCCAATCAAAGACCTTCGGGAACGCGGGGCAGGTGCACGTTAATTCTATAGTGGCCATAAATATCCCCTCGTTGGCATGTGGAAGTTTGGAGTGTCGTTGTGCGTGGCGTCAGCTCAGGTGTTACCTCATAATCCTAGTGATTTAAAATTACAAAGGGTTATCATAGGATCTTTCCTCTCAGAATTGATTCCAAACCGTCGCCATTACCTCGCTGTGTTGCTCCAGTTGAATTTATTTCAATTACCTACCGTCTAACTTCAAAAGCACAATTATAAAGAGAAAGATTACTAGGTTTTAAAGGTATATCTTATACTAGGGGGCCCGCCCCCTGCTCGCTAACGCTCGCCAACCCCCAGAGGATTCCTTCGCAATCCTCATTGGTTCGCTGCGCGAACCTATGCTCGCTTCGCTCGCATCAATGAAGATATGTGTCTTAGCAGAAGGAATTGTTAACAAAATATGATATTCCAAAAAAATATTTTTCAAATCTAAATTTTATGCTGTTTATCAGAAAAGATATTTACAGTACCTCTGGAATCAGAATTCAAATGGAAACTTTGAGCAAATTTTGACTCGAAATGTGAGCGTTGATATGGAAATTGAAAACCCAGCATGTTGGTTGTGTGTACATTTACCCAGCACTCGAGCCACCCACGCTTTTTCATTGAGTTTGTTGTCGAAAGTTGTAATGCAAGCGTCTTCTTGAACTATAATAGTTTGCCCCGAAACGGACTTTTTTTTAAAATGACCCTGAAAAGATCCGTTTTCTTTGATTTCTATTATTTACTGCAACAGCTCGACTAAAATTCATTTTTTTTCAATAAAATTTCATCCGATAACGCTATAAATTCAATTGAAGCGCGAGGCTTTGGGATAAACAAAGAATCGTACAATGTTGCCAAAACGCGAAAACAAATAACGTCTTTTTTGCGTGCCACGTAAGAGAATTATATATATAGATGGAAGATCAATTTACTTATAACACTTAAAACAACCTTTAACTGAAAACCGATTTGTAAACGTTTACGTAGAAAACTATCCAGTTCTTTGACGTTCTTTTTAAAATGCACTAATATACTTAAATGGTTTGATAAATCTTCAGTATTTAAAAATAATACTACAAGGAACAATATATTTTCAACCAAACAACTGTTTAGTATAAGTAATTTTTGTCTTATCAAAGTATCCATGGTCAATATTGAAAAACAAACGTGCTTTATATACAAAGGTAGGTAAAGATACTAGTACACAATTTACGCCTTATTTTAAAAACGAACTTTTACTTTACTTTATATAAATTAACGTATTTAATTTAAAGTAAACATAAATGAAAATACAGTTAGGCCTGAAGTTAATCCGCGTTGAAATCAATGTCATTAGTATTTCACTAATCCAAATTTGTGAACCAAAACTTGGGAGTTCCCGTCTGCTTTCGCTAGATTATAGAACGAAACCGTGGCGAGTTTAAAAAAAGCGATAAGACTGGAAACGTTTATCGCACAAAAATTATCCTGCAATATAATTTTAAACTGTCATTTTTTTCGATTCTAGTAAATTTTATCACTCTACACACTATTTTTCACTACAAAACAACTTTCACGCGAATTTAAAAGCAAATTCATGGGCATTACAGAATAGTTCAAAAATAAATTAAGATAAAGTACTTGGATTTTTTTTTCTAAACAATAACAAATATAGCTACTTTTATCGAAATAATGCCTAAATTTGAGGCAAGATTATTAATTTCCACATGAACAAGAAATTAACTTACTTTCCATATAGATGATAGCAAACTCGCAATTTAAGATTCGTTACGCACTAATCTGTAGAATTATTCACTTCTCTGTAGCACGGGAAGCGTATGCATTCACAATTGCATCGTTCTGTTCGTCGAAAGGGCGTTGCTACAAATACAGATGTGGATATCGATCACGCCTGTTTATAGGTTTATCTGCAATCTCAGAACCGAAACTGAAGCCCTACTTTCGTACTTGCAGCGTTGTGTTGCTTCAGTGTGACTTTAATCGAAAATACCAATACCGTACTTGGTAATTTTTTTAGTAAACGTCGTACTAGAGCAACACAACGGGCTATTGACGACGGTCCGGGATCAGTCCCTTAAGGGAAAGATCCGAGGACAACACCTCGTAATTTTGAACCACTGTCAGATCACGAAACAACACCTGAGCTAGCACCCCACTCTCTAAAGTTCCACACCAACCCAACGTGAGGACTTTCGGCCAAGACAGATTTAAGATGCGCCAGCCGCCATTATACCATACGCTTACAAACATCCATGCCCGGACACGGATTCGAACCAGGAACGTTCCGATCTAGAGGCTAACACCTTAACCACCAGACCGGTTGGTCGGCCTACCGTACTTGGAGAGCTGTTGTCTTTTCCCATTGGTTACTGGTTTAGGTGTTATTAACCTAAAAATGACATAAAAATACAAAAATTACTTTCGTTTGAGAATTTGCTTTGTCTTAGGCACCTCATGCCGACCAACCTGTCTGGTAGTTAAGTTGTTAGCCTCTTGATCGGAAGGTTCCTGGTTCAAATATGGGTCAGTGCATGGATATTTGTAAACGTATGGTGCGGTGGCGGCTGGTGCACCTGAAATCTGTCTTGGCCGAAAGCCCTCACTTTGGGTTGGTGTGGATGCTTGGAGAGTGGGGTGTCAGTTCAGGTGTTACCTCGTCATCTGACCGTGGTTCAAAATTACGAGGTGTTGTCCTCGGAACTTTCCCTTATGGAATTGATCCCGGACTGTCGTCAATAGCCCGTTGTGTTGCTCTAGTACGACGTTGATTGAAATGACCTTACATTACCTCCCATTGGTTGGAAAATTATCTATTGGTTGCAAATAGCCCGTTTTGTAGCTCCAGTTCGACGGAAATTCAACTACCTACCCATTGTTTGAGAGGTGAGGTAAGGTAAGGTAATTTAAAGTTAACGTCCTACTAGAGCAACACAACGGGCTATTGACGACAGTCCGGGATCAATTCCATAAGGGAAAGTTCCGAGGACAACACCTCGTAATTTTGATTGGTAATTGGTAATTTTTAGTTAACGTCGTACTAGAGCAACACAACGGGCTATTGACGACGGTCCGGGATCAGTCCCTTAAGGGAAAGATCCGAGAACAACACCTCGTAATTTTGAACCACGGTCAGATGACGAAGCAACATCTGAGTTGGCACCCCACTCTCCAAACTTCCACACCAACCCAACGTGAGGACTTTCGGCCACGACAGATTTAAGGTGTACCAGCCGCTTCTACACCATGCGCTTACAAAAATCCATACCCGCACCCGGATTCGAACCAGGAACCTTCCGCTCTAGAGGCTAACACCATAACCACTATTCCGGTAGGTCGGCCCATTGTTTCAGAGAGAAAGAGATAGCGATATAATTTTCCAACTAAATTTCTGTTATGAAGTTCTTGTTTTGTATTCGGGCCGCGTTAACAACCAGAGGGTTACGAGTTCGAAACTCGGTCTAGCCAAAGACCGACGTGTGAACGGGAGCTGGTGCATGTTAAATCCATCGTGGTCTCAAATGTCTTCACGTTGGCATGGTGTGGAAGTTTGGAGAGGAGGGTGTCAGATCAGGTGCTGTTCTCGTCCTGACCTTGGTTCAAAAATTACGCGGTGGGCTGTCCTTGTATGATTAAGGCTAGTCCTCCACTTGCGATTTTTCAGTCGCTAAAATGAAACTCCTTGTTCATATACAGGTACACACACTTGCGACTAAAGAATCGCCGCCAATGAAAAGTTGCAACCGGTCCTATTTTCGCTGCGAAGCAACTGTCGCTCTATCCCAGTGTTTCCCAAAGTGTGGTACGCGTACCCCCAGGGATACGGGAAGAGTTTGGTGGGGGTACGCGTTGCATCGGAGTTTCGTGGGAATATACACTGCACTGTGCTTAGCTGCGCCTAATTCTACGTTCTCCTGAGTCAAGTCAAGACAGTCTTGTGAGGCGTGAGATGGTCCGGAGTGACACGGCTGAAATATACCACACTTCGTTACAGAAACAACTTACTTCGTTAAACCTCCGTCGGGCGCAACCGTTCCCCAATCCTCTCATAGAAGGGGTAGAAATCTGCTTATTCTAGTAGACTCGTTTGCCTATCTTCATGAGTTTATAACAAGTTCGACAACTAAAATTGATGCTGATACTCTAAAAAAGCATAACACAGCATTTGGAGAGTTTGCAAGTGGACTTGAAAAACTATTTCCCTGACTTAACCAAAAATATTGAATGGATAAGATATCCGTTTAACATTAACACAACATCCATGCCAGAAGATTTGTCGCATGCGAAAAAAGAGCAATTGTTGGAATTGGCTTCAGACGGATTCTTGAAAAATAAACTTAAGGAGAGTACTTTAACATCATTCTGGTTACAAATGCAACTTGTGTATCCGGTTTTTACAGAAAAGTTCTAAAATACATCTTGCTCTTTCCAACTTCGTATTTATGTGAAGTTGCTTTTTCAGCATTTGTAAACATTAAGTCGTAAAAAAGGAACAGACTATTGGACGTGGAACCAAATCTCAGATACAAATTAACAACCAGGGAACCAAATTATGACGATCTGTTATCTGAGCACGAACAATTTCATCCTTCTCATTGATCCAGATAAACGTTATTTATAATATAACTTTTACTTATATTTTATTATGAATAATTTTATTTCTCTTTTCTTATTATTTTGTGTAAGTCACAAAAAAAAGAAAAAAAAAATACATTTTGATTGTTATTAAAATACATCCATTTTTTTGACGAGGGGTACTCAGCGTTACGAAAATTATAGAAGGGGTACACATATGTAAAAAGTTTGGGAAACACTTCTTGATTCCAAATGAATCATACAGAAAGGCAGGTGCATGCTACCACTGACGATAGTTCAGTCGCAGTTCTGAAACAGCCGTGCTCTGGTTTCTGTTTAAAACACTTCAAATACTTGTTTAAAATGTCTGACAACGAATCTATCGGTGGTGATAATGGACGAATATTAACAGTAATTGTGAGTTACTTATTAAAGAAATTGAAAAGAGAACAGCTTTTTATAATAACATTATTATCAAAATAGTGATCAAAAATGGGAAATAAAGAATTTTTAAAATTGTATTAATATGGTGAGTTTTAATTTGCGTAGGTGCATATTTTGCGATTGGGCGGAGGGTTGGGGTCACTATTGTTACGAAATATGTATTGGAAAGGTCCTGAATAGGGTGACTTACCGCCTAAAAGAAGCCTCGGAAAAAGCAAATTAACAAAAAAAGGTATGTGGAATTTTAAATGTTGGTTTGTCTCAATATTGAATCTCTTAACATGGGGTAGATACAAAGGTGCGTAATGGTTAACTTTGTAGCCTTGTGGTGATTAAAGTTATGAAGATATGATTTGTGTATTGGGGTAGTTATATAGAGGGGCTAAAGGCCATTCTTTGGGTGAGTTTATTTTAAATATCCGATTTCCAGAAAAGGAGCTGCATTCCTAAAACAGTTTATTTTAATGTGAAAATCGATCAATGTGATCGGCGAGGGAGAAGGCGTATGTCAGCGTAGAGGTAATGGTAATTTTAATTAATCATCTGGCTATCAACACATCGGGCTATTGGCGACGGTCCGGGATCAACCCCCGAAGGGAATGATCCGAGGACAACACCACGTAATTTTCAACCACGATCACAGCATTTATGTTCGTAAGATAATTTTAATTAACGTCGTACTAGAGCAACACAACGGGCTATTGGCGACGATCCGGGATCAATCTCCTAAGAGAAAGATCCGAGGACAACACCACGTAATTTTGGATCACGGTCAGATGACGAGGCAACACTTGAGCTGGCACCCCAGTCTCCAAACTTCCACACATACCCAATGTGATAAAATAAACAAAATAAAAGTTAAGTGCTGTTTATTGCCGGTTCTGATGCTACAGATGGCATTAGAGATCCATTTCTAGAAAGATGATTGCCTTTATCAATTTCGTATTGTAGTTTAATTTTCTGATATCGTTTTTTCATGGTTCTACTAATACACATTGTGATCCATCTATCCATTCAGGTATTAATTTTAAAGTGTGTGCTGTGTTGTAAAAATCCTAACAATTCAATGAAAAAAATAATTTATTATATCTATTCGGAAAAATTACAATACATACACAGTTCATTTGGCAGTATGAATTTTGAGCTTTTACTCAAATTGTACAAATTTTCTATCTAACAATTGATGAAAGCATTTTCGAAGTATCTCAATATTTTAGTTTGGTATTTAAAACGTTTTAGAAAAAATCACGATAAAACAAAAAAACCTATTTTTATAAGCACAAAGAAATAGGTCTAATAATGAATTCATTACAATTCAAAGTTCTTACATTCATGAGGTGAATTACATAACTTTGAAAATTTTTTGTACGTTTCTTTGACAAGATATAATCGAGATTTCATAAGAAATTCTTTTTCTCTCATTCAATAAAATTCAACACTATTTGACGAATACACATGTTACAATTTCGAAAGTACATGTTTACAGTGTTAAAGTATTTTTATTGGGAAAAGTTTTAGAAGCACAATGGGGAGATGCTATTTGCTGATATAATCAATCTAACACACAGTAGTTAAATAAACAGATTCCTATCTCGATTCCATATAATTTTCTGCAATTAATAGTTTCAATATTACTGTAAAGAAACGTTAACCAATATGGTAGTTGAATTTGCGTTGCTCTAGAGCAACACAACGGGCTATTGGCTTATGGTCCGGGATCAATCTCGGGAGCCAAAATGATTTCTAAAAGAAATATTAAAACAAGAATATTTGGATCTATGAATGTTTGGCAATTCTTTACTTTTTATGGCACAAGATAAGTAAATGCAATTATTTATAGTGATACTAAAACACGAATGGGCTAACAATTTACAATTATTAATTAACTTTTCAAGATATGTAATGCGAAAATTCCTAGTTAAGTCGTTAACTATCTGAATACATTTTCCAGATTTTCAACAATGTTCCATAGATTTGTTTTATATTACATATAAAGACGTGCAATAAAATATAGCATTTACAGCAAATATAGGCAGCGCATATTGCTAGCACATAACTTTTTAACAGTGTTATCACAGCTCAAAGTTCATCGTAAGTAGCAAATGTCAGGTAACATCATAAATTCCATTTCTCGCAGAACCACACATTTTTTTTACATCCGCAATTTTTCTTTCGACACGAGTAATTTCGAAATCTCTCTTTCGATATAGGTACTTTCGCAATATCTCCTACGACCGTAGGTACTTTCACTACACTTTCCCTTTCGACATCGATCCTGAGATTCATCCTAATTGGCAGATGGATCGCAACTGGCAGAAATTCGAACTCGAATGTAACGTCAACTCCAAAATCATAGATTAAGATTAAGATCACTGATACAATTTTCTCGCTGGACCGTGATAGTGTATCCTGTCTTGTAACTAACTCTTGAAAGGATGTATTCCAACAATCGCATAATTTTGTTCTTGAGAAAAGAAGAGTTCTTTTCATCAACACTTCTGATCGATATCTTGTATGAATCCGATTCCTTTCTACGTATTCTCCACTGGAAACAAACATGTCTCCGTTCATCTAACATTCGTTGGTACAGCTGGAGTATACGTTTATAGCGGTAGCAACGGCATTGGCGCTTTTTTTGGCGCACTTCTAAAGTTGCCAAGAAAATATTTATTTCAAAAATCTTTCTCTTTCAAAATTTTTTTTTCTTTTAAACCGCAAAAAAATAAGCTTCAGAAACACATTTGTGAACGTTCTAAAAAATGTATCACACAAACGACAATTAAACAAAAAGAACTTTCTAGAATATTCCATATGAAAATTCAAAATTTCCTCTTGCTGAGGTTGCCATACAAAATGCAATAACCGTAATACAGATGGGTTGCCTTAACCTGCCATAAACTCGCTACTAGAAGTGCACCATAAAAGCGCCAAGGTCGTTGCAACCGCTAGAAGTAAAGACTGCAGCTGTACCCATTCGTTTAAAGTTCATGCCATACTTAACTCTTCTGGTGGATTCGACGAGATGTCTCGTCCAAGATCTGGTTAATTTCGCAAATGACGACCAGATCTCTTCCATCAAGGTCTGTCAATTCTGCGAGATACCTGGTCGAGTCGCAAATGTCTTAGTACTCCAAAGGGAATGAAGATCCAAGTCGAAAAACAAATTACCCCTTGCCCTAGAACTGGTGACAGTTTGGAACATTTTTTTTGCATCAAGGTGGTTTTCGACGCGAAGATAAGCCACCAGGAAGATCAAGTCAATGTAAAGAAACAAGATTTGAACGACTTTTAACGAAACACCACAGTCACTTCACAACAAACGGATTACACCCAATCTGTAAAACCATGACTATCTGAAAACTTGCTTGACGTATAAACTGACTCGGTGTTTCAGAGCCCTGATTGAGCAGATCAGAGTCTGATATCCGAATGTGTCTTGTTAAGTAGGTAAAATGCCGTTTTCAAGAGGGTTTCGGAGGTTCGACTCCACATTCACAGTTCGGTGGTGTTCTCAGCTGTGTATTTTGTCCTGTGGGGAGGCTCGTGGGTTTCCACCAGAGCCACTTCCCCTTCCGACGACCCGTCTTTGGAAGATCCTGGCCGGTCTACCTCCCTGGAGGGAAAGAAATTTGTTAATTTTGAAATCTTCAAAAGTGTGTAAAACATTTTACAGTTACAACTATACGAGATGACAGCTTGATAATTTGGTAATTTTTAGTTAACGTCGTACTAGAGCAACACAACGGGCTATAGACGACGGTCCGGAATCAATCCCTTAAGGGAAAGATCCGAGGACAACACCTCGTAATTTTGAGCCACGGTCAGATGACGAGGCAACACCTGTGCTGGCACCCCACTCTCCAAACTTCCACGCCAACCCAACGTAAGGACTTCCGGCCACGACAGATTTAAGGTGCACCAGCCGCATCTACACCATACGTTTACAAACATCCATGCCCGGACCCGGATTCGAACCAGGAACCATCCGATCTAGAGCCTAACACCTTAACCACTATACCGGTTGGTCGGCAGACGTCAGCTTGAATAGTTTTAAGTCCATTTCTGAGAGCACTCAAATATGTACTAAGATGCATAGGAAAATAAATGTCTAACAATCACTCTTATCTAAAGCAGTACCTAATATGTCAATAGGCAACAGCCTCGACCGGAAAATTTAAGGGAACATGGTACCCTTAGAACAGTTTTTGTTGGTTTTCCTATTCACAACAAAATGTTTTTGTGTACCTCTTATTCCAATACACATTAAATATACATTACAAAAGAAAAAAAAAACAATATTTTCATTCCAATAATTAAATAATTCAATTTCTATAAAAATATTTTAATATTTTCAAATACCTACTTCATCTTCGAATCTTAATTTTTTTCAAATATTTTTTGTATTTACCTTCAATGAAGTGTTCCTCACAATTTTGTGCGTGGAGTTACATGTACCACAGTTATTTATTTTTACTAATATTTTTCAAACAAATGCTGTGAAAAACAGTAAAAAAAAGTAATAATTGATTTCAGCAATTTTTGAAAAAATAACTATATTTCCAAATTCTTATTCCATGCACAAAGCTATACAACATAACATAATAAACAACAGAAAATGTTTCAAATTTCTACATCGATTACAATAAAAGCCTTGGCATTTTAAACACACTGTGTGTGTGTGTGTGTGTGTGTGTGTATATATAGTCATGAAATATAAAAAGCCGATAAAAAGCACTCTGAAATTTTAAATGCTTTCGGTCCTTATATTCGATCGAAAACTTGAATTTTTTTTTGCCTCGCTAAATAATTAAAGTTGTATAATAATAAATTACATAAATGTTTTCAACATTTTGATCAATTTTAGGGTTGTGTGTCTCCTTAAGGGCGGTTATTTTTAATATTTTGTGTTGTAAAAATAGTTTTAATTGTTAAATTCATTAAAAAAATGTTCGTTTGTGCAAATAATTATATATGATAGGACAACAAAAACGAAGAGGTAGGTATAGAGGAAATATAAAAGAGTGTGCGATGGTAACTCTTTTATAGACCCTGGATCATGTGACCGAAATTAGTAGTAATGTGTGATCCTTAGACTATACCTTCATCTGTTGGGTGAAATCTGATATTCATCATCTGATTATACAAATACAAATACAAATATTGACGACCAGCTACAGGCTCAAGCCCAACAAGGCTGGTCCTTTGTTTATGAATTCCCCAATTCCCACTGACTATCCAATTGTGTCTTAAATTCGTACACTCCCTTTGAATTAACTATATTTTCTGGCAACGCGTTCCAACTGTCTTTTACCCTATTAAAGTAGTAGTTTTTCCTTAAATCCCGATTAAAATGTGTCTTATTCAATTTATACCCATGACCCCTTGTTCTGTTATCCCTATTGAAATTTAAGCCCTCTGTGTCCCCTTGTTTTACAAACTTGAAAAGCTGAATCAAACCCCCCTTCCTTCTTCTTCTTTCCAGTGTATACATGTTTAGCTTACTTAAACGTTCATTATAGTCGAAATTTGCTAGCCCCTTTATTATTTTTGTAGCTCTGTGCTGAACCCTTTCAATTGATTCTATGTACTTTCTCATATATGGAGCCCAGAATTGTACAGCATATTCTAGATGTGGTCTTACTAAACCCTTATATAACGGCAAGATTATATTCTTATCCCTTGAAGTTACAGTCTTTTTAATATACCCCAGTAACCTATTAGCCTTTTTACCCGCAGTATGATTGATCTATGAGACAAGAGAAGATGCTTATCCATTGATTGATCATCTGATAGTAGTAGACATTTGTGATTTCACCACTTATAGCCACTCTAGAAATGCGGATTTACACACCTATCCTGTCACAAGATGTTACATCGTCGAACGAGGTAATTAGATACTGTTAAATCTCTTACATACTGTAGAGGGCGCTGTGTGAGCGCGTGGGGAGCATTCAGGTTTCAGACACGAAGGAGAGAGGTGCTCTCCTAGACTTGATGAAATCGAGGCTTCCTTGGCACTAACTAGTACCAGGCTACCTTAGCCTTAATGAGAGTGGTCCATCCACAACATTGTTAAGTTTGTTGTCAATAAAATTCGTTTTTGTTACAACCAATTGCATTATTTAAAATACAGTCCACTTTAGATCTAACGAACCAACAGATACCAAATCGGACAACCATGTAAATTTTTCACAGCTCTGTCACGTGACTGCTAGTCGACATGTTGATCTCTCTTTTTGAAACTCCTCTCAATAGCAATATGAAGTACGTTTGTGTGAATTTAAATTTGTGTGAAGTACGTTGAAGTGAATTTAAATCGCACTGGAGAAACACGACGGGCTATTGGTCCAGGATCACTACCGAAGGGAAAGATCCGATGGCAATACCTCTCATATTTCAATCAGAGTCAGATGATGAGGTATACGCATAAGCTGGCTTTGTTAGGAGAATGGACTGCCTCTCCTAACGAAAACAAAGAAAAGAAGCATGGAACTTTTCAGACTTAGAACTAGTCATAATTGTCTTTTTTTTAAAGAATATTAAAAAAAAACTTGTATTAAAAATAATATTCCTAATTTTACAATCTTACACACTTTACACCTTTTAACCCACCAAGTGAATTCGACGAGATACCTCGTCTATCAAAATCTGACCAATTTTGATAATGACGAGATATATCGCCAATTTTTTGGCAATGACAAGATCAAGATCTGGTCAACTTTTTTACAATGACGAGATAACTCGTCCACCCAAATCGGGTCAAATGCTAATGTTAAGATACGTCATCGAAACACAAACCAGGAAAAATGAAAAGGAATTTAAGAACAATAATTTAATTCTCCTGGTGGTTGAATTTACGAGGTATCTCGCCATTATCAAAACCAATAGAAGATATCGATGGACGAGATATCTCGTCATTAGAATAAAACTGATCAGATCTTAATCTCGTCATCATAAAAAAAACCCCGGCGATATCCTCGTGACGATATATATCGTCATTAGTAAAATTCGTCGGATCTTAATGGACGATATCTCGTCGGAACCACTTGGCGGGGGTTAAGAGACTAATTCCTTATTATTTTTCGGCATTCACGGTCTGAGGTTCTCCGGTCAGACACTGAGGAACGTTGGCTAGAAGGAATCATTTGGTCCCCGAGAGATTTTGGGCCAGGATGTCCTTGGACGATCATCCAGTGAGGAGGAAAAAAGAAAACATTGGGGATCAAATGGTGGACCGACTAGAAAGGATGAAGTCAGAGTAGTCTGTACTTCGTAGTCATGTGAACACTGTTAATGTAATTTTAAAGTAGGATCCTGTAAATCCCTAGTGTCGCCCTGAGAAAGCAGATATCTGGAAGTGAAGACACCCAGCGTGCTCGAAACATCGACGGATGACTAATCATCCAGCAATTGCAGATTGACACCAAAATCGACAGAAAGACGGAGACGATAACTGGAGGTTGAGGAAGGAAGACTTTGCAGAGGACGGCTGCTAAGATACGAACTTTAAATGTTCGGGCATAAGACGGCTTCAAACCTTGTCAATCAATCTCATTTGTAAATAGTAGAGAGAGAGAGAGAGAGGAGAGGAGGGGGAGAGATTTAGGTTAACCCTTCTTTGCATGATTTTTTCTTTATTGGTGAAATAAACCAAGGTGATATAATTCATGTTCAAAATTAAAGGAAAAATGGTTACAAAAATCTTAGTATATATTTATTGTATAAATTTAGCAAAAAACAATATGATGGTATCATGTGGTATTTTTTAAATTAAACGCAAACTTTTTCAGAAATTGCTCTAAAAATAACAGAAACAACAAACCTTTCTTCCATTCATTTTCACATTTTTAGCTATAGAAACTCAAATATAATAAAACAAAATATCATACGTTTATTGCAACTACAACAAACAGCGGAATGACAACTTCAAGCTCGTTTTACTGATAGTGACACTTGCTTATTTTTGACAGCTATGTTTTTTTTTATGCAATGGACATTAAAAAGGTATCCAGACACGATCAACTTAAAGTGAACTTGTTCTTTTATATAATTTTTGGGCATTCAATGTTATGATGGAAATTTCCACCACTATGCAAAGAAGGGTTAAATTAAATTCCTCTTAATTTTAATTCATATCTTCAGTTACTGAATTATGGTCGTTACGTTTCATTTGGAGGCTCGGCCCTGTCCTCCATAAATACCTAAATAACATTTATGGTACCTTTCACATAACTGTACAGAAAACCACCCCCTGTATAAGGCGTTACTCTTCATAGTAGCTTACATAGATGAAAAGAAAACTACCACTAATTGTGACACACGGAATCACCAAACCAAAGAAGGGACACTCACTGTTCTGGATCCTCGAACAAAGGATTCGTGGCTGGAACCATGAGGTCTTGTTCCAGGGCAGACGGTCCACTGCTCGTGGCCCGCGCAGTACTGCTATGTCCCAGTGAGCTGCGGCTTTCGTCGAGGGACGATCCGCCCGTTGAGAAACTGTTGTCTGTGTTGGGACCACCGTACGCAGATGCTGTCCCGTCTCGGTGGTTCGTGCCCCCTATGTAGGCGATGCCCTCCATCCCTCGGAGAGTCAGGGACAGGTGGGGGTCCTGGAGGCTGCCCCCGCCCTCGTCGTCGAGCGGTATGCTCATTTGCAGGACCTGAAATGGAACCAATTGTATATGTTCATGTAACTATTCCTAAATTTAAATATGAAAGACATTTTGCGTTGGAGTTACAGGTGTGGTGTTTCAGTAATTTTGTGCTCAGATGGCAAAATGTTATAAGTCACTTTTCCCAAAAAATTGACTAAATCCCATCCTGGAATCTTTTTTGTTAATATTTAGAAGGTGGAAAAATGTCGAAAGCCTTTTTCTTTCAGTTTATGAGAAAACAAAGGTGGTGAAATTGTAATAAATCAAAAACCACAGAACCACATGTTGAATCTTAAATTTTAAAATTGCTGTCACGAAAAATAAAAAAAAAGTGACTTATAACATCTTGCCATTTGAGCACAGAATTACAGTAATTAATAGTTAATATGAATTGGGTTCATATAAGTGCGTTTTCATTAGTACGAAATTGAAAAATAAATAAAAGAAGCTCGCAAAAAAAATTTTAATAAAAAATTAGAATCGAAAAACTTAACGCGAAAAGGACGATTTTTAACGTTAATCTGAGTGAGACGTCAGTTTGAGTTTATATTTTAACGTCTTTGATTTTTACTGAATAAATCCAACCATGGACTGCTGTTCCCCATTCGTACAACCTCAAATGGTTTCTTCCTAGGATTGGTTAATGAGGGTGTGGTTAGCAATGGGTACTTTCAACAGACTCTTCTCTACCCGATGGCTTCATACTAAGACAAGTATCCAGTCTAGATAATATGAACATTGGGTTCTGGCGCATGGTTCTATAATTCTATCTCCCTGTTCTATCTAATTTAGCGTCTTTGTGAAAGACTGCCATCAAGCTCTAAGACAGCATCTGTATCACCCATATAGAGTTTCCAAGAGTGTGTGAAATTGTCTGGTTCTTTTCTCAGGGTAAAAATTATTCGTTTTTTACTGTCTTCAAAGAAAAGAAACAACGGCCTATAAGATTGTCTGAAGTTAAGCGTTCAAATTTTTGCTTTCGATCCAAACTCGTCAATTTTCATGAATTAAAATATTTAATTATCTTTAGCTTAATGACAAGACAAGTAAGTATTTTTATGCGCTTACTAATATGTTCTTATTTCGTCTTACCTGTGTTTCGTACTCCTTAAGACTAGGCTCGACAAAAACTGGTTCATACCTGGGCGCCACGTACAAACGCTTAACTCTTTCACGATATGCGACGTATCTGTAAGGATATACCAAAAGTTATTGAACAAATAATAAACTACCCATTTATTTTATCCTTTTGAAAAAGAGAACATTACACACAGAAGTATATTTAGAAACAGACAGAGAACAGAGAAGATCCGATGATAGTGAAAAGAATACTAGAGCATGCATTCAAAATAAAGATACGAATAGTGCACATGTCATTGAATGCGAAAGTAACACACGAGGGTCTTGATAAATCTGGTAGAAAGCATGTTAAACACCGTTTTATTTATTGGGAATAATCGATTTTATAGTGTACCATATGGTACTAGCCGACCCTTTTCTCTAACACGTGGACGCTGGAATGTGCTCAACAGCCAGACGGTGACAAAAACAACTTCAGACTTTGCACGTGCGGGTTTTGACAAAATACAGAAAGAGAGTATTTTCTCATCGGCGGCCCGGCGTTCCGTTTGATCCATCAACACAGTTGGAGTTTCAGTCGGTTCCCTAATACCATGTCTGGGATGAAGATTTGCTGTTGGGAACCCAAGTCGGTTACAAACGGTTTTTGCATCTGTGTGGAGGTGTCTTGAGTTCTGTGGAGGACATAAACATCTCTTGCCAAGGCTGGGAATTCACCCCCCCCCTCTCGTTCGCAGCTGCGGTTCTGCAGAACCAAGAGAACGTGGATTTTAGCAGGAGACTGATTCTAGATTCGACGAGAGACAGACGTCTCTGTTTGCCATTGTTACTTTGGCTCCAGGCAGGATATCGATGGTCGATGGCTGTGCCCTTAATTAATCTTGTAAATTTAAATGTAAATATTTAATTCATCTAAATAAATAGTTTAATTTTAAACCAGCTGTCCGTCTAATTCTTACATGACGATACAGCTTATTATTATGACGGTACAATAGTCTTCTTTGAATTCTACACATATGATTCCCCAAGAAGTTTCTAGTGTTTTCATACCGTCTGAAAGAAGCTTTTGTCAAAGGCTGCAAAATATGCATTGACGACTGCGATGGCATACTTTTTCGACTAGAATTTCTTCCCACAGAACTAAATTTCCTAATTTGGGAAAAACATTAAAGTCTCACAGGGTCAAGTCAGGAGAATAGGGTGAATAAAAAGTCAATTCCAAGTCTAATTTGTGCAATTTTGCAATTTCAATGATTCATTTGTGGAATGGCACATTGTCTTAGAGAAAGCTCTTTTTTGAACGCTAGCTTGACCGTCATTGTTTCAGTTCTTCTTGCAAAAGATTCAATTAGGCTGTGCTTAGCTCCGTGACAGATGTTGGCGCCACGCTTAAATTGGCGCAACTTTTCATTTGTTTGGCAACTGCCAAAAACATTACGAACTCAATGTCAGTGTTTTATCTCTCGACGTGATAATAGATGGCGCCAGCATTCCATTTCAAGAACCACTCTGTGTTATTAATGTTTGTAAAAAATATATTACAGCCTGTAATTTCTGAATTTTTATATGAGCAATGACGTATATATATAATTGTGAGTACTGAAAGATGAGAAACTACACTGGCGGAAAATAAAATCCCAACACCAAGAAGGAGTTGTGCTAGATAAACGAAATTTGGGTGGCGTGCTTGCATATCTGAAAGATGACGCCTGTTCAAATTTCGAGCTAGACCATGGGTGGCCAACCTGTGGCGCATGCGCCAAACTAGGCGCATTGGATGACTACAAGTGGCGCATTGCATACTTGCATCTACATATTCTTTTGAAAAGTTATATAAAAAAAGTTTATATAAGTTGAAAAGTTATATATGTCGTTTTTTACGACATACAGATGTGAACAAGCACTATCATCCATGGAATTTATTCAAAGGAAAATGAGGTAGCGAATGACTGATTCAAATTTATAGAATTATCTGTAATAGACATTGTTTTACATACAATATAGTTAAATCATATAAAAATGTTAATTATGTCGATAAACATACTTTTTTCAAAAAAGTTATTAAGGATATGGCAGGACCATGAACGTAAAATAGAAAAGGTGCTTGAGTTGTATGGCGCATCTGAACTCGCATGTGAAAAAAATTGACGCATGGTATGTGAAAGGTTGGTCACTTCTGAGCTAGACGAATAAAAGTGACGCTTGTAGCGCCACTATGAACATGGAAATCACGTTTGCTTTAAATACGCGTTGTAAACTTCGTGAGCGTTATTTATCGTCCGGATTGGGCTTTGTGAGCTAGATTTGAGTCGAGAATGCCTTTAAGGGGTCGAAGAAGGCAGTATCAGCAGATTATTGAGTTTGAACGAGGCCGTGTAGTAAGGGTACGAAAAGATGGATTTTCTTTTCGCGATATTTCAGAAAGACTTTGCAGGAATGTATCCACTCTGCATGATTGTTGTCAGCAGTGGTCATGGGAAGGTACTGTCTCAAGAAAACCGGGATCTGGCTGCACACGGGGCGCTAGTGAGAGGGAAGACCGCTGTATTCGCCGCATGGATGTGGCGCATCGTACTGCATCTGCAACAGAAGTTCGAGCTTCTGTTAGGACCCGAGTGACACAGAAAACTGCAACAAATCGATTACTTGAGGGACAGCTCCGAGTCAGACGCCCTGTAGCGTTCATGCCACTAACTCCAAATCACTGCCATCTGCGATTTCAGTGGTATCAAGCTAGAGCTCATCGGAGGGCGGAGTGGAGACCTGTTGTGTTCTCAGATAAAAGTCGTTTCTGTCTTGGTGCTAATGATGGCCATAAGTTGGTTAGAAGGCCAAGTGAGCGCTTTGAACCAAGCTGTCTGAGGCGTAGATACACTGGACCTACACCAGGAGTTAAGGTCTGGGGAGCAATTTTCTATGACAGCAGGAGCTGTTATACCAAGCACCTTGACAGCAAATTTGTAAGTTAGACTGGTGATTGAACCGGTTGTGCTGCCATTCATGAGTAGTATTAAGGAGGTAGGGAGGTGTTTTCCAACACAATAACCCTCGTCCTCATACCGCTGCTTTCACCTAACGTGCTCTACACTGTCGACATGTTACCTTAGCCTGCGAGATCACCAGATCTTTCTCCCATCGAGCAAATATGGGACATTACTGGACGACAAATCCAGCGTCATCCACAACCAGCACTGATCGTTGCCGATTTGACTGACCAAGTGCAGCAGGCAAGGAACTCCATCCCACAAAATTACTTACGGCACCTGTACGACACAGTGCATGCACGTTTGCACGCTTGCATTCAAAATCGTGGCGACAACAGCTGATATTAATGTACCACCATTTCACATTTGAAATGGCTCTTCTACTAAACTTTTAACTATAGTTTAACCTGTGACCTTAAAACTTTAATCAAATATGTTACGAAGAGAAATGTTTTGCATAAATTTCATTCGTTTAAGCTAATTTCTTCTTGGTGTTGGGATTTTATTTTCCGCCAGTGCATGTTTGAAATGAACAGAAATGGTAATTTTTATAGCACCGCAGAGAATAATAAATGTAAAAAGAGAAATATATATTTTATGTTTAATGTAATACATATTAGTTTTAAAAATATAAAGTTTTAAAACTGACCTAGGTTTGTATTGAAGTTTTTCTGCAGAGCATTTTTTTAGTCATGCTTATTTGTCAGTGGTGCAAACGTACAATAAAGTACAATAAATTCCGAAAATTAGCACACTGAATAGAAAAACATGCATTGGCCATCCTTTTTCAGGAAAAAACTTATTAAACAAATAAAAGATATTTAAATACCAAAATTGGTGTTTCACCATAGAAAAATACACATCATTGCAACCCGCAATTTAACAGTGCTATCCACTGTTAAATTTCCACTGCGTTCTTAGCAAAGATTAAATCTAGGGATGTTCTATAGCAGAAGATGGAAGCCAGAGTTTTGTCAAGTAAAGGATTTCTAAAGATTTTTTCTCACCTTGACCACATGCAACAATGATATACAATTCCCACGAAGCCCAAAACGACGATGATGCATGCTAGGGCTATGAGGGCAGCCCCCAGGTCACTTACGTCCCCTCCAGCCGAGGGCAGCCTGGGAATACCCCCGCCACCTGTTGCTGTCCTGACTATAACAGCTGGAGGAGAAGATTCCTGTGGCACAGTTGGAAGGGGTGTGAGAATTGGTGGTCGAATCTGCACAGCCTGAACTCCCAGAGTCCTTGACAATTCGGACAAGAGGCTGTCAGTTCTACCCTGTTCAAGCAACGACCTGTTGAAAAACACACATTAATTTGGAAGAAGAAAAATTACGCTGTAGTAATTATAAAAATTAGTTTTGTCCCCTAATTAGATTTTGTCTCATAAGGCAAATTTCCATAACAATTTCTTCTTTTGATCTTTCATGCAATAATTATTATCTCACAACGAGTATAGGTTTTTTTTTATATTGAAATGTTCATTTTAATCCATATGCTTTCCATTTGATTCTTTCTTGTCGAAACATTTCACACACAATAATAGCTAAAAATTATATAAGTAAAAGGTTACTTACATTCTCAATTTGGGATCATCAGCCCGGAGAATTTTCATAGTATTTGGGTCGATTGCATAAAACCACAAGTCACTTCTACAATGAAATCAAATAATGAGATTGGAAATAAACTAGACATACTGGCAATGTTAGCTATAAAATTAACAATAGAGATTTGTACTCTAATTTTAAGTAAATACTGCCTACTCAAGTTGTTCCTTTTGCTTTTAAATATCAATTTAGGTGTATGATGTACAGGTTCATTAAAAACAGCTTTAATAAAATAGTTATAATTATGTATACAAATATCCAAAATGAATAGGATACATAAAATGAAATACACCTTTATCAAAAACTTAATTCTATTTTCTCTTTTTAACAAAAATGTGACTTCTAGGTAATCTAATTCAATTTTGTAATTTAATCTAGGCTGAGAAAGTCTTTCGAATGTTTCAGGCAGTGCAGAATTTGAAGAAATTACTCGCTGTTTTTTTTCCCGGCAATTGATTACTAAGTGAAAATGACAAATATGCGAAAGAGCTGTGAACTATTAGAAAACAAGTAAAATCTTACCCTGAGGTATCAGTTTCAATTGACTGATTTTTAATCATTTTCAGTGAAACAACCTTTTCTACGTCTGCTATGACGTTTGTTCTATCTTGAATCAAGCTGAAAATAAATGAATTTGCATTATATTTTCACAATAATATCTATGCACTTTTCGTGAAGAACATTTCATAAGACGGGTTACGAGCAATAAATTATACAACTTTAACTATCAGAGTAGTCTTAACCCTTCTTTGCATAATGGTGGAAATTTCCATCATAACATTGAATGCCCAAAAATTATATAAAAGAGCAAGTTCACTTTAAGTTGATCGTGTCTGGATACCTTTTTAATGTCCATTGCATAAAAAAAAAACATAGATGTCAAAAATAAGCAAGTGTCACTATCAGTAAAACGAGCTTGCAGTTGTCATTCCGCTGTTTGTTGTAGTTGCAATAAACATATGATTTTGTTTTTAATTTTGTTTAATATATTTGAGTTTCTATTGCTAAAAAAAGTGAAAATGAGTGGAAGAAAGGTTTGTAACATGTGTTTCTGTTATTTTTAGAGCAATTTCTGAAAAAGTTTGCGTTTAATTTAAAAAATACCACATGATACCATCATATTGTTTTTTGCTAAATTTATACAATAAATATATACTAAGATTTTTTTTTAACCATTTTTCCTTTAATTTTGAACATGAATTATATCACCTTGATTTATTTCACCAATAAAGAAAAAATCATGCAAAGAAGGGTTAAAGGAAGACGGGATACTAGGGTTTGCAAATTACCAGCATTCTAAGTACAGATAAAATATTAGCCGAAATTTTCAATACCGGTCATCACTAGTTTTAAGAACTAGTTTTTAGTTGAGCTATTTTCTTACCTAGCGAAATGATAGCAATTGCTGTTGTGACAACAGGACGCAATATTTTATTAACATGTAAATGTTTGGAAAAAATGTACTTCCTTCCAAAAATTCGTTTGAAATAGGGAAGCAATCAGTTTTTACTTCTAACAAAATGGAGAATTAAATGAAAGGAATCAATACTTATTTAATGGAGGACCATATTTGAATATTGAAAAGCAGAACACTATTGGTACACGACCACATTTACAACAACTGCCATATAAATTGGTTCTTCATGCAGATCTTAAAATTAAAGATAAAATATCTCTACTATATATTTACCCTTTCTGCTTTTCTCGGCAAACGTTTCGCAGAGCACATGCTTGGCCATCTCTTCACAATCTTTAACATTGTATAAATATCGCAACATTAACTAAATATCGCCAAAAGAGGTTCAAATAAAAAATATCGCCAAAAGAGGTTCAAATAAAAAATATCGCCAAACAGGTGCTCTGTGGAACTTTGGAAACAGTGGAACTAAGGCAACAGTGGCACAGAAATCGACGTTATTAATATATTGTCGAATATGACAACTGATATAAATAATATAAGATCAATCGTTATGGGATTTATTCACCAATTTGCCACTTAGTTTAACTATGCTTAATTTAAGCTATAGAGCTGCATAATATTGCTAAAACCGCACTAAAGCGATCGCTAGTCTAATGAAATTCTTCAGCAATTTAAAACAGAAAACAATGAGAAATACAGAATATCAGTGCAAAAAAGAAAATGAGCAAAAATATGTTCAACGTCGAAAAATGCCAAATCATCGTTGAACAAGGAAATGGATTGAAATTGACGTAGATATTAAGAATCTGATTGGCATAACATGACTGAAAGGTGCTTTTGGATTGAAATATGTTATGAGATGCGAGTAGCGACACTTTGCTATAAAAAATAGCAAAATGTCGCTGGTAGTAAAACACAAATCTCTCTATATTAAAAAAATGTTACCGCCGCCGCCGCCGACGCCGCAGGATTGAAAACTGTGTTGTTTAGCTCGATTCTTAGACAATTTCCCGAGAAAGTACTGATCGGAAAAAAACAAAATTAACATGGTTTGTTCTTCATCGTATTCCCTGGACAATTATTAAGATTTTTTTCCGATGCGGCTATTAGTTTAGGGTTTATTCAGTGTCAAAATTGAAGAAGCGAAATTTCTTCCGCGAGTGAGCAAAACACATACAAATTTTCAGTTTTTAGTCGTGACTTTTTTTTTAAGAGTACCTCTCTCAACGTAAATTTTTGCAGCTCGTCGAGTTTTTTTTTAAATTTCAATTTGGTTCTTGATAATATTTTTTTGAAATTCGGGAAATCGGGACATTTTTGTTACTTTTTTTTAAAACTGCCGTATCTATATCTTATTACTATTAGTTTTTAATTTTTAAAATATCGCAGTATACCTCAGAATGTACTCTTCTTACGGTAGTATTATTTTTGAAATCGGTTAATAATTAAATTGGATGCTATCAAAAGTTGGTCATACAAAATTCGGAATCTTTGGATATTTTCGCTACTTTCTGCTAAAATCGTTATATCTACTGCAAAAAACATTATGTTTTAAATTTGAAAACATCACTGAATACATTACATTACACTCTTTCTTATGGTACAATTATTTTTCAAATTGGTTAATAAATAAAATCGATGCAATTAAAAGTGTGTTATACAATTTTCGGAACTTTCAGATCGTAATTTCCGTTACAAAACTAAAACTGTCATATCTATATCGTATTACTATTAGTTTTTAATTTTGAGAATATCGTAGTATTCCTCAGAATATACTCTTTCTTACGGTACAATTATTTTTAAAATTGGTTCATAAATAAATTCGATGCAATCAAAAGTTGGTGACACAAATTTCGTATTTTTTATTTCGCGGAGCAAATTTTCGGAGCTGATGAGGTTTGTATTTCTTACTATCGGGTTTGCCAGATATCAGATTTATCGTAGCAACAATTGCCATGAAAATGATTTCTTTTTATTTGGCGAGGAAAAAGGCTCGCTTTTTTCTCTCTGTTCTCAGACGGTTTAAAGAGAAAGTACAAAGTACAGATAGTAAAGTTTAGATATTAACATCGTTTACTTAAAATTATACAGGGAACAAGATGCAGAAGATTTTTTACTGATGCGGCTATTAGTTTAGGGTGCGTTAAGTGTTAAAGTAAAAAAAAGTGATATCACTTGCCAAAGAGGTATTGGTTTGCGAAGCAAACCAAACGGGATTGCGTAGCAATTTCCGGGGGTCGGCGAGCGTAAGCGAGCAGGTTGCGAAGTCCTCGCTGTGACTTCATGGCCCGGAAAGTGAAATTAGGATAATACGAATTATTGATAGTTTCACTCTGCGAAAGGAATGTTGGTTTGCGAAGCAAACCAAATGGCATATGTAAAAAGAGTGTTGGTTTGCGAAGCAAACCAAATGGGATTGCGTAGCAATTCCCGGGGGTTGGCGAGCGTAAGCGAGCAGGGGGCGGAGCTCCCTAGTAATTAAAATTTTTTTATCGCAGATCCAATGTCCGGGTCTACTAGTAGTAATAAAATAACATAACTAAGAAAATAGGTAACAATATATAATAGGTTTCGATAACAATAATTCTTATCTATATGTAAAACCGGTTAGTTCGTTATTGGTTTTTAAATTCCACTGAGCACTTACCGTAATATATTCTCTTTTATACCAAGTACACGATCAGGAAGAGCTCGTTTCAGAACAAGAACCATTCTATTCTCATCCCGGATGACATTCACCTGAAAGCATTTCAAATTGAATCCCCAGAAACCAAAAAGCAAATTTATTTCAACTCTCCAAGTGGTTTCGATGAAATGTATCGTTCATTTTGCTAATAACAAGATATAGCGTCAATCACGATCGATTAAAGCTCATGCGGGTCGCGACGGAAACGAAGAAGCAGATAGATTAGCACAAAGCAAAAGAGGCAGCAACAACGGATTACATAGATGAAGGTGTAAAATGGACCAAGAGCCATTGCAGAAGGGAAACCACTAGCTGGCTACTTGGTGCGTGGCAGAATGAATGGGACCAAGGGGAAACAGACAGGAAGTTGCATGATGTGTTATCAAGAGTGTCATTAAAATCTACAAGTCGGACCAGGGAAGAGACAATATTCTTCGCAGGGCATGACCTATTCCCCTCCTACCTAACGAGGTTTAAGAAAATCAAGTCTGAAAATGCTCCTGTAGTGAAATTGGCACACCTCTACATTACATCTCAGTTTGACCCCTTACAGCCTCCTGGAATATGAGGCCACCTGCCGACCACCTTAAAATCAAAAGGCTCAGGAACATTGCATGTAACAAGGGCTTGAGGGTCAAAATTATTAACATGGTGAGATTCATTGAGAAGAATCATGACTTGATTTTCGTAAGATACTAAGAAAATCGAACTTTTTTTTTACCATGCATGTCGTAATATAAAATTTATAATATAACCTAGTATAGATTTAATGTAATTACTGTATAGATGTAATGATGCATACATGTAATGTGTTCAACATTCTGCTTAGACATGTCACCTCGGTGGCATGCTCTATTCCTCCAACCACACTTATTTAAACTGGTTCAGTGTCTCACTACACTAGGCACGGGAGTGTGTGTTGGTATTAGTCTATCACGACCTGATCGGTTTTTCTAATGACGAGATACCTAGCCGAGACAAAATCACCCTATTATTCCAAATGGGAAGATCCAAGTTGGCAAAACAAAGTGTTAATTACCAAGAACTGGAGCCATTTTGTTACTTATTTTTTGCATCACTAGATGGAAGTTTTCGACGTTAAGATAAATCACCAGGAGGGTTAAGATTGACTTGTAAATTTCATATCACGAGCAGTGCATACGGAGTCAAGAGAAAAGGTGACTCACCAGAACTTGAGTGGTGTGGGTCATAACAGCGGATCTCAACTCAGGATTATCTCTGGCGACTACTTTAAGGCGGATGGGCAGCTCCTCTTGGCGGACATCTTCCAGAGATTTGATATTGCTGATGAATCCTGCATAAGGCTCTATCCGGAATCTCCGGTAGGGGTCTGATTCTGGGGATATTTCGTACGTCACCAGTCCGTTCGCTCCGGAATCTTCATCGATAGCCTATACAAAAAAAGAGGTCTCATACTGACTATGGTCATTATTTAGCAATGCACAGATATTTATTGACCTGAGGATATTTGTAAGTTGCTCAAAACAACAGCTGGATATCAGCACAGAGGAAAATTTAAACTTGCCTAGAAAACTGTTATAGATAGCAAAATTTTATTCGTGTTCTTCAATTTATAGCAGCGGAATTAAAAAACGAGAAGCACTTGTAAATTAGTAGAATAAGAAGTTCTAACTAAATGCCACATAAAACTGATTTTGGTAGGTAGATGAATCAACCATTCAAGTTATTTCGACGAGATATATCGTTCATCAAGATCATTAAAATTTTGCAAATGACGAGATAACTCGTTACCAAGTTATTGTCGATTTTTTGAAGATGACGAAATCAAAATCTGGTCAGTTTTCTTCTAATAACGAGATAATCTCGTCCAACAAGATCTGGCTAGTTTTGCTTAGGACGAAACAATCTCATCGAGACAACCACCAGGTCAGTTAACATCACACTGGAGCAACACAACGGGCTATAGGCGAAGGTCCGGGAAACTGAATCGACGAACAAAAAAATTAAAAAAAAAAATAAATAAAATCTAGTGCATTACATTTACGTCCATTATCAACCCCATTGAGTTATGTCAAATACCAAAATTAAAAGCATCTTTTGAAGTACGAGGGCTGTTCAATAAAGAATGATAATAAATTGATAAAAAATAGTTTCCTGTACTAATCCTCCAAATGTTTATGATCTTTCTCAAAATACTCTCCATTACATGCAATGCACTTATCCCACCTCTTTTCCAGTCTTCAAACACGTGCTGGAAGCCATTTTTTGACCGGTTCTTCAAAATCGCCTAAGCAACTTTTACCACTGCCTGTGATGATGAAAACCGCTTTTCCCGGAGGTGTTTCTTCAAAAAAAAAAAAAAAAAAAATCGCATGGTGCTACATCAGGACTATATGGAGGATGGGGAACACACATGACATTGCTTTTTGAAAGATCTAACGATTTTTTAAGGCGAAAACAAAATTTCAATGCAGTGTATTGCACTTCGCGTGTCACATCCATTTTTGCCGTAGGCGCTATCTATTCTCCACTTATCCCGCTACACATTCAATATGAATTTTATTTTTCTTGATTTTTCAATCACCTTTAAATAAATTATGATCATTCCTTATTGAACAGCCCTTGTATCTTAATCTCCGATTTATGTCTTTCTTTATAATAAGAGGTGTGATTTTAATATCATCTGACTTTTCTATCATAAATTGCATTTATGAGTATTTTCTTGGCAACTAACCTGGACTTAAAACCTAACAATAACATTAAACCACCCTTGTAATTTTAATATAATCTGACTTTTATATCAATAAATTGACACTCTTGAATATTTTCTTGGCAACTAACCTGAACTTGTGTGAAAGCAGTTTCCAAAGGAGAATCATGAGCCAAGGCAGCTAGGTATCTATCCCCAAACACTCGGGAGTAGCGAGGTGAGAAGGCAAACTCTGGTCTGTTGTCATTCACATCCATGACTTGAACTGACACATCGGTGCGGAGGCGAGAAGAACCTTCAATAACATAACAGAAGTGTGAATTACTTTTTATAATTTAAAATTCCACTCTACACTATTTGTATATTGTAAAAAGTTATATATCGTCACTCAAAATGCTAAAGGTCGCATGTCAAAAATTCCCCCTTTTCTTTTATTACTGCGAAATGTGGCCTTTTGTGATTTACACCTGGTGGCAAAATCTCTTATGTCATCAGCTGATCCAATAAAAGTTACAACCAAACTTTTGTAACGAAATAGAATGAAATCATAAGGAAAACGATTAGTTTTTTTGCTCTCCTGAAAAATGCACCTTTTAGACATACGACCTCTTGCACATTGAGTGACGATACCTAAAATCAACCACAATGGGATTTTACAGCTTAGTTTAAATGTGCTTGGCTTTAGTTACAGATAGGAAACTACATTAACGTCACACTGGAGCAATGGAACGGGCTATTGGCGACAGTCCGGGATCCCTCCCAAAGGGAAAGAACCGAGGACAATACCTCGTAATTATGAGCCACGGTCACATGACGAGGATAACACCTGAGCTGGTATACCACTGCCCAAACTTCCACACCACACCAAAGTGAAAATATTTGAAGCCACGTCAGATTTAACTTGAACCAGCCCCTACATACACGACGGTTTTAGGTTGTAACGAGTCTTCAACTTACAATACTCTGGTTGCTAATCCGTTGTTCTCCCAATTGGGTTTCATCGGAAAAGTTAATTTTAAAAATTTCATATTTTTGACCTCACATTTCCAGATAATTTTACACGTAATTTTTTTAGGTGTGTGTGTAGATTCATTTGTATATTCTTACCTCCATTGATATAATAAAAAGTACTTTCCAATGCTGTTTCATACTGACGCACGTACCCCACATGATGGGGCAAGTGCATACCATGCTTACAATTGTATTGTGAATGGTGCAAGAGCACAATCATTTCATTCCTGTCCTTCTTTGATTTGCGTAACTTACCTGCCGAAATGGTCTCGCGGTGAAACTAATGTACAGTAGGGTGGGCCGAAAAACACTTTTTTTCGAAATCGGTATTCTAATAGTGCGGAAAGGGTTCTCTCTAGGTTCAATAAACACGGTGTAAAATATCTTTTTGATTGGATAATATCTTCTGCCCCCGCATCGCACTTCAATTTTGGAAATTTGGAAAAATTTGGCAATTTTTACTCCGCGCAGGAAATATAATTTTTTTTCAATATTGCTTTTCCAAAAGTGCGGAAGAAGTGCCCACTGGGTTAAATAAGAAAGGTGTAAAATATCTTTTCGATCGAATAATATCTTCTGTTTCCGCATCGCAATTGAACTTTTGCAGTTTTTGAAGAAAAGTGCACTTTTTTATGTGTTATAGAAATAAATCAAATACCAAAAATAGATTAGTAAAAACACTGTTTATTGTTGTATTGTATTGTACATTTGATTATATTGCCTGAAAAGCATTAAATAATAGCTGAATCGCAATTTATTAATGTAATATTTGTTAAGAATATTGTAACCATACAATGTTATGACATACCAATACCAAGAGTTTATTTACACTTAATCAGCAGGAAGAGGCTTGAAATCAGCCATATTGTCGAATTCAGGCATAAGTAATCGGGAAACGAATGTGGATCTAATGAACCGGTCTCTACTTTGAAACCCATAAACCTTAGCGGATGCTTCTGTCACTAACTTGAAACACCGTTCAACTGCCTGTGTGTGACATGGGAAGTGAACAAGTCCTATTCTGGATTTTTCTAATCACGCACAATGGACAGTGGATATATCACGGAGGATTGGCAGAGAAGTAATAGTAATTGATGACCAGTCAATCAATTCCGTATAGTCAGCAGCTTCAAAATTCAGTTTTGGTGGGAGAAATACACGTACTGACTTTTCTTTGGAATGACTCTCTAGGCTTAATTATACGTCGTGCAGCAAGTTTTCTGATGTGCGGTCTTTCATTCTTCAACATACACAGCAAGATATTCTCAGGATGAGCGAAGAACGAAATTTAATTTAATCAAATTACTCCATCAACGACGTCCTTGAGGTCTTGAGATAAATACCTGGATCTAGAAATAGTATTCCACTCATGCTTAGTTCCATCTTTCAGCGAGTGTTTAGACTTTATATTAAACCAGTTTGGAGTGTAAACTTTCATAAACTCAGCAATTTGTTTCAACTTCAAAGAAGGATCTGGAGAACTAACATATAATCTTAGAACTCTGTTCGCTGTTGTTAGCCAGCGTGAAGGTGATAATGGACCAGGACTGCGTCTGGCCAGTTCATCAGAACAATTACCCAATCGCACCGCTTGAAATATTTCTAGTAAGTACATTTGATCCTAGCTTAAGTCACGTCTATCAGTTGTTGGTAACTCGCAGTCAATAACTTCGAAAGTTGTCAATGGCAAAGTTTCACATGTAAGAAGCTCCTTCCTAATATTACAAAATATGATTTTTGACCATTTATTGGCCCATCCAACGTTTCAAACAGATGCCTCAGAGTTAGTTCATTAAAATGCAGGAGACATATTACCCAATGCAGAAGTTTACCAAGTTTCAATTGCAAACACCGAATTTTCATTCAGTATTAACAGATGTACAGTCACAGCCAATTGCCAAACTGTGAAAAATCTATTGTGATCCCTTCAAAATATCTGATAATAGTCCAGTCAGAATCAGTTTTTCAGTGCTAAATGATGGACTCAAATGAGTTATGTAACGTGAACCCGATTCTTCAATAAGAGATAAATGTTCCTATTTTGCTTTTCTCGTGTATATTTTAGTACCTATTCTCTCCTCTATCAATGTAGAAGCTTTACAAACATCGAAATACAGCCCCTTCAACGGAAATGCCTGAGCTTCACTTTAAAGCTTGAAATTTTAAATTCTTTCTAACTTTAGCCTTTTCCCGTCACAGCTAGTTTTTGTCAACCACCAAATTTGAGTGGTCGCTTGTTATCAGACCGACATCGTGAAGAACACTTGAAGCAATTGCAGCCACAGCCCGGTCCTAGACTCCAAACCTGTCGGCAACCACAGCAGTTGAAGGGAGGCCATGTCGCATTTGTGATGATTTAGATACAAAAGGAGTTAATTGTTTGTACTTTGATCAGTAAGAGAGATTAAACGGTTCGGTGTCGATAGTTTGTAACTGTCCAGATTTAAATCTACTTCAGATATATCTGCGGAGGAATGTGAATTGTGAACACCCCTACACTCCTTTCACTTTCTGTCAGATACAGGCAGCATAAAAAGACAAGAAATAGTGAATATTTCTTCAAAAATAGCAAAATTTCAATAGCGATGCAGGAACAGAAGATACTATTCGAACCAAAAAATATTTTAGACCTTTCCTATTGAACCCAGTGGACACCTCATACATACTATTAGAATATCAATATTGAAAAATAATTATATTTCCTACTCCAAGTAAAAATTGCGAATTTTTACCCAAATCTCCAATATCCAAGTGCGATGCGGGGGCAGAAGATATTATCCAATCAAAAAAATATTTTACATCGTGTTTATTGAACCCACAGAGAACCCTTTCCGCACTATTAGAATAGCGATTTCGAAAAAAAAGTGTTTTTCGGCCCACCCTAATGTACAGGACTCCTACAAGCGTTTCCAGGTAGCACATACTTTAATCCCAGGGGTGCATTTACTACGAGAACCCACGTGCACCACCTCTAACCTATAGTTGAGTCACATTACGCATCTCCAGCGAGTTGCCATTGGGATCACAATACCCTTAAAGTACCGAGTGCTATACCAAGGTGTTTCGAAACTATCTGGTCAAATTATATAGGATGGCAGAGAGGCTCAAAATAAACAATTTTGTCGAAGAATGTGTGTCTGGAAATGCCGTGTTTAGATGGTAGAGTGTACTGTTTGGATCAGTCGATAACATCGTTTCTGTGGCGTAAGGTGTTTTTCCACTCTCGGATTTTCAACGACATGCATCGCAACCTGAACTCGGAGCTAGCAGATATGCATCTACGACATGCATCATGCATCTGGCTGCGAACAGAGAAAAATTCTCAAATGTTGCACAGTGAACGATTCCCGATTACATTTCAGGACATATTCTTTGACAAAAAATGCTAATTTTGTGCCCATCTACCACCCTTTACAATTTGGTCAGATGTTTTCGTAACACACTGTACCGCCATAAATATGTTTCACTTATCAGGAGTTTGTAAAGTATATTTTATAGTGTCGTGGTTCCCACAAAAATAAAATAAAACTTTAGTGGACTGTTAACTATATTTATCGACATTGATTCAAATTGTACTATCCTAGTACACGAAGCATCCCATTGTACACAAAACGTGGTTCCTGGAAACTCTGGTGATATCCTATCGGATCAGGCACTGAGAAGTTGGCGACGTTCTTGGTGCTTGCACATGAAAAGTTACGCCAGTTACATAGTGATGCGAACATATTGCAACCCGGCAAGAAAAGTGACATAAGTAAAAAAAAAATTTTTTTTTTGAGGTTATGTCATTGCAAAATATGTAGGAGGTGCCCCAGCGTGTTATATAACTATTCAATTTAATATAATAGAAGTTACCACCATAAATACTTACCTAAAATTTAAAAGAAGCTTATACTATTTCAATATAAGTTTTATAGTATCCTTTAAGTTGATGTTTCTCAAATTCGGCAATTTTGAGTTGTGTCACTTTTCTTGCCGGGGTGCGATATATTAAACCACTTACCGAATAGTCCTCCCACTGTGACAAGTCTGACCGTCAAAACGTATCTGCTCTGTCGTTCGTAATCCAAGTTCCCAGTCTGCAGCCTTAATTCGCAATCCCGATGGTTCGTTTCCAACACGTAGAATAGTTCTAAACATTAAAACGGAAGAAAATGGTTTCAGTTCATTTGCTAATATGATGGCTGGGTCAAAGTATAATTAATAAGGCATGTTAAACAGCAAGTGTAATTAATAATACCTTCTTCATTTCCTCTGTCTATTCGACAACCAATGGGAAAGTTTCCTCTTGGTTTGTTAATAACTGGGAGGCTCTTGATGAGTGTATTAGCTAATGAGTTTTCTGGGATCTCCACACTAAGAATGAGAATATATTTCAAAAACAGGCACTAGTAAAATTGTAAATTAAAAAACACTAAATTATTCAACTATCCATAGGTTCATTGACTGTTTGTTTATATATAAATATTTCATACATTTCAAGTGCAATGGAAACATATGATATCTATTGAAAACTAAACTATCTTGACTAAACTAAAACTAGTCTTCTTAGTGGACTAAATTATTATTTTATTTAAATTCTGTGCAGTTTAAGGTTCGGTGCACACATCCGTTTTTTCAACGTGCGGCACCGCTGCGGCACCAACGCCCAGCTATGCATACATAACCGTGAAATGACACACGTACTTATTTCGCGCCATTTGCGATTTATATTCTATCGAAGAAAACGTGTTTATTTCGCTTACTCGGTGTAAAAAAAGTATATTTTGAACAAAATAGACGTTACTGGATACATCCATTTCTTAATTATCTATATATATAATTCTCTTACGTGGCACGCAAAAAAGACGTTATTTGTTTTCGCGTTTTGGCAACATTGTACGATTCTTTGTTTATCCCAAAGCCTCGCGCTTCAATTGAATTTATAGCGTTATCGGATGAAATTTTATTGAAAAAAATGAATTTTAGTCGAGCTGTTGCAGTAAATAATAGAAATCAAAGAAAACGGAGGATCTTTTCAGGGTCATTTAAAAAAAAGGTCCGTTTCGGGGCAAACTATTATAGTTCAACAAGACGCTTGCATTACAACTTTCGACAAACTCAATGAAAAAGCTTGGGTGGCTCGAGTGCTGGGTAAATGTACACACAACCAACAAACTGGGTTTTCAATTTCCAAATCAACGCTCACATTTCGAGTCAAAATTTGCTCAAAGTTTCCATTTGAATTCTGATTTCAGAGGTACTGTAAATATCTTTTCTGAAAAACAGCATAAAATTTAGATTTTAAAAATATTTTTTTGGAATATCATATTTTGTTAACAATTCCTTCTGCTAGGACACATGTCTTCATTGATGCGAGCGAAGCGAGCATAGGTTCGCGCAGCGAACCAATGAGGATTGCGAAGCAATCCTCTGGGGGTTGGCGAGCGTTAGCGAGCAGGGGGCGGGCCCCCTAGTTATTTATATTCCATTTATTTATGAAAACAAGGTACTTCAGACCGGAGACGTGTGTGCGGCGCAGTGAAGAACTGCGGTACAAATTGCACGCAATCTGGACGTGCGTCGCCGCAGCGGCGCCGGAGGCATGTGTGCACTACTCCATTGGATCTAATGTATCTCAGACCGCACTTGCGTTGCCGCACGTTGAAAAACCGGGTGTGCGCACCGGGCCTTAAATACAGATTTACTAGTACCGAATAGCACCGAATACCAATAATTATGCATTTTTACATTGAATCAATTCTTATGTATTCACAAATGTATGTATTAAAAAATTTTTCTCATACATTACATAGTTCTATGTTATTTTATAAAGCACAATAACCAGGTTTTGCGCAGATTTAAATCCTTCTGATACAGATGGGTGATCAGAACAATTCTTCACCATTATAGAAAAATATTAATATTAATGTTATGTAATTTGAATTAGATAGTTATTTATTCTTTTACTAATTGCTGCAATAAAATTTCACAGGCAACTCTTGACATATCTGGTTATAGTACAGTAATAACAAAAATTGAATTTTTACTTTTATGCGTAGAAATAATACAAATACATGCTCTTGCACGGTACACAACGAACACAGTTGGAGCTTCGAGGGCAGATTTGCAGCTGCATGCAGAATCACGTATTTAGTTTTTCTGCATAAAACACTTTTTATAGTTATGGCGGTATTACAGCTGGGAGGTGCTGCATATGCAATACTGTTACGTTCATATAATCCGTATTATACTTTACGCCGTTACACACACGATATGGACAAAATTATTTGGACACTGCAGATATTCGGAGGAGGATCCATCTTGAGTGTGGAGTTGTTTCCCTGGTTTAGAACTCGGCCAATAGCTTTATAAACCTGGTACCATGTTTAGGTACCATGAACTCTGACGTGTGCCTTGACGTTCTGGAACACGCACACGCCTACACTATGGCAATACTACGGTGATGATGGTTGTTTCTTCCAACAGTATCGAGTTCCATGTCATACTGCAAAATGTGTGCTGGACTGGTTTCCTGAAAATGGGGCGAATTTGCTTGACTGGCCTGTTCAGTGCCCTAATCTTAATCCAATCGAGCACTTGAGGGACAAACAGGACGAGTACGACATCGCCACGCACCCCCATCTTCACAACAATCTCTTCAAACTGCCTTGCAAGAGGCATGGCGAGCTATTCCTGCCCATACTTACAGAGAACTCATGGAAGGTATGCCTCGACGTATTGTAGCTGTAATACAAGCAAAAGGAGGGCCTACCCGTTACTAAATAAAATAATAAAGCACTTTTTATGAAAAGCATGCAGTGTCCAAATACTTGTGTCCATATAGTGTATATGTCAGTACTTTTGTCTTCAAATAACCTGTTTAAACGTAACCATTAAAAAATAATTAAACCATGTTTCAGTTTGTGTGTTCCAATTGGCGTACGACCAATTCACTTCATACTACTACACTCATGATAAATTCTTTAACCCTCTGAAAGGTTCACACGAATGTATCCGATACAACCTACAGTTAACCCTGCATGTCTTCAAATCAGTTTTACCATCAATATCAATGGAATCTTTTCTAGGATTCTTTCTACCAGTAGATGTGGTTATTTAGTCACAATCTTCCTTGTAGCGAAAAAGCAATACTACACTACTCGAAAATCATGAGACGCTCATAGAGATGAAGCTTCATTTCCTTTCTATACTTCCATTAATGTTAATAGTTTATTTTTAAAAAATCTGATACTTTTGGAGTCAGAGAGAACACATTCCACAAGAGTTGGAGAAATGTTTGAGATCTAACTACAGACATAAGTACTCGTTATTCTGTCAAGGTAACTTATAAAGGAAATACTTACGTACTTACTATACAAGGTAACTTATAAGGGGCAAACTTACTTATAAAGGGAATCTGCGAATCCTAGTCCCGAGTCCGGAGCTACTGTTGCTATGTGCTCCACGTATACTGTTAGGGTGGCAGTGGCCGATAGAGGAGGGACTCCGAGATCCCGTGCAGTGACTTCAATCTGTAAAAAGGGGACGGTACTCTTCAATAACACATCTACATAGAGTCATATAAATGCAATTGGTGCAGCCAGAAAGGAGCTTTGGAACCCGAAAATTCTTGACTTCTGATTTTTAAAATATCTACAGTTAAAATGCTGTAAATGTATGAATTGCTATTTTATGTTCTTCAAATACGATAATGATTCTTCCATTTTTAACCTCTGAAGTGGTTTTGACGATCCCATCCATTCATATCTGGTCAAGTTTGCCCCACTCGGAGCCAGTTGAGTGGATGATTCTTTTTGGGATAGCAGGTAGGTTGGTAGATATTAAACTCGCGAAAAGTGAATTGATTCTTCAGTTCGATTCTTTCGGAACATGTTTCTACAGTCAGAGTTAACTATTATTATTTATTTACTTGTCTGGTAGTCTTTTCTCGTGCCTTCAATGATTTTGAAGCCGATTTATTGAATGAATGAATTGAAAATGTTATTCGATTTCCATCACGAGGGGAACGACGGTAAACTGAGTTGACTGGGTGTGTTTTTGTATAGCATTTTGTTCGTAGCAATTATAAAAACGACCTTAAAAGAAACACTCATTCAAAAAACAAGAAAAAGAAACACGGAAAAGGATATACGGAATTTTTGAAGCACCACCACTCACGAAGCCCATTATACTCACATTCATGTCGCCTAACAAGATACGAAAATAATCGAATTGAAGAATCGATTCACTTTTCACGAGTTTAATATCCACCGACCCACCTACGGTACTAAATAGAATCGTCCACATAACTGGCTCCGATTCCAATGTTCTACTGTTGCTCCGACTAGGAGTCAGTTCAGCAAAGACACGTGTGACGAGATACCTCGTCCATCCAAGATCAGGTCATTTTTGTTATTGATGAGGTACGTAAATGAGACGAAACTGCCAAATTACTCCACGGGGAATGAAGATCTAAATACTAAAAGGTTTTGTATCAGAAGTTGCCTCTACAAGGCAGCTTTCGACTCGAAAATAAACCAACAGGTTGGTTAAAGCAACTTTTTTACAATGCCAGCCACATAATATTTCAAGTATTCGTCGGCTTTGGCGAGAACATGGGAATCTCCTCGTCAACCCGGGCAGGTGCTGGTTCTGACGGGAAGGATTTTTGCATCAGAGGCTGAACCTTACAGGGTGGTTTTCGACGCGGCTATAAGCAACCAGGATTGTTGACTGGTTCTAATAATTCTATGTTCCCCTCGGTTTCACGTGCGCTGCCGCGAAAACGGACCGAACAGCGCTTGGAGAAAAATTACATTTGTCCATAGAGAGGCAAGGAAGCAGATTTGTGGGCTGGTGCATTTCCTGCTGAAGTATGGACATGATGTGACAGCAGTAACCTAGTCGTTAAATTACTACCTCTTATTTTTTCTTTCACTTGTTTTGTTTTTGGTAATAGTATTAATAGTATTTGGTAATAATGGGTTCACGTTACACCTCACATTCTAGGCAAAACCTATTTATAGACAGGTTACACATTCATTCCATGTGGATAAACACGCGTGCCGGATTAGAACCAGTAACCAGCATACTGACAACTCTACCCATCGGTCGACTTTAAATTTGTACGATGTGGTAAAAGTGTGTCAAGTACCCTGTATTCCGAATCTGGTTCTTTACGCAGATCATCTTTCACAGAAATGAGTCCAGAAACAGGATCCACCAGGAAGTACGTGGGAGCCTTTTCTTTGCCAGTTACTTCATACCTGATTTCGCTTCCAGGTGCCTGCAGGAACACAAAAGCCAATTTAAATATCTCAAAGACACAAGCGTGCATAATACTACTGAAGAGAATATGTTGTATGTGTACTTACCGTTCCATCTGCATCCGATGCTACTACTGTTGTAACGACCGTTCCAAGTGGCACTGTATCCTGCAGACGAATGGGCAAAGGAACACTCGTAAACACCGGAGTAACATCGTTTTGATCCTAAAAAAGCACAGACGCACATTGAATAAATTGTCAGTTCAAAAAGGCGATTCACTATCAGTTAGCGATTTTTGACTTTTAAAGAAACATTCTTTTCACTTCACAGCCCAACCTTTTTGGTATACGTTTCATTTCATCTTTAGTATTCCTCCCTATTAAGTTCGGATCTTTCCCTTCGGGTTTGAACCCCGACTATCGCCAATAGCCCGGTTTGTTGCACCAGTGCGACGTTAATTAAAATGCCTTCCTACCTCTTCCATATCAAGCATAGTACGGTACACCCGAGATAAAAAGAACATAATACTTGTCCTTTTCATCCATAAGGTAGATTAAAATATACAGGTACTTCTAATTTAAAACGACCTATATGTTTTACGACATCTCGGACTTATGACTAGTTCTACATCTAGGGGATTCCTTTCTTCTACTCGTATTGGGAATACTCTTTCTTAGGCCGTTATCATTCACATTAATTCAAAGAAAATATATTATCCGCAAATGTAGATACAATTTATTAATACTTAGTTGGTTCTGGACTGATCGATTGTTTTTGTGTAATTGTCAGACTAAATAGTTTGCATGACTTGCTGGTGCACGTAAAAATTAAGGAACAGAAATAAGAACACATTCGGATTGAAAATATGTAGCGAAAACAAGCAGAACGGAGAGGAAATGAACATTTAACCTAATTTTCGACTGGGGAGTAACTTACTTATGTGTATACTGAAAATGTGTAACGAAAACAAGCAGAACGGAGAGGAAATGAACATTTAACCTAATTTTCGGCTGGGGAGTAACTTACTTAGTGCACTAAAGAAAGTCAATTTTCAGTTAAATGATTCTAAGTAATAAAAAAAATATTATTTTAAAATCTTTCCTCCTTGAATCAATTTCATTTAAATTATTTTTTAGAAGTTCTACAATACCATCGCCCTACTTTTTTCTCAGTATGCATTGATTGATTAATTTGCTTTCTGTCTTTGTGTGATTGCGATCTTAAAAACTATCCAACTTGATCATGCTTCACAACCCGAGCATCCTAGCAATTCCTTCCCATGTTTTACAATGTATAGGTGTCTGCAGAACAAGTGTTGACCGCTGTGTGACACGTACAACACGGTATTTTGGACTTGGTTATACATTGAACAAGGGAATTAGTTAGCCCCATTTATGTTAAAGATAAATAAATAATTGCTTTGAAAGGTCAAGATCAAGGAAACTTCTCAATGTTTTCATACCCTGTATCTTTATATATTTTAAAATTTTAAAGAACGTACTTATTAAATTATTTAGTAATTATAGCTTAAGAAAAGCAGAATTAAAGCATGCTAGCATTGCAGAATATTGATCTGGTTAGATTATTACGACATGTAGATAGAGCTATTCTTCCGAAATGTAGTCAGATCGTAGTATGTGAAGGTTGAGCAAATATGGGTTCAGCCATCTCGGTGACTATCCAAATCTGCACTGTTTGTGTAATTAGAATTCTTTCAACTCTTAGTAAGTAAAACCATATCGATATTATTGTGAACCCAGTTCATACAGTTTGTGAAAACAATGCATCTTGTCAAAACAGATGGATACAGTAACCGAGGCCGCCTTTATAGCAATGACTGTCTCGTGGCCCGTACATTTGTATGTCAGCGTGGTACATACAGTTCATGAAAATAATTCAATATATCTTGTTAAAGCAGATGGACATCGTGACCGAGACGGCCACTGTGGCACTAGCTAGTATGCTGTTGCCCCATTAGAATTCTATTTGTAGGGGCCATGAAACAGCCACTGTCAAGATAAGTAGGTAGTCAACTAATGTTGAACTGGAGCAACACAACAGGCTATTGGTGGGTTTGGGATCAATCCTCAAAGGAAAGGAAAAGTACACACCTCGTCATTTTGAACCACAGTCAAGTGAAGAGATCAGCACCTGACCTGGCACTCCACTCTCCTAACTTCAACCCCACTACAATGTGAGAACATTTGAGGTCACAACAGATGAAATATAAGCCGGCCTCCTGTGCACGACGTCTTTGGTTGAACCGAGTTTTAGTATCTATGTAATGGCCCGTACAGTTGGTAAGTCCAAGCTAATAATTTTAACTGCATAGTTCTTAAAAAAAATTCAAGATCTGTGGCCAAAACGGATGAACTCACCGTAACCGAGACAGCCACTGTGGCAGTGGCTCTGGGGTCAGGTCCGTCATTCTCCATTGTTCCAATGAGCAGACTGTAGGAGGCTCGCTTCTCGTAGTCCAAGGGCTGCAGAGTCCTGACCACACCTGTGGTGGAGTCTATTTCGAAGAGCCCCTCTGCACCTTCCTTTATGACGTACGTGACGCTACTCACGGAATCTGGGTCACGAGCCTGGAAAAGATTCATATACATTAATAGCAGTTTTACTCTAGTATAACCCGAAATCACGGAAAGAGACAGCACATCGATGTTTATTAGCACGAATCTTTGAAAATGAAACGATCAACGGACGAAAGATCAATTTGATGTCTTATTAAAAGAATGATAATGTGCATGATTATTGTATCTGATTGTTTCATAATGTTGAGCGTCTATTGGTATAATTTATCACTATATGTTCAGATTTCGACACATGAAAGATATTTTGTAGCTGCACTATGAATTTCGAACACCCATGCCTAGATTAGGATTTATTGATTCATCATCTGATTGGTCCTCTCGTCATAATAGTAGGCTGCCGATTTCGCCACTTTATCTGCCGCTCTATCGAAATGCGCATTCAATCACCATGTCATAAGATGTTACATCGCTAAACTAGCCGATAAGATACGAAATCGGTTAACCATGTCAATTTTTCACACAGCAGTCACCTTACAGCTAGTCGACATGCTGGTCAAGCTTTTTGAAGCTCCTCTCAATTAGCAATGCTCAGTCTACCTGTATTTTTATTTTACGTCTATGGACCAACCCTGATTGTGACATTCTTCACAAAATGCGACAAACTAACCAACAATAAATTTAAAAAAATACAAATCTGTTTCATTTGTATTTCTTTTGACCATTTCGTTTCACGTGAACCATGCACACATAAGATGATCTACCTTGACTTGGATTACAACGTAGTTGGGAGTATTCTCTGGAACATCGGCTTCGTAGATACTTTTCTCGAACAGAGGTTTCTCGTCTTGCACGTCGGTCACCAGAATGGTCACGGAGGCCGTTCCGAACCTGGAATCTGGAGCGCTGTCTCGCGCCATCACCACCACTCGGTGCACGTTCTGAGATTCGAAATCTAGAGCCCGCACTGTTCGGAGCTCTCCCGTACTAGGGTCCAGATGGAAGTCACTGTTGGTGAAAACACAATATAAGAAAACGAATAATTAGATTTTTATGTTAGTAAATTTAACAACTAATAAATTTCTACACAATAAGTTCTATCAAGGTCAGTGGTAGAATCATCGCATTACTGTGGATTCCCAGATACCAAATTGCAATAAGTTCTATCATGGTCAGTGGTAGAACCCTCGCATTGCCGTGGATTCCCAGATACCAAATTGCAATAAATTCTATCATGGTCAGTGGTAGAATCATCGCATTACCGTGGATTCCCAGATACCAAATTGCAATGAGTTCTATCATGGTCAATGGTAGACCCATCGCATTACCGTGGATTCCCAGATACCAAATTGCAATAAGTTCTATCATGGTCAGTGGTAGAACCATCGCATTACCGTGGATTCCCAGATACCAAATTGCAATAAATTCTATCATGGTCAGTGGTAGAATCATCGCATTACCGTGGATTCCCAGATACCAAATTGCAATAAGTTCTATCATGGTCAATGGTAGACCCATCGCATTACCGTGGATTCCCAGATACCAAATTGCAATAAATTCTATCATGGTCAGTGGTAGAACCATCGCATTACCGTGGATTCCCAGATACTAAATTGCAATAAGTTCTATAATGGTCAGTGGTAGAACCATCGCATTACCGTGGATTCCCAGATACCAAAATAGCAATAAGTTCTATCATGGTCAGTGGTAGAACCATCGCATTACCGTGGATTCCCAGATACCAAATTGCAATAAGTTCTATCATGGTCAGTGGTAGACCCATCGCATTACCGTGGATTCCCGGATACCAAATTGCAATAAGTTCTATCATGGTCAGTGGTAGACCCATCGCATTACCGTGGATTCCCAGATACCAAATTGCAAAAAGTTCTATAATGGTCAGTGGTAGACCCATCGCATTACTGTGGATTCCCAGTCACTGGTGTTCATTTGGACAAATTGGCGGATGGCTTAGCTAAGAGAAGAAAGTTCTTACCATACAGCAAAAATGATTATGAATACAGAAAGTTATAAGAATCGCGCCAATAAAGAATCGTACTTGTTATATTTATAGCCGTAGTCAAAAGGTTAAAGTTTTATAGAATGACTAAGATAAAATTAAATCTGTATAGAACTTTTAAATTAGTTGATTTGAAATATATTTTATTAAACATGCGATGGGTAGAAAAATTCCAGAGCTTTATGCATGTAAAATAGTCAAAGACAGTTAAGTCCAGTTTAACACATACCTTGATCCCGTCAAAGAATACGTGATCTGTCCATTTATGGCGATGTCTTCGTCTCTTGCCTGAGGAAAAGAAAGAAAACACTATCAAATAAAAAGTTTCAGCATTCCATAAAAATTCACACAGGTGCAACCTATTTCACGTTCTGTACTTTTGAGTGAGGAAAGTACTCATACCTGAACTGTCCCTACATAAGCGTCTGCCATTCCTTCATCTACCCTGAATGTGTACTCTGGTTGCAGAAACACTGGATTCTGGTCATTGATGTCTGTAACCCGAACATCTACTGTTGTTGTAGAGAACTAAAAAAAGAATGAAAAATTCATCCTTAAATTATTATAGAATCTTACGGTGCACAATAATGACTATACGACTCGTAAAATTGCACGTCAGTGTGTTCATATTTTATATCGTCTAGTCTTTGTTGCCTTAGAATTATTTTTTTAGCCCTAGATTTGTTTATATTTAATAAATTTAATTGAATTTAAAAATGTACTTTGTTCATGCTGAGTGGATACAAACTATTCTAACCATCTAGTGCTTACAGTGATTTTGGACTATTTTAGCGCTTGATAGCGTTCTTCTTTGACCTTAAGTATTTTTGGTACTCTATTAAATATTGGGGTAGCTTTTGAAAATAGCAGTGGAGAATAGTAGACTTTCTCTTGATAGTGGACTTAGCTGTGGGATACCACTGTATACTTTACAGTGTAACACTCAAAATTATCCTCAAAAATTTTTGAGCAAAGTGCTAATTCTAATATCAATGCTGTATATACTCAGTACTATTCCAAATTCTTTTAATTATACCATGTCTTTCATCCATTACTTTTTAATCGTACTATCTTCTGTATGTTAGAGTGTATTCTCTTTTCTTCATTCAATTTATAAAGCGTCTTACATAAAACTAAATTTCTTTGCATAAAATATGGTGCCAGGTGACCATATCGTCGTGTAGAAATAATTAAAAATCCAAAGAAAGAGAAGTTAAAGATCTTTTTTGGAAAAGAGGAAAAAAAGAGCTAAGTATAACAGTAGAAAAAGTGGAATGGAATGATAAACAAATAACCAACGTTATATTATTATAAAATCGTTTGTAAGTACAGGTGACCTTTTTATAACACGGATTCCCTACAACAAGGTACTAAAATTGCGACGACCTTCGTATAACACGATAATAGTTTCTGTATAACACTGTTTAATTTTTACCTCTTGTTGGTCAATTGGACTGTTGAATAGAGACCCGTTAGATTTTTTTCACCTGTCTGTCTGTTGAGTCTGTCTGTCTGGTCTATCTGTCTGTCTTTTCTGTGTGTTCAGTCTGTCGGTCCTGTCGGTCTGGTTTGTCTGTTCTGTTCCGTCTGTCTGGTCTGTTTGTTTGTTCAGTCTGTCTGGTCTATCTGTTCAGTCTCTCTTGTCTGTCTGTTCAATCTATCTGTTCAGTCTGTCTGGTCTGTATTGTTCTATCCGTTCTGTTCTATTCTGTCTGTCTGTTTTGTCTGTCTGTCTGTTTTGTCTGTCTGTCTGTTTTGTTTGTCTTGTCTGGTCTGTCTGTCTGTATTGTGTGTACCTTTTCACGTCCACACGATTTAATACATAGTTAAAATGTTTTTTAAAACTTATATGATTTTACTTATATTATTTAATGATCCTTTATGTAACATTATTTAAAATACAAATAAGTTTGTTAACTGTTTCTGTGTTTTTAGTACTCCGTATAACACGGTTTTCGTTTCCTTGTTACACGGAACGCAATCTCTACTTTTATATAATTCCTAAGTTTCGCTTAACACGGTTTCTATACAACACGAACTATCCTATAGCACGGTTTCCATATAACGCGTAACCAAATATCCAAAATTGTATGACCCCCACGTTTCGTATGACACGGTTTCGTTATAACACGGTACCATTTGACCGTGTTATAAGAGGGTCCCCTGTATATTATTTCTTACAATTTTCTTTATAGCTCTACAATGCCATTACTAAAAATATGAATTTTAATGAAAAAATACTCATGGAGAAATATTGTCTGCTATAAATGCCTGATGGTGTTTTTGAACCTGGAACTTCTTTTGATTCCTTACAATTACTTATCGCCTGCACAATTCCGTTTGTGACAATACCAATTTGATCATTCAGAGAACTGTAACAAATATTTTATCTCAAATCTATTAACAGAGTTTGGAAAACTGTTAATAGATTTGCAATTATCTAATCTATTAATAGTCAAAGATTTCGTTACGTGGGAGAAGAATTTGAATTCTCATAAATTCCTCTGTAAGTTAGTTTTTACACTCTAAAACAAAAGAAAAGTTGCACCTGGAAGGAGTAGACCGGTACAAATGAAATTGGATCAGTGGTACATCTGCGTTGGAGATGCAAATGATCCAATTTTCAGAATCGTTTGAGCATGCCACGCGCAAAGCAGCTCTAAAACACGCTGCATACCGGGCATAAAGGGACATCCAATAGCGCAGCAAATTCTTTTCGACTCATGCTGTTGTGTTGGTTACATCGTTTCTCATTAAATTATACACAGGAAAAAAGTTCACAGACTTTCAGTTTCAAATTTGAATCATTTACTCATTCATAAGCACTTTACCAACCTTGTAAATTTCATTATCTTTTAACAATTCTTTCTAGGTGCAACATTTTTTGTCTTAGAGTGTATTTTTGATTCAAAATGTCACCAGGAGCATTTGAATGTTAAATGCAGATTACTTTTCATGGGAAATACTAACCTTTTAAAGTTTTAATAGCTACACGAATGTGTGAAAAATAAGTCGTTCTGTTCATGGGACATTACAGATGTGTAGATATTCGATAGATATATAAGAAAGAATGGAAAGGTAGGTAATTTTTTTTCTGATGATTGAATAGTGCATACAAAATTGAGACTAATAATCAATAACTTACGAGATTGCTTGGATCCGATGCTTTGACGACTAATGTGTAAGCAGATACTTCTTCCCGGTCTAATCTACGGGCAACAGATATAGTACCGCTGGAATGAAAATAACATTAATTTGAGCTGTAAGAAATAAACTCCTCTAATATTCAGTAGAATCTATAAATTTTCACTAAAGCTTGAATATAGTAGGGCACTTAATATATTTTCACAAACTAGCATATTCTATTTGACGAAAACAAAAGAGATAGTTTTAAGGTGTATTGATAAACACTCACCCAAAAAGGTCAATTTTTTATTTCAGCATATACTCTGCGAAGCGCTTTTTTGTCAAACTAACTATAGGTGGTGATAGTGTTGCTGCGGCGATACGTTTCCTGTACGCATTTTGAACGTGAAGTCAGTTGGTTTGTTTTTCGAATACGATTCCATCACCCCCCTTTTTCAATAAAAATTCCAAAGAATAAATTCCGAATCGATATCCGATAGGTGCTTGGCCAACGCCAATTAGATTAAGCGCTAAACAATGCAAAAGCAGCAGAAGTAAAATATTTGCAGACATTTTGGTTTGTTTGCACTAAAAATCACTCTTTCAGGTTCTTAATATGAAATAAATAATTTTTATCTCAATTATAAGCCTGTTGTATTAATCGTAAATTGAATATTACGTACCTTGTTCGTAACCTGTCATCGGAAATAATAAAAGTATTTCAGAAATAAAAAATTTATTTCGAAATATTTAGGGGTTATGAATGATGGAGTTCCAACAAGATAAAATAAATTATCTCAATAATGTACTGTGTTATGAATTCAAAATTTAATTTTTGGGCAAATAAATTTTTTTACCTTTTGGGATCAATAGAGAAATCTCCATTTATATTTCCTTCAATGATAGAGTAAATAATTTCATCTCTTTCCGGATCTGTTGCCTGGGAGTAAATAAAAAATGGATATGAGGAAAAATTCTTAAGAGTGAAAAAATAATTATTTGGAAAATTTATTTATCACAGATTTTTAATTCACAAATTTTATGGAAATGAATGAACGAGAATAAATAAAAGACAAATGTTTCAAAGTGTGGTTTTTGATTAACGTTGCTGTTATAAAAACAATTCAAATTCAAATTTAAAAAAGAACCTACCATCAAAGTGATGACAGTCGATTTCAAAGCCGCTCCTTCACTCACTTGGGCATCGTACCTGTCTTGTGAAAAGACAGGGCCTCCGGAATTAGGACCGGCTACTATGACGACGTCTAGGATAGCTTGGCTGAATCTACAGAAAAACAAACGCATGAAATCTTTATATTTTACAGGAACAACTTTTCAACCTTATTCATCCAATTTTCTACAGGTCGCGTTTTTAAATGGATGCTTTCAGTAACGTCGAGTAATCGTTGATGACGAGAATGAATCAGAAAGGAACAGATCTTATGCTTAACTGTAGACGACACAGTTTTGGATCTCTGTAACTACCCTGGGCGTATCTTCTGTGTCAGTAAAATTTGTGTGTGTTCATTTATGACAAAATAAACATTGCCTCTCCCAACTAGACCATATATGAATCTTGTGCCCTAAAAAAACGACCAACGTGTGCCTTATATGTCAACTACATTCGCCATTTCTTTTCCACAAACTGTATGGTAATTTTTAGTTAACGTCGTACTACAGCAACACAACGGGCTATTGACCACGGTCCGGGATCAGTCCCTTAAGGGAAAGATCCGAGGACAACACCTCGTAATTTTGAACCATGGTCAGATTACGAAGCAACACCTGAACTGGCACCCCACTCTCCAAACACAAACTGTATGGATGATCTATCTCTGGACACATTGAGAGGTTCCATACGTGACAGCTAGATAAGATCCTTTTAAAAAATCAGATTGTCCAAAACGTTGGAATTAGCTTAATTGAAGGGGGTAGCTGGTAATTTTTAGTTAACGTCGTACTAGAGCAACACAACGGGCTCTTTACGACGGTCCTGGATCAATCCCAAGATCCGAATTGAAGGGGTAGCAGAAAGCAGAAGTTTTAAACGGTTCTAGATAGGATGCGTGAATGAATATCAATTCAATATCAATATATCAAGTTCCCAACTATTTACAATTATTCGCTTACCTTCCTCCAGGATCAGTTGCTTGTACCGTGATGCTGTACTGTTGTCCAGCCGACACCTTGTCCACTACTTGAACGTTTCCCGTGTTCCTGTCTATGCGGAATTTAGACAGTCCTTCGTTGGACACGTGGTAAATCGAGTAAACTACGAGTTCAGACCCGGCAAAGTCGTCAGCATCCGTCGCCTCCACCTAAGAATTGGATAAAGAAACCTGTTAAGATTGTCTCCTTTTATACAGAAATAATAAATACTTTCATACAACATCTTTGTAAGTGAGGTCCACATATGAGGACCATTGGTTTTGCCTAAGAGCAAACTTCTTTGTCGTAGCCACGGATCCGCATTTGTGAATAATGAAAATGCATGTTTATGTGTGAATCCATGGTTATAATAAAGAATTTTCCCTTGATTTCAAGAGACAAAACCAATGGTCGTCTGTCCACATACACTGAAGAGCCAAAACATTATGACCACCTACTCAATAACGCGTTGCGTCTAATTTGCCCTGCGAAACAGCTGCAACTCGTTCTAGCGTTTATGATCTGTTCTACCACAACTAAGGGTCCCAGAGTCGCCGATGAGAACGTCCCCAAAAGCATAATACCGCCACCACCAGCCTGTGTATGACCTGCTGTACAAGAGGGGAGCAACTGTTCGATTGGCAGACGGTATACCCTGACACGACCATCGACGTGACAAATGAGAAATTGGGATTCTTCTGACCAGACAACTCTCTTCCACTCATCCATGGTCCAGTCTCGATGTTCCCGGCCCTCTGTATGCGTAGTTGACGATGATGCTTGGTCAACAGAGGCACACGAGTGGAACGTCTGCTGCACAGTCCCATATCCAACAGTGTCCGCTGAACTGTGTGTTCCGAAACACTTGCGCTTGGACCTGTATTGTTGCATTGTATTGGGATGTCAGCTGAGCCATTGTCTCGCGCCGATTTTGCTTTACCAAGCGGGACAGTCTCGACGTCCTTTTTCTTTGATGACGCGTGGACGACCTACACCTTGGCGTCTACTGCTGGTGTCACCGTCATTTATCCACTTTTCATGAATACTAACAACGGCAGATCGTGAACAACCAACCAGTCTTGCAGTTTCGGTGATACTCGTTCCGAGTCTTCGATCCATTACGATTTGCCCTCTATCAAATTCACTTAGATCAGCAGCCTTTCCCACTACTTGCAAAAGAAAGTGAAAGAATGATTACTTACCTTCTACAGCGACAGTTAAATACTATTCTCACTTAATCACGTGCCCTCCACGTCATCCAGACGAGTTCATTGAAAAATGTGGGATGGTCATAATGTTTTGGCTCGTCAGTGTATGCGGAACATGGTTTTGGTTTTGAAATCCAACTAAGAGTAAAATTCTTTATATTATAACCACGGATTCTTATTTGTGGATGTACAGTTGACCATACATGTCAGCATGTGAATCCGTGGTTACAGTAAAGAATTTCGTCCATAGCTGCTTTCAAGAGACATACATATGCGGAACATGGTTTTGCCTTTGAAGCCCAACCAAGAGCAAAATTATTTATTGTAACCACGGATTCACATTTGTGAATGTTCAATAAACGTATATGAATCTGGTTACAACAAAGAATTTTGCCTGTAGCTGCTTTCAAGAAGCAAAACCAATGGTCCATTTACGTTGACCTTATTGAAGAAGACATTACAAAAAGGATTCAAGCGCACAAGTTTCACACCTTAGCAACATTTCGCTGTCCATCTCCAGCCGGTAATCGGACAGTGGGAAGAGGTGAAATAACAGGAGAGTTGTCGTTAACGTCATTTAGGTGGACACTCAAGGCGACAGGAGCACTGGCGCCTTTTCCTGGCAAACTGTCCACTTGACGAGCAATTACCTGCAAAAGTTCCACAAAACAATGTTCACTGCCGTGAAAAGAAATACTGAATGACCAATTATGAAACGACATAATAAAAGATTGACTATGTGAATTAGGCACATTTTTATTGTTAGAATCTATGAGTTGTTTAGGAGGTCGGATTATATGTGTCGTATAAAATCGCATCTGCAAGATCAGAAATACTTAAAATGATCCAATAGGCACGAAAAGAAATAAAAAATATCCTTCTAATATATTGTCAGGGAACAAACGATGCGTAAAATGAGGCCTTTCTTTTTTATTTGCAGCGGAGAGATTTCATTATTTAAGGATTTTCCAAGTCATCTTATTAGTTTTATCTCCGACTATTGTAGGATTCTTACCTTGTAACTTAAAAATACTTCTATAAACGCTTGGCTTGTTTAATGTTTTAGTCTATTTTGATTACTTCAGCTCGAATTGGACGACTGAAACCTAATATAAAATGTAAAATACTTATTTCAATACACATAAGGTAGGGTAACTTAGTGTTCAAATCATTTGGAATTTACATATAACATAAAAAACGGGCTAGTAATGGTTTTAGGTTGTGCAAGTTACGCGTTTTATTTAAATGTATTCGTAATAATTTAGTCGATTAGTGTTATTGTTATTACTTATTGTATCACGTTGTTATTGCTGTAATTTATTTTCTTTAAGAGAACAAGTACAATATACGAGAACAAAAAAAATTGCGTTTAGTTCTTGTCTTATTTCTAGTCCCTTTAGTGTTCTTATACTTTTGCTTCTCATCACGCTCAGAGTCCAATGACAATCATTATTTTTTTTAAATGGTTTAATGATAATTAATTAACTTCGCACTGGAGCAACTCAACGGGCTATTAACGACGATCCGGGTATCAATCTCCAAGGGAAAGATCCGAGGACCACAACGTTATTTTGATGACGAGAACAACATCTGAGCTGGCATCTCACTCCAAATTTACGCGTCACTCCAAAGTCAGGACATTTGACGCCACGACAGATTTAACAGAAAAAATTAGACAGGATCAAAAAGTTCTCAAGAAAGAATCAGTATAGTTCCTAGAAATTACCTGAAAGGTATATTTGCTGGGATTCGGAGGATCACGATCCAAGCTTGCTTCATTTACCACCAAGTATCCGTCAGAGTTGACTCGAAAGGAAGTGGTTGTCACTTCGTACGTATACGATAATGCTCCCTCCTCTCCATTCTGAAAAATAACATTAAAAAATTACGAATTATTTTCTCCACTAAGGATACCAGATTAATCAATAAAAAGCATTCCTCTGAAAAATTATTAAAATATTGCAAATAATGTCTTCCAAAATGGTAACAGAAAAGAGAATATAGCAGTCATCTGAAAAAATTATTGAAAATTACGAATTTCTCTCCTCTAAATATAGTACCAGGAAAGAGAAAGTTTACACGTAAAAAAAAACGCTAAAAAATATGAATTCTTTCCCTCACAAATGATACCAAAAAAGGTAATATACCAATCCTCTGAAAAAGCATACTAAAAAATTAAGAATTCTATCCTTACAAAATGGTATCAGAATAGAAAATACAGCATAGGAATGAAAAATATGTTAAAAAATTCCGAATTATTTTCTTCTGAAATGATAACAGAACACAGAAGCCTTCCACGAGAAAAAATATTGAAAATTAAGAATTTATTACTCCTAAAATGATACCAGAAAAAAGAATAGGCATTCAACAGAAAAAAGAATATGCATTCAACAGAAAAAGAATATGCATTCAACACACAGAAAAAGAATATGCATTTAACACAGAAAAAGAATATGAATTCAACTGAAAAAGAATATGCATTAAACAGAAAAAAGAATATGCATTCAACAGAAAAAAGAACATGCATTCAACATAAAAAAGATTATGCATTCAACAGAAAAGGAATATAAATTCAACAGAAAAAAAGAATATGCATTCAACAGAAAAAAGAATATGCATTCAACAGAAAAAAGAATATGTATTAAACAGAAAAAAGAATATGCATTCAACAGAAAAAAGAATATGCATTCAACAGAAAAAAGAATATGCATTCAACAGAAAAAAGAATATGCATTCAACAGAAAAAAGAATAGGCATTCAACAGAAAAAAGAATAGGCATTCAACAGAAAAAAGAATATGCATTCAACAGAAAAAGAATATGCATTCAACACACAGAAAAAGAATATGCATTCAACATAGAAAAAGAATATGAATTCAACTGAAAAAGAATATGCATTAAACAGAAAAAAGAATATGCATTCAACAGAAAAAAGAACATGCATTCAACAGAAAAAAGAATATGCATTCAACAGAAAAGGAATATAAATTCAACAGAAAAAAAGAATATGCATTCAACAGAAAAAAGAATATGCATTCAACAGAAAAAAGAATATGTATTAAACAGAAAAAAGAATATGCATTCAACAGAAAAAAGAACATGCATTCAACAGAAAAAAGAATATGCATTCAACAGAAAAAAGAATATGCATTCAACAGAAAATGAATATAAATTCAACAGAAAAAAGAATATGCATTCACAACAGAAAAAGAATATGCATTCAACAGAAAAAGAACTATACATTCAACAGAGAAAGAAATATACACACACACACACACACACACACACACACACACACACACACACACACACACACACACACACACACACACACACACACACACACACACACATTCAACAGAAAAAATATTAAAAATTTACGAATGCTTTCATCCTAAAATGGTGCTTGGAAAGCGAACAACATACTTACCATGTCTGCATCAGAGACCTTGAGAGCTAAAGGTATTTTCCCTTCTCTGTCTGTTGTCACAGTGGTGCCAACAGGTGAGTTTTCGTTCACGAATCCCTCCATGGCAGATGGTGTCAACACAGGTGGGTGGTTGTCTACTGCCTCAACCTCGATGAGTAGTTTGGCCGTTGAAAATCGCCGGCCGTCGCTCTGTTCTTCAGCCTGCAAACAAAAGGTTATAATTAGACAGCGTGGAATGTGTGGCGATCGCCATATTGGTTACAGCTTCTAGTCATCGCTATAGCTCCTGTAGAGAAAGATAAACTCGATACCAGAATCCGTGCTAAGGACGACGTTGCAGAAGCAGTTCTACGTTTAATCGTCTCCCTAGTTGAACGAATGAGCCTGGCTCAAAACCCCCTGACTCAAATGCTAACTCGCTAGATAATGGTAATTTTAATTAACGTCGTACTAGAGCAACACGACGGCCTATTGACGACGGTCCGGGATAAATCCCCTAAGGGAAAGTTCCAAGGACATCACCACGTAATTTTGAACTGCGGTTAGATAACGAGCTAACACGCTAGAGCAGGACTACAACAATAGGCAGCATCGTGTCAGTAGTCCCTAAAGATGACTTCTTTGACAAATACGTACGAAGGTAGTCCCAGAAGTACCCGACCTGACCCATAGATGGCTATTGTTGTTTGAAAAGAATGACTGTGGTAGAAAGTGCCAACCTTATAAAGCATAAGTTTGAAATTTGACGTTTTGCAATCATGGAAAAAATTGGTCACCGTTATGTGATACAATACTTTCATTTGACAGGCCTCAGTCCAACCAATATCAAAGCGGAGCTAGATTTTACTCTGGGAAAGACTGCTCCTTCGTTTACAACAGTAAAATATTGTGTGTCAGAGTTTAAACGAGGCCTTATGAGCTGCCGAGACGAATATCGCAGTGGTCGACGCAATGAGGTGACCACGTCAGAAATGGTGAAGAAAATCCACAAAATGGTATTGGATGACCGTAGACTGAAAGTGAGCGAGTTAGCAGATATAATAGGCATTTGAAAAAGTGCTGTACATCGAATATTGACTGAAAATTTGGACATGAGAAAGCTGTGGATAAGATGGGTGCCGCGATTACTCACAATGGAACAAAAACAACAACGTCGTGAGGATGTTTCAATTGAGTGTTTGGCAAAGTTTCACAGCAATAAAGCCGATTTTTTGCGTCAATTCATAACCATTGATGAGACATGGGTCCATCACTTCACATCTGAGACGAAGGAATAGTCAAAACAATGGATTAAAAGGGGTAAATCTGCTCCAAAGAAGGCAAAGACAGTTCCGTCTGCAGGCAAAGTAATGGAGCCAGTTTTGGAATGCGTGTGGGATAATTTTCATTGATTATCTTCAGAAAGGAAAAACAATCAACGGTGAGTATTGTGCGAACTTATTGCAGCGTTTGAGTAATCAAGTAAAAAAAAAAAAAAAAAAAACGGCCGCATTTAGCGAAAAAGAAAGTTTTGTTTTGTACCATATGGTGCTAGCCGACCCTTTTCCCTAACACGTGGACGCTGGAATGTTTCGAAATGCAAAAACCACTTCAGACTTTGCACGTGCGGCTCATCGGCGGCCCGGCGTTCCATTTGATCCATACACAGCTGGAGTTTCCATCGGTTCCCTAATCCCATGTCTGGGATCAAGTTTTGCTGTGGGGGACTCAAGTCGGCATGACAGACGGTTTTCGCATCGGTGTGGGGGTGTTTCTGTTCTGGAGAGGACATAAACATCTCTAGAGGGCTCGGAATTCAGCCCCCTCTCGTTGTCAGCGGCGGTTCTGTGGAGCGAAGCGAACGTGGATTTTGAGAATTCGGACTCGAGATTCGACGAGAGACAGACGTCTCTGTTTTGCCATTTGTTACTTTGGCTTCAGGCAGGTTTCGGTTGTCGATGGCTGTGCCCTTAATTATCTTCTTAAATTTTCTTGTAAATATTTAATTTATGTAAATAAATAGTTTAATTTTAAACCAGCTGTCCGTCTAATTCTTACATGACGGTACAGTTTCATCAAGACAATGCACCAGTTTACACATCCGTTATCGCGATGGCCCAAATCAATGAATTAAAGTTCGAATTGCTTCCTCACGCACCCTATGGGCCAGATTTATCCACCTCAGATTATTTTCTGTTTCCAAACTTGAAAAAATGGTTCGGTAATAAAAGATTTGCCAACAATGAAGAGGCGGAGTCTGCAGTTGATGGTTGTTTTGAGGAGTTCGACGATTCTCACTATAAACAGGGTATCGAAGCTATTGAACATCGCTGGGAAATGTGTATAGATCTAAAAGAAGACTATGTAGAGAAATAAAGATATATATTTCCCCCCCAAATAATTTGTATTTTTTTTGTTAGGTCGGGTACTTCTGGGACTACCCTCGCATTTTAGAACCATACCTCAAGTTATGGTTGCAGTTAATTCAAGTAGATAGGTAGTTGAATTTGCGTCATACTGAAGCATCACAACGGGCTATTCCAGCTAAATTCATGATTAGATGGTAAGATGTCAAATGAGAAATAGGTGCAATCATAATATCTCTTCATATTGGAATTATTTCAATTTAATATCTGTTTCCCAGTGTACAATGACCATCCTTACATTAAACTTTGCGCATATTTTCAGTTTTTAGTTTAAAGTTCAAACAACCAAAGGATAAATTTCATTTTGGGAACTAGTAAAAAAATATGAAGTTATTGATGCAGTTTATATTAAATTTTTTTAATCAGAAATTACAACTTATTTAATTATTTTGAATCAGAAAATGTACACACATCACAAAATCATCGCCTAAAATAATAAAAAACTTACCTTGACTATAATTTCAAAGTTCTTCGCAATTTGTCGATCCATTGCTTTGGTTTGTCGAACTCGACCAGTATTAGGATCTATTTCGAAGAATTCGTCATAAGTGGAAGGTGTCCCTAAAAAAATTTTGCTTCTTAGATACGAAATCCATATTTATTTTCAAAATCAATTGAATGTTGATTCGAGGTAGTCAAAGATAAAAAGCTCAATATTGTAAAAGCCAATAGAGAAATTTAAGATATATCTATATGAATGACATTCAAATAATAGTTGATAAAAATATAAATAAAACACCGATGTTATATAACTTATGGAATATCATTAAAAATTTCAATCATTTAACGTATAATCATAAGTTGCGTATTCTTTCAAAATCAGAATGATTATTGTACTTGAAATAAATTACGATTTTGAAGGATTGTACACAAACTATCTACGTGAGTATGTTTAGATTTCGGCAGCAAATGTCATCATAAAAACCTATTTCTTTTTTACATAAATTTTTATTTAATTTTTTTTAATAAAGTTTTTTTTTTACGACCGACATTTGATCACTGATTATTTGTCACTACAAGACCAGAATCGATGAGCCAATTGTAAAAGGGCAACCAGTGGGTGGCCATCACTACCCCCAACTAATGACATCACATTTACGTCTATGCCCTGATTCCGGATTCGTACCAGGAACCTTCCGATCCAGAGGCGAACACCTTAACCACTAGACCGGTTGATTTTTTTAAAAGTACATAGAGTTGTTTTAATTTATCGCTAATCTTTGGAAGAGACACCTCGTCCAATATCTGGTCAATTTTGCTTTGGACGAGCTATCACATCGAGACAAAACTGCACTATTAATCAAAGGGGAATCAAGAGTCAAGTAGGACAAACAGTGTCCCTTGCTTAGATCTCGTGACAGCTTGGAACAAGTTTTGCTCCAAAGTCTGGTCACTAAAAGGGGGGCGGCAGTTTTCAACGCGCAGATGAACCACTAGAAGGTTAAAGCATAACTTACCATTGACGAATGAATATCGAATGAGGGCATTAAGAGAATCTCTGTCTTTGGCTAATATTGATTCAGGAAGCACCTTCAAAAGGCCAGACTAAAAAGAGAAACAACTTTCAATTATTGGCATAGACGGAAAACATCTCGATGCACGAACGCATGCACGCACGAATGCACGCTCACAGATAATGTATCCAGGTCTTTTTCAAAATGAAGAATACGAATGTAGTCAAGGGATGTGGACGAATTAACGTCGCATTGGAGCAATACAACTAGCTATTGGCAACAGTATATCAATATCGATGGAAAGATCCGAGAACAACAACTCGTAATTTGGAACCATGGTCAGATGACCGGGTAGGGTGTCGGGTCAGGTGATGACCTGACCCGACACCCTACTCTCCAAACTTTAACACCACGCCAACGTGAGGACATTTGAGGCCACAAGTGATTTAACGTGTGCCAACCCACATGTACACCCGTCAAAAAAACCTGACTCACCCGATCGCAATTGCACAATTTACATAGCAGAACTAAACGAAAGGTAACAATCGATAGGGATGAATGTTTTAAACAAATAGCAATATTTACAATTTCATATTACACTGGGTGCTTGCTCCGATAATTTCAATACGAACCCCCATATTTTATCATAAATTTGGATTCCACACACAATTTCAAACCGAAATAAAAAAAGTTCATAAATTCTATTGCATTTTTCACCGATTTGTAAGTATTTGAAAATTGAATCTCCAAACGTTAAATTGGTGTTTCGCGTTTTTTGTTATATTTGCTAAAAACATCAAACTAAATGTTACTATTTTTCATTGATTATGAAATTTATATTCATAAAAATAATGAATAGGACATGGGTAAATTTTGACTCCATGCGATTCAACTATTACGGAAACAGCGGAATTTCAAATTTTTTCAGCTCATTACGGGCTTAATTAGTAGCGCAGTGAGACTCTGATTATTATCGTTATTGGGGATTGTTGACTAAGTGAAAACAGAAATTTGTGCCAACAGATCCTGGGATTCAATGAGAATGGATTCTGATTTTGTTGCCAGCTTAATGCCACGGCGCGTGCAACAAATCATTAACTACGACGGCCACTACACATGATATTAATACTTATAATGTGATTGTATAACATTATTAAATGATTTATTATAAAGCTTTTGTGTGAAGGGTGATTAAAGGGTCATTAAATGATTTATTATAAAACTTTTGCGTATTTTATCACTCTTTGATAGGCATAATTTAACTTCATAACTTCAGATATTTCTGAAGCATAATTAGCAACCTACTTATACTACTGTAGGCTAGGATTGTAACAATCCACCTATTGGACACAACTACACTCTGTCACACACTCTAACAAACCTCCCAAAATCATACTCCCGGAATCGAACTATCTGATCGGAATTCGCCATTTCTACTGCGGAGTTCAATTCTTTCACGCTCCCAAAATGGTTTTTATGGATTTTCTTGATCAATTTTAAGAGCCATTATTAATTATTTTTTCATCTAATCTGCTGAAATTGTGTGTGGAATCTAAATTTGTGATAAAAGACGGAGGTTCGTATTGAAATTATCGGAGCAAGCACCCAATTTAATAGGAAGACGACCCCTTAGACACATTTTAAGTATTGATGTTTGTTGAAAACATTCATCCCTACGGATTGCTACCTTCCGTTTTGTTCTGCGATGTAAATTATGCAAATACGATCGGATGAGTCGTTTTTTTTTTTTAACGGCCGTACAAGACTATCCTTGGTTGGATCGAATGTCAAACTCGCTACACCGATTGCTAATCTCCTACTCTTACAACCTGGATACCACGGCTACAGTCATACATATACAGTCAATGATTCAAAAGGGAAGGAAATCACAAATGGAGCCACAACATCGACATCAGCGAGTGAAAATTGTTTATAAACAGTGAAATACGATTCGAGACGTTAGAATAATTACCATGACACCACTCGTCACATGGGCTCGGTACTCCGGGTTGACGCATGCGCCGTTGACCAGCGTGCAGGCATCGTAAACAAAAGCCGGATCCTGGTCATCCCCATCAGCAACGTGAATGGTCAGCGTGGTGGTCGAAGTCAACCTCTGGGAGGCTTCAGTAGCTTTGTCCTGTAACACACATAAAGGGAATCGTAAGAGAATAGAAATCCAATTGTCTGTTCCGAAACATTCCGGTTTTCGTTTATCTGAGGCATTTTTGAGCTATGCCGCTTGTTTAATTTTGTCTGTAACCCGCCAAATGATTTCGACGAGATATCTCGTCTATCAAGATCTGATCAATTTTGCTAAAGACGAGATGCCTCATAATCAAGACATTGCTGATATTTTGATGATGATGAGATCAAGATGTGGTCAGTTTCTTTTAATGACGAGATACCTCGTCGAGACATCCACGAGGTTGTTGAATTTCATCTTAAAGGTTTGTTTGAGGTAACTTTTTCTGACCAACTTCATATTGGTAAGAGCATAGATCAACAAACTAATCCACGCAGAGAAAATATTTAATATTTCTTTTCATGTGGGCAATACACTTTTATTTTCCCGTACTTTTCAATTACCTGAAGCTTTTGTCTTTCCTTACATCGATAGTTGGACATATCATGCACAGAATCGGTGCTGACTGTCCCGTGCAAAAATCCAAGTCGACAAGCCACTAAATGTATCGTGCTTGATGTTCACTTGTGTACGTGGCAAAAATAGACACTGATAAAGCTAAAGAACACAGTACCAGATCCTTTCCAAATTGGCGATGAAAATATTTGCCACCAAATGGCTTTTGGATAGGTCACCCTATTGAATGCCTACCACTCACGCAGAAGTGGAGGTGCAGGTAGCAAACCCAAAACGGGTTACCATATTCCAAAATGATCGCCAATTGTCTATGAAACCGGGTTCTTGAATCTAACCTAGACATTACTTGTATATTGGTGAATGTCAAAATGGATATATAATCAAATACTTCTGGGATTCATTCGCCAATTTTGCCACTTTGTTTAAATATTCTCAATTCGAGCTATGGAGTTGGATAATGTTGCTATCTTAGTATACATAGAATTGCTCTAAGAAATTCTTCAGCAGTCTGATCACAGATGGCAATAAGAATATAGATTGTCTTGTCACTTTACGGTTATCGATTGCTACAAGACAGCTGATCAAACCGATACCTACAGCTTAAAGTGGATTACAAATCACTACGAACATCGATGTCTAGATCGGGATTTGAACACTGAGCTTGTCGAACCAAGGGCCAGAGTGCAAGCCAATCGTCAATCAGGTCGGAAAAGTACGGAAATTGTGCAGACAAAACATTTAATTATAATTTATTATAATTAGTGGTATAAAATAAGTGATGCACATCATTAAAGAATGTTACTGAAACTACTGATTCAAGAAAATGTAATAGACATAATAATCGTTTAAGAGTTCGATAATCAATCATGTGATTAAAGTTCCACTACCGTTGCTAAGACTGTGAGAAAATAAATATTCGATCTTTCAAAATCCAGAGTTTTCTTCACTGTAACCAGACCTTGATGTGGTAGATTAATGGAAAAGAAAGGGTATCCGTCCATCTGTAAGGAAAATAAGAATTAGTACTTAGCTAAAACCTTTTTTTCATCTAAATATGAAAATCTTTTCAGGCATAAGTTTAAAACAATTTTATCGAGGCGAATGAAATGAAATGTGTTTGACTTTGTAGATGCCTTTCAAGTATAATGTAAGTGAGGTATATAAAGAGGGAGCTGTAAGGAATTCGGGCTCTCCTAATTAATTCTGGTTTCACAAAAATAAATGTTTAAGCTCTATATAATCTATTAAAATAAGTTAAAAAACATGCAGACAAACAAGATTATATTATAATGCAGAAAAAGCGTTAACAGGTTTCCTAAAATAATCGAAAGTGGTCGCATATTTGCAATTCAATCGTTACTGACGTAAGTTGCTCAATTTACGTCGCACTAAAGGAACATAACGGACTATTGGAAACAGTCCGGGATCAACTCCGAAGGGAAAGATCCGAAGATGACACCACTTAATTTTAAACCACGATATCAGATGACGATGTCGACACCTCAGCTGGCACCCTACTCTCCAAACTTCCACACCACCGTGAGGACATCGGAGGTCACGTTGGATTTAACGTGCACCAGTCCCCACGTCAGTGGCGGATTTCGGCCCCTTGTTTGAAAGGGATATTTCACATTTTTGAAAAACTCGAAGTTCTTTGCCCCTTATGTGTAGGCCTATCATTTTTTGAGACCAAATCAAAACAAGGAAGATTGGGAAAAAAAAAAAACTATGTAAGGAAACAAACTTATTGTTGAAGTCAAAACAGGAAACTAAATTATATTCTGTACTAGCCACTGTGTGGCTTGCACGGCGTTGCCCGTGATGTAAGGTAAAATTTTTCTGAAATCTAGTGTAAAATTTTTCGCAGATTTCAAATCCGTTGAAATTTTCAATCTATCTTTAACGATTCCGATTTTATGAAAAAAGAACTTAACAATCCCAGTCAAAATGTTTTTTATTTTTATTTTTGCTCTCCTTCACTGAAATGGAATAGGGCATGGAATTTAATCTGTTTTTATTTTTATTTCAACGCGAATGGCAGAAAAAGCAATCTGTTTATGTTTGAAAGCGAAAGTTCACGTGACGTCACAATCTCTTGCAAAAATGCTAAAGAAAAAAAGAAAATCAAATGTAAAAGGCATCTATCTGGTGTAAAATTTCCCGCAGATTTCGAATCCGTTAAACTTTTTATTCTACCTTTAACGACCGCTGAGATAGAATAAAGCACTGAAGAACGCCAATGATAACTTTAGTAATATCTTTTGCTTCACTGGAATCCGTTTCGCAGGAAATCAAAATGAATGAATCTCGAAACAAACGAAGGTCATTTGAATGTGTTCTCTCCCATTCTAGAGACGGGAGATGAAAAATATTTGGCATGGTTCCAAAGGCTGACGTCAAGGTGACGCGAGGGCGAAAAGTCTAAATTTTGATGTTTCTTCATTTCGCGGAAGAAGGAAGAATGGTGAAAAAAAACTATTAATTAAAAAAAAAATGTTCTAGATTGAATTTTAAAATTTGCCTCGACCCTAAAATTGCAAAAAATTTGGACTCCCTGTGTGGCCAAATCTTATTACTGTAAATGCCATAGATTTTTCAGGACTTTGAGTCCAAGAAAACAAACTAACACTTCCTTTTATAATATTAGAGATTAAACACAAAATTATTCACAAGTAAGAGATTTCCATGTGAAAGGTTAATACTGAATATGAACTAAAGAAATACATTTATATTAAGACTTTCTAAGACTTCACTAAATATGGTTCAATAATGAGTAGATCTCATGGAACTCTGCATGATCACAGTTTTGTAGTGCTTCAAAAGCAGACTTTGATATTGGTATTTCCTCGTATCCTTTGGTTCTCCAGTTAATCACCTCTACTTGAAGTGTGCACTGCTCATTTCTAACAATCCTAATTCGGCTATTCTGTGATACTTCTTGATTAGCTCTGTCCAAGATGTGAGGAGTGACTCTTCGTCCGTTTTAATTTTCGCCAAGAGTCGATGGCACTAAATCTTGAAACATAAGTCATCCAGATATTCCTGTGCTAGTCGGTCTTTTAAGTCTTCTTTTACGGAGTTTAACAAAGGTAAGTAAACATTTTTATTCTATAGTAATTTCCAGAAGTTATGGCAGGAGAATTTGATCTATGAACTTAGCGTCCAACAGTACGTGAGATTTTTCTTTCATTTCCAAGACCAGTACGCATTCTCTCAACCTCTCTACATATATTTCCGAAATCGGATTCTACATTTTCCTAAATTCACTTATCGTGATTGCATCAGAGACATCATCTCGAGCTTTCTTGAGGTTCAAACATTCGGTTTGTAGAAACTTTTGTTGATGACTTAAAATATGTTGCGTTTAAGACTTTTGAGAGACTAGGGCAAAAATAAATTCTGAAGTGCACAATGAATAAATTAGTTTTTGCTTTGGGTGCTGAATTTGGGTCGTGCCACAAGTTGATATCTCCTCTAACGCATCCACGATCTTAATGAGATCTGCTTTGAATTTTATAATACTATAGTGTCTTTCGTCCCATTGAGTTTCGAAAAGTCCAGAAAGTTGTCCCCCGATGTTTTTTCAAAACGCTACTTCTTTCCGCTGAACACGTGAAAAAACTTACAACTTGTTTGATGATGCAAACAGAATTAAGCACGCTTGAAACGGACGAAGATTCGGATAGAGTCAAATTCAGTCGGTGGCTGACACATGGACAGTGGATTGCATTTAAAACAATTTTTTTTAACTTCCTTTACCGCATCGCAACGATCAGATGTCATCACACTATTTGTACCAATACTAACCATTCTAGAAGAATCCAGTACCAAATTCTCAACTATCTTTACAACTTTGTGACTAATCGCAACTCCAGTTCGCTTTTAATTAAGCCGATGTTGACACGGTAGTGGACTTCTTTGGGAGCCCGGGAGCAGAAAGTGCTTAAAACTGCGACGTGCGTCACAGAGCAAAGTCTTTGCAGAACAATTTTTTCTTGATTTTAACAAAATTTTTGCTAATTTTTTTTAAATCATTAGGGGGTTCCGCCCCTGCTCCCTTACGCTAGCCGACCCCAGGAAATTACTACGCAAACATATTTGGTTTGCTTTGCAAACCTACATTCCTTTCGCAGAATCAATCTCCTACGACGGCGAAACTATCTTAATAATACGGTCTATGACGTCACAGATAGGGCTTCGCCCCCTTAACGCTAACAATCTCCCCGGGGACTGCTACGCAATCCCGTTTGGTTTGCTTTGCAAACCAAGACTAATTTCGCAAGTGATTTCCTTTTTTTTAAATTTAACACTTAATACACCCTAAACTAATAGCCGCGCATCAATAAAAAAACCTACTCCATCTTGTTCCCTGTACAGTTTTAAATAAACAGTGCTAATCTCGTAACATTATGATCTGTACTTTCTCGTTAAAACGTCTGAAAGCACAGTGAAAAAAGCAAGCCCTTTTCCTCGCCAACTAAAAAAAATCGTATTTATGGCAATTGTTGCTACGATAAATTTGATATCTGGCAAACCCGATAGTCAAAAATGTAACCTTCATTTTTGTGAGGAACATGATCCGCGAAAAAACAAATACGAAATTTGTGTGACCAACTTTTGATTGCATAGAATTTACTTATGAACCAATTTCAAAAATAATTTTACCTTAAGAAACTGTGCATTCTAAGCTTTCACGTGCTATTTTCAAATTTTAAAACTAATTGTATTGAGCTAAGGATACGACAATTTTAGTTTTGTAACGGAAATTACGATCTAAAAATTCCGAAAATTGTATAAAAAAACTTTTAATTACATCGAATTTATTTATTAACCAATTTCAAAAATAATTATACCGAATGAAAGAGTATATTCCAAGGTATACTGCGATATTTTCAAAAAAAAAATAGTAGTAATAAGATATAGATTTGACAGTTTTTAAAAAAAATAACGAAAATGTCCCGATTTTTCCCGAATTTCAAAAAAATATTATCAGGAAACAAATAGAAATTTCTGAAAAAACTCGACGAGCTGCAAAAATTCACGTTTAGAGTTACTCTACAAAAAAAAAAATCACGACTGAAGACTGAAATTTGTACGCCTTTTGCTCCCTCGCATTACAAATTTCGCTTTTTCAATTTTGACACTTAATAAACCCTAAACTAATAGCCGCATAGGAAAAAAAATCTTTGTTGTCTTGTTCCCAGTACTATTATAAACAAACCATGTCAATTTGGTAATTTTCTGAACCGTACTTTCTCGGGAAACCGTCTAAGAATAGAGCGAAAAACGCGAGTTTTCAAGGCAGTAATATTTTTTTTAATATTGAGAGACTAGAGGCTCCGCCCCCTGCTCGCCATTGCTTGGAGTTGTGTTGAAGAACACTGAATATAATTCTGCACCTGGGTTTGGGAGTGCTACTAATTGATTTTGGTAAAACAGCAAACATATCTCAAAACTTCAAGAAATTTTCATGAGCTTCCATTCTTCTTGCTTCACCAGTCACGTATCTTAATGCAAATGTCAATTGAGAAATATGGGAAGCATCTGTAGAATTTCATCAAACACTGTGCTATATACACCTGTTTCACGAACTTGTGCAACGGTATGAGAAGGAATATCCATGTCAAAACATTGAGTTTTGTCATTTTGAATGGTTTTGCTTATGAACTGAGTTTTAGAAGACTCGAAATGTTTACGAAGAACTTCGTCTCCAGCGAACATTCTGAACAGCAACAAAGCACCAAAATTGTCTTCATTTGCCGTTGATGCAATGAAAGTCCAATGTTACCATCATCTCGGTGACCATGCAAAGCAAGGTTTTGTATGCCACACAACTGAACCGTTTCAATAATGGATAGCATAATTTTTCGATTCCAATCTATTAATTCTTGGTGATAAGTACATACTTGATTAGCAACATCTCGAGAAGGATTTTCGTACGTTTTAATAAAGTTTGAGGCTGCCTCTAATGCTTGCTTATGATAGTGGGGCTCACCTCCTTTAAATAAGAGGAGACGAACATCGGAAGGAAGCAGTCACTCTTTAACATGCTCCGATTTGATGAGCCTTATGGTTCCGTGGCAGATTTGATCCATAAAAATGCTATGCCCTCGTAATATTTAATGAATTTTAACTTGTAAACAATTTTACAATTTATCTTTTCCATAAAGTTTAATGTGCTGTAACCAGTCTAATCTCTAATTAAAGACCATAACCGTTACAGTGGATAAACTGAGGGAGGGAGAGCAAGGACGAAATCTCCCCTAATGATTTTTTAAATTTTATAATTAATTTGAAAAAACGTCGGCGTTCTGAGTTAGGGAGTGGCGATGGCCTCACTCGATATTTTCTAATCCATGATTCTACCAACTGGTCGATCGCGTCCCTTAAAATAAAAATGCATAAAAGAAATTTGAAATGTGATAAGACTTAAATTCATGTGATATTTAAGCGTTTATTCGACTCTAGAATAGAAGCATTTGATCTCGAGAACGAAATGTTTTATTGGTAGCAGTCCTTGAAACGTATTGTAAAACTGTAGTCGGGCCCCGTGGTAATTGGCAATCGAGTCATGTGGTTTCAGAAGAGTTTATTAGTTAAAATTGAGGGGCGTGGTGGTGACATAAACAATGCGCTTCCACAATTTGTGCCGACCAACCGGTATAGTGGTTAAGGTGTTAGCCTCTAGATCGGAAGGTTCCTGGTTCGAATCCGGGTCCGGGCATGGATGTTTGTAAACGTATGGTGTAGAGGCGGCTGGTGCACCTTAAATCTGTCGTGGCCGAAAGTCCTCACGTTGGGTTGGCGTGGAAGTTTGGAGAGTGGGGTGCCAGCTCAGGTGTTGCTTCGTCATCTGACCGTGGTTCAAAATTACGAGGTGTTGTCCTCGGATCTTTCCCTTAAGGGACTGATCCCGGACCGTCGTCAATAGCCCGTTGTGTTGCTCTAGTACGACGTTAACAAAAAATTACCAAATTCCACAATTTGTGACTTTAGCGTACATTTGGGTTCTATGACGTTTGGACGACACCTGTGTCCAAAGCGACAGTTGCGATAACACCTTGTCGGAGGGAAAAACATCTACAAAGATTGTCATTCGTGCTTTTGCGTTTGGTAGACGTATCATAAGTTATCACGCGTTTTCAAAAATCGACTGACTCAAGGTCGACTGCCTTTACATCGGAGTAATATTATATCCCTTGTACATTTACCAAAAGAAAAGACCTCATGAAATTGTTGATTAATAAGGATATAGAAGTGTTTTTAGTTGTTTAAAATTGGGTGGAAATAACTGGTGAATCCAGGCGTGGATTGCGATCAGTTTGTTGAGTAAAATATGAGAAGAAATCTTACCTCTGTCGAGTCTCCTGGAGCAGTTGAATATTCAACAAGGCCATTAGTATCTGAATCCAAGTCCGAAGCTGACAAATCTCGAAAAATCGTTGTTCCTATTGGTGTTAGCTGCAACACACACACAGAAATTATACATTTGATTACAATTAACGCGAATAGTGATAACCAATTGTGAAGAGAATAAATATTACTCACTTTTTATTAGTTTGCCACATAATGTGTTAGTTTCTGGTTTTGTTTTTATTCAATTTAATTCTAATTCACACACCATGTGACCGCCTTAGATTTAACACTTAAACAGCTGTTTTAATAGTCCAAATTATGAAAAAATAAGCTGGAACGAACAAGGATGGTGTTTTGCTGTACATTAATATTTGTAGTGAATCGCTATAATCAAGTATCCAGAAAAACAATTATTAGCTTCGTAATTTCGCTGAAGTTATTTTATTATTATGAAAAGTTATACTAAGATTTGCTGATCTTATTCAAAACATGTAAATGACTCAGAAATAATTTATATAACTAATATTATATTAAATATTATATTAAAATTAAATAACATTTATTTAAAAATCATAAAAAAAGAGATAGAAAGAGATATTAAAAAGTGATATGTATATAAACACAATGGTTTTATCAATGATATATATATAAAACATCGATTGGTTTAGAATGCACAAACCAGCAAAATCAACTTTACTATTTGAGCCGTCATGGCTTAGTGGGTATGTAAACCGCCCCAGCAATCTGCGATTTGTAAGCGGTGCAGGTTCAATTCAACCCTGGGTGTATTTCTCTCCTGTGTCAGTGAAATTTTACTTGCTAGTATATTTCCTTACTTGAATATTGTCTAGAGCAGCATGGCCAAATGTGACCCTTAGGTCATAATACCCAATCAACCACTTAAAAAAAAATCAAAATTGAATTCCGGCCGCTACCATCTTTAAGGTCCTTTTAACTGAATAGTTTAACTAATCAGCTATCTCCAAATAATGTTTGAAATAGGAGAAATGTCGAATTCGTAACGCGGCTAACTCCATACCGTGTATATTTCCTTCCTAAGATCTGTAAAATTAGCTTCGATGGAGTTGGTTTGTAGTCTAAGCCATCGATATGAAATAGAATTGATGAATAAAGTATCTGATCAAAAAGTGTAGCTGATGGTCAAAGGTCTGATCAAAAGTAGCTGATGGTTAAAGGTCTGACCAAAAGTAGCTGATGGTCAAAGGTCTGATCAAAAGTAGCTGATGGTCAAAGGTCTGATCAAAAGTAGCTGATGGTCAAAGGTCTGATCAAAAGTAGTTGAAAAATAAAACTGCTAAACACGTATTTAATTCAAACATCGCCTCCATTAAAAAAAAACCTTTCTGAGCAAACATACTTTTAGTAATTTTTCTATTACTGGAATCATGTTTTAATGTCACTTTTTAGGACCTCTATCAGTGACATTTTTTATTGATTTCTGTTTTATTGCCCTTTGAGTATCACCAACAGCCTGGAAATTGGTCGAAAGTCTCATGATATCAAGCCTGAATAGTAGGACTGCCGTTCGAAAGAGGGCAATACACCCTAGCAAACCCGCAAGAAGTGGTGGAAATAGTTACATATAAGCCTCCCCCAGAGGGGACGTCAAAGGGTACCTATTCTCCCAAGCAGATTTTCTTCCTCAACTTCCAAGAGTCGATCAAGTTCAGTTTAACGGTGTTAGGCGATGCCTAACAGACAGGTAATAATTTTGGATGACATATTTTACATTAGAATTGTTTTCATGAACTACGTCCTAGCTGTTGCTAGTGCGATCTCCAGTTGGTGATTTCAGTGTCTTTGGCCGTGAAGAATTCCCTGGCATTTTCCAACGAGATGACTGTGGTATGGTTTTAGGATAAACCGTAGTTTCATAGACCCAGGATTTATCTCCGATTGATTTTACCATGAAATCGAGAAGAACATTAATGCATTCCTGGATGTCCAGTGAAAAGGTTTTTTGTTGCTGCTGGATACAGACATATAAGGAACACAGAATATGAGCAACTATAACGACTTCCTTGCAGCGAATGTAGAGTTGCGAAATCCAGAAAAAAAATATCCCACATTTCAGTCAGTTCCTAGGTTCCATGTGTCAAATGCATGTCTCTAAGGCACAAGTAGTTAATCTTCTGAGCTTCAAGAGGTTTCCGAGTGTGCAATAACATTACAATTGTTTGAAAGAATCTTTGGAAGGATTTTATTGACCAAGAAGATCAAAATTGGTAGAAGTCAGACAAGGAAGACTAGATTGCAAGATGGATACATACGGATAATCCCCTCAGTGGTACTCTACTCTTTTAGTACTCTACGCTCTAAAGTGGTACTAAGCTACTAAGTGGTACTCTACGCAATACTCTTTTTGATCATTCCTCGTATGTTGTATCAACCACAAGCGGGATTGTTTTGTCTTCCCGATTAAAACCACTGCTTACCTCGGATACAGTTGTTTCGTACGACCTTGCTTTGAACAGAGGTGGGTTGTCGTTGATGTCACCAATGCGAATGACCACAGGAATGTTTCGCTATAAAATAGGAATGTTGTTTACAAAACAGATTTTTGCTGCAATATTTAAAAATACTTTAAAAATGCAAATAAAAACAATTATTCATTTCTAGGCATTTTGAGGTTCTAAGATTCAGTTGAATTACGTTTACCGTACCTGTATATCCGAAACGATGTCTTTACACGATATCTGCAATCGGACCATCGTCAGCTTTCCATCCTGAAATAATGAGGTTGCTTATAATCGAGGTAACTAATTATAAAGGTAACTAATAATAGAGGGCGATAATAATAGATGAAATTAATAACAGAGAAAACTAATAACAGAGGGAACTGATAATAGAGGTAACATTAATTTTCATTAATTCACAGGGGATTAACTACCAGTTTCACACAAGTTTTCAAAAAAATGAGAGCATTTTAAACGTGATTGTTGGCTAATATATTTCATAAGTAATTTACAAACAGTTGGATTGAGATCAGGTGCCTTTCCATAGAGAGGTTTCGGTAGTAACCTTAATTTTTAGGCATGTGTGTACTAATTTCATAATTACTAATGTATAGTCTTCATATAATTAACATTAATTCACTGAGTATATAAGTAAAAAGTCATTTGCTTTCAAATATAATTAAACTATACCATTATATATTATAATTATTTAGAAGAGGGTGAGAAATATGTAAAACAGAGAAATTCGTACAGATAAAAGACATAAATTAAATTGTATATGATATAATGATATGAAACGTAGGCTGTTTGTTAGCTGTTAACTCCTCTAAGACAGAGAAAATGTCTCAGATGAAAGACGGAAATTAAATTGCGTATAAACTAGATATAAAATAGGAAGCCCACAAAAAATTGTTAGCTGTTAAGACCCTTAAAACAGAGAAATGGTACAGATTAAAGACGGAAATGAAATTGTATGTAATATAATGATATAAAATGGAAAGCCCCCAAAGTTATTACCTATTAACTCACCTAAATTGACATAACCACATTGCATTACACTAAATGGACTCTAATTTTTTTTAAGACGTGAAACTTACGTCTCTGTCAATTGGTCTCTTGAGTCGCAGACTCTTTCCTTCGACGGTAAAATAATCGGCGGTGGCTGTTTGGATTCCAAGCTCTATCTGGGGCGGAAAACCCCGTATGGGCAGTTCTGTTGGCACTGTTGTTTGGTTGATTTCTGAAATCGTGAGAGAAAATTCAGCGATTTAATCCAGTCGCTCAAGCATCCATAAAAGTGTCAAATCCCTTATTTATACAAATATTTCATTAAAAAAAAAAAAAAAAAATTTTACAACATCAATGCGTAAAATATTTTTTAACTGTTCATTGTATAAAACTGCAAAGCTATAGCATTAAATTAATTATTCACAAAACTATGAAAGCAAATATTATAGAATTCCAATCTTTCTTCACTCACACACAAAGGTCGCATAGGAGTTTCAAAAGTTACATAAAAAGTAAAAAGGTAAAATTATCTTACGTTTCTTACGCGACACAGACGAAAAAATGAATTTTGAAATACAAAACTTATATAATATCTGAAGCAAATAAATTAACCATAAATTTATATATAAATATATCTGCTTAATATATAGATATATAAATTTACTGTTAATACATTACCCACTTACGAGTTGTTTATTACAATTATTTGATAAACCCATTTTAAAGTCATCAACACTAAGATCACACTCATTTGGTCTAAAATTGTACTTCGTACACTTTCCAATGTACTAGTTTCCTACAAATTCAATCACTTAAAAAGCGCCTTAAAAACACATTTCAAATTTTTTACGATGTGATTACATAAAGTAATGGAACAGAATTAAGTTGTTGAACCGCAAGTTTCAACTTCTCTAAAACTAGACTTTTGAAACTATAGTGGTAAGGAACGGTGATACTTACGGTTTCCCCTACTTTCTAGGATGTCCAAAATGATTACACTCTCACCCGTTTCAATTTCACATTCTGAAAGAATACATGAAATGAATATTTGATCAATGCGCGTGCTAATAAAAGAAATATAAAAAGTGCAGCAATATGAAAATGTTACAGAATAAACAAATCATAAGTGCAGAAAAAGAAATAATGCGTGGATCCATCGAATGTCATATTTTTTCATGTTACTAGGTTTTGTTTCGTTACTCTTCAAATCTCACGAAAACGTCATCTGCATTTCCATTCAACATCCTTTTGTAATTTCTGAGCATGCAAATTTATATTAAAAGGATGAAATACGGTACCTAATGAATTCTTAAATTATTAATTTATATTTTAACCTGTTGATTTCTCTTTCAGATTTTAAATGAATATTCTATAGAGGACATTATAAATTCTTGTCCTGATGTGTGTGTTTGAGCTGTTCACGTGCAAAACTCAGCAAGCCTCCCTTCCTTTAAATTTGATTTTACCCTTTGAAATCGTTCCCGGTCTGTCGCCAATAGCCCTTCAATTCATTGCTGTGTAAATTCATCTTTCTACTAACCACCTCTTTTAAAATAATTTCACTTTCTATATCCTTCAACAAGCGCGTATTCGGAAAGATGATAGAGTCTAATTCCTTCTAGATACTTAAATGCCGTAATGTTAAATTAGCATTGAGTTTAATGATTTGTTATGTCTACCTGTATATTTCATACTTAGAGTGCGAAACGGAATTTTTTTTAAATAACTGGAATGTGTTTTTGATAGTTTTTTAATTCCAAAATCATCTTGGGAAGGATTCGAGCCCCGTGGGATCACCCCCTCAGAACATCCCTGCCTTGAACTCTGAATATATTAATGTAAATTAAGGACAAATACAAGGCAGATTCAAAAATATATTTTATTACAATTGCCCTACAAAAACCCCAAACAGGTATAAAATTAATAACACCGGAAAATGTATTGCTCTAAGTGTTTATTTAAAATTGAAGGCATACTGCGCCTGTTTTTTAGCAGCCCCTATTAGTTGTAAAAGATGTAAACCATGAAGTTCTTTCTGGTAGACTGAAGTTGTGTTATCTCTTTCCTCGCTCTACTACAACATAGTACAATTAAATTACGCATTATTACATGTCTGGATAGAATGTTTATCGATTCTAACATTAGACTTCAGATTGTTTTTTTCACACTTGTCCATCAAAACACTTTTATGCACATGCTGACCAAGATTACTCCCCAAACTTGCTTAGGAACTCTAAATTCCATTCTGGGGGGTGATACTGACTAATTTCGTATCTAAACCAAATTGGCTAGAGGACATTTGGATCTAGAGAGTTGATGTGTGCATGCATGGCCAGGGTAAATGTATGAGGGTTGTTTTGAGGACTATAGGTGGGATAGGGCGGATTCAGGAAAGTAAATTTCCCCTATGCCTGCTTGAACGCTATATCTCCACATTATTTTGATTTCTTTTCTCACATAAAATAATTTTACATAAAATTGGATAATAAACTGTTTTTAATGTATATAATGAAGAAGTTACAAGTAATTTACTTTCATGCTGTTGTGAAAAATGGTGAACTGATGATTACCATACATCAACAAAAATTTTACTTACGACTTTTGCATAAACAAAGGAGCAACCATAAAGATGAGAGCAAGAGGAGAAGCCTCTCTGGTGCTGCCATCTTGCGGTATCACCTGAAACATAAATGCAAACTTAGACCATCATACAAAAAAAGGACAGACAAAATTAGAGAAACAAATTAAATATATACTATTTCTTATCAGTTACACTGGAATCGAGTAATCGGTCCAGGAAATAGTAAGAATTTACCGGTCTCAGCTGGGAAAGACTTCAAATTGTCAAAAAGGAAACTATGCAATTTTAAACAATTTCACGTCTTATTATAATTAAAGCAACATTAAATCAAGAAAATAACTCCTCTTTAATTTCCTTCTCGTTTAAAAGGCTTTTGCTTGTATTTGTCAAATACATAGATTTAATGTCAGCAAAAGACACAACAAAACTGATTTTAAGACTAGGTAAAATTGTAAAATGAGAAGTAATCCCCAGAAACTCCTATGCAAAATGAGAATTATTCATATTATTTTGAAATATAATATAGATCGTGGCGATACACTATATCTAGCGACATATATGCTCTTTTTATCATGCAACAAGATATGAATGCTACAGTTCAATTACAGATACTACACTGTGTATAGATCTAGTTCTATTACACTTCTATACAGTTTAAATGAAACAAATGCCAACAAGACTTTAGGTCATTGGACATTTATGTGCAGAGTAGATTTTTTTTTGTAGCAGTTTATCATCTTTTGAATATGAAAAACATTCACATTTCCAATTAAATAAACTTTCATTGTCTAATGACGCACTATTTTTGTAATGAAAGCCATACCGGCCTTTTACAAGTAGCAAGCCATTCGATAATCTCCAGAGGATACCAAGTTTTAAGTCATAGATACCCCTGGTTGTCTCGACGAATTTTCTCGTCATTAGCAAAGCTGATCCGGTCTGGATGGGCGAGATATCTCGTCATTAGAAGAAAACTAACCAGACCATGATCTCGTCGTCATAAAAAAGACAACATATTGATGACGAGATATCTCGTCTGTTAGCAAAATTGGTCAGACTTTCATGGGCGAGATATCTCGTCATTAGAAGAAAACTAACCAGACCATGATCTCGTCGTCATAAAAAAGACAACATATTGATGACGAGATATCTCGTCTGTTAGCAAAATTGGTCAGACCTTGATGGGCGAGATATCTCGTCGAAACACATGGAGGGTTAAGAGCCTCAAACAAAATCAATGCAGTGTTGTTGGTTTTTAATACTAAATATTAAATATGAAATTAATGTGTTATTCATAATTTTTCAAATTTGAATTTCATATTTAGAAGGGAATAGTAAAATTTTGTATAGGTGACTGGGAAATCGCGCTCTGATGATGAAGACGGTTCCTTATGGATATTTTGGGCAGATAAATTTTAAGAAGGTGTTATTGAATGGTACTTTTAAATTTGCTCTTGTATGAATGACAATAGAAAAAAAAAGGGGTGGGGGTGCGATTTCCCCCCTATTCTATGTTCTATGATTGTTCATTTACTAACACTTTCCACTTTAGAATATATGTTCTTCAGTGATTCACTTCGAACATGAAACAGATTAATCTAGGCTTCATGAATTCCATTACATTCTACCTTACAAAACTAATATGAATAAACCATGATCAAAGACCTAAGATTTCTCCCATCATATAAGAAATACTCGGCACAAAAACTATTATCCTTATTCGTGTATATGCTTGTGAGTGTCGACGTGATTCTGTCTGTTTGCCCACTCCGCTAGCACCCTTGCCTGCGAGTCATGGTCGGCAAAGGTCCGATGTATTCATTACTTGACATTGTCTATCTTGCGCTTGCCTCAACTTGACCAAATACGATCCCTGCTTCATAAAATCCAACCAACCAAATGCTTGTGTTATATTTCTTGATGTTATGAATTTACAGCAAATTGAGAGAGCGATAGAGGAAGAGAGAGAGAGAGGATGAGAGAGAGAGAGGAAGAGAGAGAGGATGAGAGAGAGGGAGAGAGAGGATGAGAGAGAGGATACAGAGGATGCGAGAGAGGAAGAGAGGGATATAGGAGATGAAGAGAGGGAGAGGAAGAGTGGGATAGAGGAGAGGGAGAGAGACGAAGAGAGAGAGAGGAAAGAGAGTGAGAGAGGTGAGGAAAGAGAGAGAGAGAGGAGAGGAAGAGAGAGAGAGGATACAGAGGAAAGAGAGTGAGAGAGGAGAGGAAGAGAGAGAGGATACAGAGGAAAGAGAGTGAGAGAGGAGAGGAAGAGAGAGAGGATACAGAGGAAAGAGAGTGAGAGAGGAGAGGAAGAGAGAGAGGAGTGAGACCATTGTTAAACTTAAAATTTGTTTTCGATCTATAATGTTAAAATTTGATTTTAATCGATGCAACATTAAAAGTGTATGCACTAAATTGGTATAAGTAGTCGCGAATTTATAATTTATATGAGAAAAGTTTCATTTTCTTATTAAAATTAATCAATTTAATTTTATTTCGCTCTAATAACTCTAAGAATTCACACACGATATCGCATCATTTTTTTCATTTAAAAGGTTTAAGCCATAAAAACGACTGTAACGGACGATAGAGAAGTTAAATTTTAAAACGCGCACCATTATATTCGCTTAACCATCTTATTTAAAATATATACAATGAACACAAACGAATACTACTACTAAAGAGAGATTATAATCTCTGCATGGCGAATCAAGCGACAACAGTTCCGATTATTATTTCCACTCGACGAGTCGCACTTTCTTTGATTAGATCGTTTCTCCAAACTCTTAAGTAGGAACAATTACAAATTATGCGCGAAAGGTCACATATGGAATACACAATTACAGTCATTAAATGCATTCAAAAGCGAGCGGCAATGTGAAGCTTATCATAATTACTTTCGCCTTGCTCAAATCGTTCTTTGACTTCTACACAAACAAGCTGAGGACACTACGGTATGGAGTACCTACGATTAAGCGCGATAATATGAAACAATGAGAGATTCAAGGCTGGACGGACTGCTCACGTAAATATTTCAATTGACGAATAATTGTTTCAGGAATCCTAACCACCTTTTAAGGCATGAATTCAAAATTTTTTAAACCTATGAGCTATTAGAAAGATATAAGAACATAACACAAGTTATACAATCTTACGAAGCAATATATATTCCGGTTAATCTTATGGATCATCATAAAAAAACCCGTACACTGGGACTTATATTACTTAAAATTATTCTCAAATTAAAATTATTCTCTCTTTAATTATTCTCAAAGATAGAAAAGTTGGGCCCCTGAGGGGAGTTTTTTCTGTGGGGGGGGGGAGGGGCAGGAAATGAGGACTGTTTTTGTACTGTAATGTTTGCAGTAGTATTAAATCTGTGTAATAACTATGCAAAGGAATAGATTCGAGACTGATTATAGATTCTCCTGGTGAAGCATGTTCTGCCAATAACAAATAAAAGAGTTTTACAATAGCTAAGACAAACACCATGAAACGTTGTGATTGGGTATAAATAATCGGCCCAGAAATGAAAGACATTATAAAAAACATAGTTCTGAGAAAAAAAGCCGAAGGGGAAATTCTACTCACTAAGCTAAACCCACTGTGTTCTCAAGAAGAAATCTAAATTACGTGGTGTTGCCCTCAGATCTTTTTCTTAGGGGATTGATCCCGGACCGTCTTCAATAGCGTTGTGTCGCTCTAGTACGACGTTAATTAAAAATTAGCAAATCAACAAGAAGAAATCTAACCTTCAGGAAAAGAAAAAAAAAAGGACTTAGTGGAATTCGCCACTCTAAATATTACCATTATTAAAGCTAAAAACGCATATCTTGAAAATTTTGACAGTGTGTTTCAATTGTAAGCCGACAAAATATCATTCAAGACACATTTCAGGTTCGTAGAGAACCTGTAAAATGCTAAATGTGATCAAAATTCTTGATCTGAAAATAGTTATCTATGCACTGTCATTAACCGTTTTTCATATTTTTTCTCGAAAAAGAGAGATTCTAAGATTACTTCTAAATTAAAACTATATCTTCCAGAGCAAAGTAATGACGCAGGTATAGTAATAAAGGAATGTGCAGAGATTTGTAAAGTAATTTTTATCCTACGACAGAAGATAGGTGAAGGTATCTATTTCTCTTCTTGCCGTCCAATTAAGGCACGAGTTAGCAGGCTCACTTGGAAGAAACTGCAGTAGCAAATAAATTCTCAGTCTTTTAAACTACCGGAATTCATAATTGTCCTGGCATTGCACAGCAGACAGTATGCAGTGTCAATCTTTAAAAAATTGAATATGATCAACTAACAGTGGATTCAGTAGTTATTTTTCTTTGTATATCCTTTAAATAAAAAACGGTATCGATTTTACTACTTTGAATAAGATTCCGACGTTAAAACAAACCTAGAATTTTGTTTAAGGACGCCATGAACCAAAAACGTTCGGAAAAGCTGAATTGATACTTGGGATACATAATGATATTTCATGAAGGAAACTTCATCTCAACTTTGTTCTTGAAACCATCCCCTAACCTCGTACTGGTGCTGGGAATGTGGATGTTGGAGAACTGCTATTTTAAGAGTTAGTTTGAATAGGATACGCGGACTGTAAGAGCGTAGAACCTTTACTTGTGGGTTGTGTGAACTAAACAAGTATGAAAAGGGCTAAGGTAAACACTGGTACCCATTGGTATTTAATGAGGGACTTGGTATTTAATGAGGACTTGGGATACATAATGATATTTCATGAGGGAAACTTCATCTCAACTTTGTTCTTGAAACCATCCCCTAACCTCGTACTGGTGCTGGGAATGTGGATGTTGGAGAACTGCTATTTTAAGAGTTAGTTTGAATAGGATACGCGGACTGTAAGAGCGTAGAACCTTTACTTGTGGGTTGTGTGAACTAAACAAGTATGAAAAGGGCTAAGGTAAACACTGGTACCCATTGGTATTTAATGAGGGACTTGGTATTTAATGAGGACTTGGGATACATAATGATATTTCATGAAGGAAACTTCATCTCAACTTTGTTCTTGAAACCATCCCCTAACCTCGTACTGGTGCTGGGAATGTGGATGTTGGAGAACTGCTATTTTAAGAGTTAGTTTGAATAGGATACGCGGACTGTAAGAGCGTAGAACCTTTACTTGTGGGTTGTGTGAACTAAACAAGTATGAAAAGGGCTAAGGTAAACACTGGTACCCATTGGTATTTAATGAGGGACTTGGTATTTAATGAGGACTTGGGATACATAATGATATTTCATGAGGGAAACTTCATCTCAATTTAGTGCTGGGAATGTGGATTTAGGAGAAAAGCTTTTTTAAGAGTTAATTTGAAAAGGATACGCGGACTGTCTTTGAGATGGGACCAAAACCTCTGTAAGAGCGTAGAAATTTTGCTTATTGGTCGTGTGAACTAAACAAGTTTGAAAAGGGCTATGGTAAAAAACACTGGTACCTATTGGTATTTAATAAGGGACTTGTCATTGACATCTCAGACAAGAGTACATCCTCTATCCTTGTACTGATGTCAAGTGTGCATATGTAGGAAGGACTGGTAGTTGTCCCGACAAGGATAATTCGTCACTAGCAAAACTAACCAGATCTTGATGGACGAGATGTCTCATCATTAGAAGAAAACTGACCAGATATTGATCTTGTCATCGGAAAAAAATAAACAATACATTGTTGACGAGATATCTCGTCATTAGAAAAATTGCCCAGGTCTTGATGGCCGATATATCTTGTCGAAACCACTTTTAGAGTTAAGGGTGATGTGAACCAAACAAGCTTGAAAAGGACTGAAGTAAAGATTGGTACATATAGTCCCAAGTGCAGAATTATATTCAGTGTTCTGCAACACAACTCCAAGCAATTGCAATTGTTCTGCAGGTATTTTGTCTGAATTTTGAATACTGTAGTAAAATCATAAACAGATGTAGAACACAATCAGCGGTTAAATTTTTATTTGTTAGTATTACATATTTATACGTAATAAAACATCAAAATTAACTTTCTTTATTTAAAACCAAGGCAATGCTTTCAGAATTTGCAATTCTGTCGATAACTTTTGAAGTTGAATACTTTGTTGTTGACATAGATGCGTTATTTATAAAGCGTTTGTGGTTATTTGGGTGGTGTAGGAAAGTTGTTCCGTAGCTAGAAAAGAAAAAAAGATGTGGCAAAAAACGCGCTTGAAAAAAAATCGGCCAAAATTTTGATAAAATTAAGGAAAAATTGTTCTGCAAAGACTTAGTTCTGCGACGTACATCGCAGTTGTAAGCACTTTCTGTTCTCGGGCATATAGGTATTTAATCAGGGACCCATCATCTCAACCTAATACTGTGGATAGTAATAGAGTGTTGGTTTTTCACATTGTTAAATAATCTATTACAATAAGAAACAAGCAGTAATACAGAAGTCCGTCGTCTAACGTTGTACTGGTGCACGGAGACTTAAGAAGGGGCTAGCTGTTTTAAAAGTTGGTTTGCAGTAGGAGACGTGAACTCTTCTGGAGAGGGGACCAAGACGGCTACAAGGGCCGTCACACGTGATGAGGGGAAGCCGGGTTCGCCTATAAATGGGTCATCGGAGGTGCATAAAGGACAGTCCGTTGGCGACGGCGTAAAATAGAAAGTCGGGATCAAGCAAGCGAGGAGATGTTTCCGGTTCCTCGCCGTACCGGAACATCCGAATCGACAGAAATAGAAATTCGGCACGCACCTCAGATGCACCCGTCTCTGCACGGGCATAATGCATCGCCCGGTTTTTTACCTCTGCTCGTTATTGCCGTGGGAAAAACTGAAAGCTAACGGGAGCAAAGACATATTTGCATCCCACCATGCATAATTAAACGTCGATGGTAATTTGTAGGCACGGTTATGTAAAATACACCGAATTTACGTGAATGATTGTTGTATTTTGCTATAAGCATATCGTAGGTATTGCACCAAAATACTAATCCCATTTCTTTGGGGTGTTTTTAACTAAATTTACTGCTGGACTATTGATGTTTTAATGTTATGCTAAAGGGGCATGAGATCTAATTTGTCACCAAACATCCAAAGTATGTTTAAGCTTTTAATGTAATACTATTCTTCCTATAGCAACGAACCTATAAACGTGTTATTTTTTCAGAAACAACGATTTTAGAAGGTTTGTGATTTTGGAATGGTGCAGATAATGTAGTGATGGTTTTTCATGTTGTTAAATGGTCCATTGCATTAAGGGACAAGCCATAAATGCGGATTACGTTACTGTAACTTATGGTGTAGCTTCGTAAGTTGTTTTGATGGTTAAAATTAAGTACATTTATTTAATATAAATGAAATAAACCTATTAATCTGAAGGTCCGAGGATCAGATAAGATTCCAAAAATAAAAATCAATGTATTAAAAGAGAAAATAGAAACGAACATTATCTTTACAATATTTACTTTTTGCAGGACGTTTACTGTTTAACTGAAAGGCATCTCTTTTATTATGAAAGGCTTTGTGGACAACTAATTAAAATTGGCTATTTACTACTCAAAAAGAAAAGTGGAACAATAACACTGAACGTAAAATAAGCAAAACATAGTAAAATAATGTAAGTTTTCCAAAAATCTTGAGTGTGTGATGAAAATTTCAAAGATTATAATTTTTAAAAAGTAGCTTACTGAAGAAGATGAACAGTTTCATTAGAAGAGAAATCGCAAAGAGTAATTAAATTTATTTTCGAAGAGTTAATTCAAGATAAAAAAACTTTTCGACATACGGGATGATCAGCAATATTCATAGGTAAATAACGGGGTTGTCAACGAAAAAGCAGCCTGCCTCAGTCTCGGTTACTATAACAAATGGAATATCACATAAAATATGGTCTAAAGATGTGTCTGTGTGGAAATTTAAAAGGGAAAGTGTGTGCCACAATCCGAAGCCACAATAGTATTCACTTCCCTATTAAATTTCCCTACAGGCAGACTATATTTTGCATGATATTCCACATAACTTAGGGTCACGATAGCAACCGGAAGGTTTCGAATTCGAATCCAACCAAAGATCGTCGTGTGCGTAAAGAGGGCTAGTGCACGTGAAATCTATGATGACCCCAAATGTCCTCACGTTGGGGTGGTTTGCAAGTTTGGATAGTGGATGTTTCCTCGTCACCTGACTGCGGTTCAAAATTACGTGGTGTTATCATCGGTTCTTTCCCGTTGGGATTGATCTCGGACCGTCGTCATTAGCCCACTGTGATGTTCCATTTCGACGTTTATTAAAATACCTACCCACCATACACGGCAATGAGACCGTGAGGGGGCTGCGTTTTGGTGGCTCACCCTGTATAATTTAACGAGCTTCAAAATTTAGTTTATAAAAATCTATCTATTTTCCTTTCATTTCACTTTCGGCATGAAAAACGAGAACTAATTATTATACGATCAGAGATGTTCCTAAGGTATTAGCTACCCACGTGCAAACCTCAGAAGTCCCACCGCTTCTTCTAAAAACAAACCATAAAAGAACGCCCTTCATTATGCACGCTTTCAGAAAATGGCGATCCAATCTTCCTCCGATTCTCTTAGCGCTGCAACACAAAATGAGCATTGTGTTTTCATGTTTCTTTCGACCGTTTTCAGACTATCAACGTATTCAAATGTATATTTTATTTCTACGCTTCATGAAACTTCGAATTTTCTGATTTATCTAGCTTCGGCAGATATTTTTGATAGCTTTCGAATTTCAAAGTCATTTCGGCAAGATTTCGAGCCCCTTTGACCGCACTCTCCTGAATACATAATTGCCCTTGAGTGCTTTTTGAACATTTTTATGTAAATTCCAATAAGAATATCCCGAATCATGAGTCTTTTATTAAAACTGCAGAAATAACCTACAAAAATTAAAGACATCGAAAAATTACCACTGCAGAAGATTTCGGTTTTTAAAGTTTTTTAAAATCGAAATTACCTGTAGCAGGAAGTTTATTTATTGATGCTGGAATTTCGATTTTACATTTGCCTTGTTTTTGAAATCGGGCATCAATTTTTGAGACATTAATGTTATGCCCTTTACAGGCGTGATTGCATTGCGGCCTTTTGTTCCACGAACAGGGAATGAGGATACCTCTGTAACTAACTTGAAAGCTTTCACCTTTCGAAAGCATGAGTATGACATGGAAGATTACATACTTTCAATAAATTTCAATACATTTTACTTTAAATAAGTTTCAATAAATTTGTACTTTCAGTAAATTTTCCTTTCAATAAATCTCAATAAATTTCCCTTTCAATAAATCTCAATAAATTTTATTTCCAATAAATTTTACTTTCAGTAAATTTCACCAGTTATGACAAACTTCTTTTGTTCTACAATAGGTATATGACAGTACTAATAAATAGAAAAAAATAGAAAATTGTATCTATTTTGGTATGACGGTTGGATGGGCACAAATGAATTCCACAGTAGCCACCTCATCATGGTGATTTATAGGTTATTCTAACCTTGCATCATAGAGCCCAATCCAATCAGGTTATTATACCTTAATTTTAACCAAGTAAGCTATGTATACTAGCTATATATATATAGGAAAGTATTTTTTTTTCACAAGCAAAGTTCAACCATTTTCATAGTTCACAGACAATTACAAATTATAATAATTAAAAAAAATTTGCACTTTATATTTTTTGCGAAATTTCGAGAGGTCTGAATGTAATTTGAAATTCTGTTAAAAATTTACAATACATAATATACAAAATTTCCCACCACAGGCTATTCAAATTAAAATATTGTTAAAAATCGACCCACCCAATACGCCTATAATAAATAACGAAAAAATATGTACCTAGAACATCAAAGTTCCGAAGAAAGGTGAATCCCCTTTCTAGCTATAAACGACGGTCAACGCTGATGAAGCTTAGGAACACTCGGCTCTTCGTTCTTCTCCTGCTATTCATGCATCTCAAAAGCATTCTGTGCTCCATGCACTTCTCGCATCACTAACTTAATAAGCTTTCGAGACTCATTTGGAGATCGGGAGCGACTTTTTCTCTTTCTTCTTAAGAAGATTAAAAGTAGAAAAAAAATTCTCTCTAGTTGAGTAACTAGCGAAAGTTTTCTGATCAGAATCGACTGATCCCTGCTTACTGCAGAAAGTTACGGGGAAAATATTAGGAGCAGTAGGACACGCATTGATGAAGTCTATTCTCTTTCACCGATGTGAAGTCTTTTAGTACGATATAAAATTCTAGAAAGAGAATATATTTCTATTTTTTTTTTTGGTGCAGAAATCGGCATTATTTGTTTATTGTCGAATGGCAACAACGGATATAAACCATATAAAATCAACCATTATGGAATTCATTCACCAATTTTACTGCTTAGTTAAAATGTGCTTGATTTGAGTTGTGGAACTATGTATTAATATTAAAACTACACTCGCCCTTTCTATAATTAAATTCTTCAGCAATCTGATAACGGAAAGCAACTGGGAAACATGGAAGATAAAAATCATCGCTAAAAAGAAAACAGGTTTTGCGAACAAAATTGCTGATTTACCTTTAAACAATGGAATCATATAAAGTTGAAGTAGATATTTAGACACTAATTCGGGTAACGTGATTAAGGTGTGACCTGGTATTATATTGGATATAAGAAATAACACCAGTAAAAGTAAGCAAACTGCTGTTATACATTTTTGAATAATTTTAATCCCATGTAGGTATGAAATACATTTATGAATATGGATGCTATATTCATTATAGATTGATTGAAATTAGATATGAATGTCAGCAACGCCACTTTTCAATCAATAGATGTAAGCAATTAACGACGTTCTGCGCATATACTATGCTGGTTTGTAAGTTCTGAAATAAAAGAATGTTTCTTCGAAGAAATTTTGTATACATTTCACATCCAAATGATGCAAAGTAAAAATATGAGGTTAACGTCATGTAAGAGTCGGAGAAAAATCAAAGAAAGTTCACTCCAAATACCGAGAATGCCAGAAAGGTAAATAGTTCTAGTAAAGGATTTGGCTAACCTTTCTTGTAAACAATTTCGTAAAGATTATGTGTTAACAAATGGATATAAAAATTTCTCGTAATTTTGTTATTGAAATGATTATTCAGCTTATTTTAGCCAAGATTGTTTTAGTATTGAAGCTGAGGAATTCTATTGGACAAACATTTCTTGATAATGATTTGGCAAACTTTCCTTCTAAACCATTTCGTAAAGATTCTATGGTAATAAATTGCTATGTGATAACAAATTGCTATGAGAACTTCTCAGAATTTTGATTCTGAAAGGATTATCCAGCGTGGTACTTAAGCCAAGACTGTGTTTTACTACAAAAGCTGCTGAAATAAGAAAAACAAGACAAATCCCATTTTTTTATTTCACGGTAAGTCTATTTCAATTTCATTACTCTGATTCATTAACTTGTTAAGGGTTGTATTTTTCTGAACCAGATGTTAATCCAAACATTTTAAACTGCAATATCTAAAAAATATAATATAGTTTTTTTGCTCTCGATATACTGGAAACATGGAAATGCCATTGCGAATTGAAACCTCGTTCCTTAACCGCCTGGTGGCTATCTCGACGAATTATCTCGTCATCAGAAGAAAACTGACCAGACCTTCATCTCGCCAACATAAAAAAATCGGCACTTTTTCGATGAGCTATCTCGCCATTGGCAGAATTCGTCAGATCTTGATGGACGAAATATCTCGTCCCAATCACTTGGAAAGTTAAAGAGAGCAAGAACTGTCTTGTTGTTCACTTTTCCTGTTGATGCAACGTAGTTTAAATGGATAAATGCACGCCCCTCCGGCAAAAATGAATAACATATATTACTCGTCACGCGATTTTTCTGTTGTACTATGCAAATGACAGGTTACATGACGACGGGCGAATCATGCAAATTATGTCAGTTTCAAATCAATCACGTGATAGGGGAGGATAAGAGAAAAGCAACCGGTTCGGGAAATTCATATAAACCTACCGTGGTTGTAAGTAAGATGGTTTTACTGTTTTCGGCATCATAATAAAAGTTTTAGAGAGGAACAGGGCATTTATTACAGCTTTTGAGAACCTTTTTATCAGACAGTTACGTTTGCCAGGAATTTCATTAGCATCCACTACGTTTAGTTGCTTCGTCGTATCTCGACATGATAGGTAGATTGGTTGGTTTGTAGTTTTATGGCCGAATTTGGCCAAGCTGCGCCAAACACAACGTCAAGTAAAAAATGACGAGAATGGGGGAAAATGAGGGATTAGGGAACAGAATGAAAGCAGATAAAAATAGCTCGGGTATTTCGAGACTTTCGTTTTTACTAAAGACAGTAAACCCCGTGGGAGAAGAAAAGATCACTAGAGTACTACTGATCCGTCAAGCCCGTACACATCAAAAGGAGTTAAACCCTGAGGTTAACCCATGACAAAGGCAATGAAGCCAAAGTGAATAATAGAGATGGGAATTGTCTTGAAACTGTCGGTTGACTATGTTAGATTGTTAGATGGATACCACTTAATAGTAGGCCCTATATCTGTCAATCTATCGACAATATGTATGAGAAGATTTTATATTGATGGGATTTGATTTGAAGATGAGTTGAGGAAAGAGGTTCGTTTCGAATGTCATAATTATCAACAACCGATCTCATCCGCAATATGTGTTACAAAAAGTGCAATATGTGTGTGCAACAAAATGTTAACTTATCCATCACTACAAAAATTAACTTTCAGTATAGTAGTATATAAAAGTATCTGGGCCCCAGGATGACGACAGACATTTGAACGATTCAGATCTCAGAAAGAGAGTGAGAGAAGATCAGAAAGAGAGTGAGAGAAGATGAGAAAGAGAGAAGTGTGAGGGAAGATGAGAGACGATGTAGAAATCAAAAGAGGGAAGGGAATTTTAGTTAACGTCGTACTAGAGCAACACAACGGGCTATTGACGACGGTCCGGGATCAATCCCTTAAAGGAAAGATCCGAAAGAAAACAACACCTCGTAATTTTGAACCACGGTGAGATGACGAAGCAACACCTGAGCTGGCACCCCATTCTCCAAACTTCCACACCAACCCAACGTGAGGACTTTAGACCACGACAGATTTAAGGTACACCATCCGCTTCTACACCATGCGCTTACAAAAATCCATGCCCGCACCAGGATTCGAACCAGGAACCTTCCGCTCTAGAGGCTAACACCTTAACCACTATTCTGGTTGGTCGGCCCATTGTTTGAGAGAGAGAGAGAGAAGGAGAGAGAGAGAGAAAGAGAGAGAGAGAAAGAGAGAGAGAGAGAAAGAGAGAGATAGCGAAATAATTTTCCAACTAAATTTCTGCAAATTTCTAACAAACTGCCACGCACAATGAGCTTGTGATGTAACGGTGATCCTCCTCGAATTGTTCCCCCTCCCCTAATCCAATGTCTTTAAATATATTCAATAGTAAAGAACGTATCCTTTCATTCCTTTACCATCAAATAAGAGTTCTACACATATAACAACGTAATCTATCTATGCCACGAAGGACGTTTCGGTAGAAAAGTTGCAGTGTCTTTCACGCGTATTGAAAAATTGGTGAGTTTGGAATTGATTGTGAACACGTGCACTATAGCTCTTCCGAAAAACACCAGATGGCTCTCGAAACAATTGGCATGTTCTACGATGGATGGTCCACCGTGAACATTGAATTGTTAGTGCGGTACCAATCACTTCCAACAAATATTTGAAGCCAGGTGTTAACAGACACGGCTACAATTTTCTTTGTTGTTCGTTCTCTTCACACGGCGTCTCACAATCGGCTGCTAAAAGACAACACAGGACAGTACACGGTCACGGCTATCGTTCATAGCACGATCACGCATACGGTACATCAGTGATCTCAATGCATTTCTCACAGAACTGACAATTTACCAACTATTGGTAGCATCGACTTTCTAATGAAACAGATAGAGCCTATGAGCGGAATCGCACTCGTAAGATCTGAGTAGGGTAAGTCACCCGGGCTTCCGAAAAACTTATTGGCTATCGATGCGCAGACTAGTGTTTTCAATCACTCTGGATAATCACTTTAACCAATGAACAATTTGTACTACCTTGGGATTCATTCTTTTCCCCACGACCAGGTGACAGTTCTTCAAAACCGAGCGACCGGAAGAGATAGCATTAAGGCCCGGTGCACACATCCGGTTTTTCAACGTGCGACACCGAAGCCCAACTATGCACACATAACCGTGAAATGACGCTAGTACTCATTTCGTGCCATTTGCGATAAATATTCTATCGAAGAAAACGTGTTTATTTCGCTTACTTGGTGTAAAAAAAGTACATTTTGAAACTAAATAGACGTTACTGGATACATCGATATAAAAATTAATATTTATATTCCATTTATTTATGAAAACAAGGTACTTCAGAACGGAGACGCGTGTGTGACGTGCTGCGGCGCCGAGGGAAACTGCGGTACAAATTGCACGCAAGCTGGACGTGCGACGCCGCAGCGGCGCTGGAGGCATGTGTGCACTACTCCATTGGATCTAATGTATCTCAGACTGCACTTGCGTTGCCGCAGCGGTGCCGCACGTTGAAAAACCCGATGTGTACACCGGTTCTCAAAGCTGCGAGAACATACTTCGTCTATTTCATTAATAGGTCGTCGATTCGTAACATCTATCGAAGATATCCACTGTTGAAATCTGAAAGGAGAGCATTATGGCGAATGTATCGACCACTACAAATATATCGAATGATTTATCATGTGTTGAAGCCTGACTGGAAACCGTATCTTTTCAGAGTACATCATATGCCATTTTCATTAGCATAACAAACGGCCACCCATGATAAACGGTCGACCGTTTAAAATATCCACATACTTAGATCTACACGATCTCTTAATCTTTCTCCAATCGAGAATCTGTGGGATGTAAATGATCGTCAAGTGAATGCTTGGGCCAGGTGTCGATATGAAGATGATTTGTCGACCTTAATCAATATCATTCATTCTACTAATCCTCAGGGCATCAGTGGCCTTGTTATGACAAAATGACGTATCGAGACATTGATGTGAAACCCTTTCGCTTAATAGACTATTACTAAATGTCATCCCAATTTTGAATCTCTTCATGTCTGCTATATTATATATAATTTAAGTATGATTCCTACAAGTACATAATAGTATTTAACTCATTGAACAAGCAAATGCACCAGATTTCTATATTTGTTTACGTTGAATATGCGAAAATCTATTCACGAGTTTACGCTAGAGAAGTCAACATCAATTTTTAATTTGTTAGATACACTAATTAAACCCACAATGTCATTTGATGAACCTAACGTTGACTCTCAGTCCATAACCGAGGCAATGTTAATTACATCTGCCTCGCTCAGCATCGAGAGTGGCTCATCATCCGTTTCCAGGTACTAAATTGCAATACATTCTATTATTGTCAATGGTAGACATCACATTGCAGTAGATGATCAGTCAATATGGAGTTGTTAATGGCAATGAATTGACGGATGTCTTAGTTAAGGCCGGTTCTGAATTATCCCAGGCATTTCCTCACATTGAATACCACACAGCAAAAATGATTTCAACTATAAAAGCAAAGCATTCGCGACTTAATATTTATAAAGATATAATAAAAGAGAGCAAAGAATCATCTTGATGCCTCAGTTGCCACAGGATCCTCCGAGAACTATAGTAGGAACTCCTATAGCTCACGGAGGATCACTACTTTCATGTTCTAACTGGTCATAGCTACTTGCGAAACTATCTCTGCCGAATTGGTTTGTTAAACTCTCCAAGGTGTCATTTGTGTGGTTTTTGAGGTATGACAGGAAACAACCTTAGTAGTTGCCCTCATCTTACTGACGTCGCAGTGCATAATATGCGATCTACAGTATTATATTATAATATTGCAGATAGAGTTCCATATTTAATTTCTATTTTAAAACTATATTGGTCTGCAAGAAGAGTCTTATGGTGGCATAAGACGATGTCTGTCATAGGATTAAAAAACACATCAAATGAATAAATTATAGACTCTAATAAAAAACACACTAACGACCAAGTGGTGCTTGCTTTTAGATTGGAGGGTTCCTGGTTCAAATAAGGGGTAAGGCATTGATGTTTGTCCATCTGGAGTCAATGTGTATCTCTACTATTATAAAAGGAAGTGTTTGTCTGTTTCGAGGCAGCAAAATCCTGAGGATCTATGGTACTTACAGCAATGAGATTTGGCACACAGGTACTCCGATTTTTTTTACAATTTTTGGGTCGCGGCAAATTTTAAAATTAAATCTAGAAGCTTTTTAAATGAATTTCATAGTTTTATTCTCCATCGGTTTTTCAAACGCGGAGAATATTTTCTACTCATGCGACCTTGCAATCAGGGTTTGGAAACATGCTAAATTTTTTGAATCCGCAAAACGCGGAGAAAATGGGTTTTTTCGTTTCCGTTTTGATTTTGCGCGATTGATTTTCCAGCCAGACGATAAATCTTTAAACTGAAGTCAAACTTCTTTTATATCTCCTAGACTGTTAAAGATAGAGTAAAAATTTCAACGGATTTGAAATCAGAGGAAAATTTCAGTTAGATTGATACATAAAAATATGATTTTCTTAAACAAATAATTTTTTAATTGAATATATCTTCAACGGATTTGAAATCTGCAGAAAATTTTACACCAGCTTAATATCTTACATCACGGGCACGGGTAACGCCGGGCTAGCCACGCAGAGGATAGTTCTCTCTATAAACGGGTTGTGTATAGCAGAATGTATGCTACTGTATAACTACAGGGTGTCCTAAAAGTTCCCGTACTAACGTTTCGTGAATCTATTATACTGAAACAACAAACTTTAAAACAATTATTTTTATGGCAATGGTAAAAAGTGCTCTTAACTTATGGCAGGAAAAAAATTTGAACTTACATTTATAATAAATGTTCAAAATTTCCGCCCTTTTCGTGGAGGCAAAGTTGAAGTCTTTTGCGCATATTTTTAGAAACGCGTTTCAAGATGCTGGGAGTGACTTCTTGTATCCTTTGAGTAATGGTAATTTTCAGATCACCTATTGTTTGGCGATTATCTTCATAAACTTTGTTCCTTAAATATCACCACAGAAAAGAAGTCAGGGGTGCGCAGATCAGGGAACGAGGTGGCCAAAGATTTCTTGAAATGAGTCGATTGCCAAAAACATCTTGAAGCATGCCCATGGTTTTATAACTTGTATGGCAGGTTGCAACATCTTGTTGGAACCAAGAGTATCGTTCATTCACTTCTAATAATGACAAATTGTTTACTAAGTTGATATAGCGTATCTTTACTCGGTATTGCATCATTTGGATATTTATGTCGCTAAAATTCTTTTTATCTTTCATACGATTTGCATTCAAAATAAGCATCAAACAGCGCAATTCTCTGAATGCGTGAAAAATTCATCTTGCAATGAAGAACAAACAGTGGAACTTTATTATCGCACAACTTGAGTGCGAAGAAAATGAAACGATAAAAATTAAAGAGTCGATAAAACTATAAGCAGACGATAAAATTCAATAGTTAAAAAAACACGGACAATAAATCTTTTTAAAGTTGGAGTACGGGAACTTTTAGTACAACCGGTATATGTGAGGTGTAAGGTGACACCAGTGTTATGCGAAGCGGTTCACGATTCCCCTGTTGTAGTGACATGACTACTAACTTCAAATGGCAGGGCATTGGGAGAAGACACACTAGTTGAATGTTCTATTGGTTCTTTATCTTCGCAAATTTCATGGAAGAGCTTTGCAAAGAAAGTGATGGGAACAATACAGGATAACACATACAGACTTGAGGTTTTGTTTTGATCTTGACAAGGGTGGACATGTTTATCTGTCGTAAAGGTCATTGAAATTTTGTTGATTTTAGTATCTCTGTCGTTTTTTGAAACACTAATAGTTTTTTATGTATTTATTATTAACAAAAATCGTGTCTAGATCATTCCTTTATGTCGAAACATCGAGCATTCCCCTCAAGTTGCGTTCCCTCACAAACCATCCTAATTCTTCAATCAACGCATTAAAGGCTCCGGTGACTGGTCGTCGAACCAGGAATTCTCAATGTCGCATGTTGTTGAAAGAGACTCGCGGAAACAATAGGGTGGGGCGGCACCGTCGGGCGTTGGGAGGAATGCCTACGAGAATGTTCATCAAGTTCTGACAGAAGAACAGGTTCCAGAAGGCTGCTAACACCTCTCGCAGTCATTCTCATCAGCGCACACACTTCCGCAAAAATTTAGATTTAATCTCTGCTTGGAAACAACTGTTATTAGAACCATTAATGGGGGATTGCGCTCATCCTATGGGGCTGCGAACCCACCCAGCGCTGTCATTTCGAGCATTAAATGCATAGTACGAAAAGGTCAGAGACTTGAAAACTAAGAATATTGTTATTTTATGTAGTGTTTGTATGACTTCATTATGCAACTCTGATAGGCAGCGAAGTAGTTTCGAAATCTATTGCGTTCTTTAAAAAGATCCATGGAAAAGAAACTCAATTCGAAACTAGAACTGATTGATGCTTAAAGACAAACGGTTATACCTCTATCTGTAGCGTAAGCTGAGGGTGGCGAGGTTCGATAGAAGGTAAAACAATCTTGCTTACCCCCCCCCTTAGTTTTAGACAACCTTATAAGTCAACCGTAGATCAATAAGATACACCGTAGTATCTTTTCTGAAAAAAAAAATACAATACTACACAAATAATTTTCAGCATTAAGTTAAAAAAAGGAACCCAAAAGGCACAATTAGACTCAGTATTGGCAACTCTATGAACTATCCAATCGCTGTGGTATAGCTTGATGGAATTCAAAGACTAGAAAATGAGTAGAGAATAATAGACAGAGTGCAAGGAACCACTGTTCTGGTATTATCTGGTCCGTTTTATAGCCCCCAAATAGCCCCAAATACCCCCAATAGCCAAAAAAGCCCCTAAAAGAAGTACGGGATAAGGGAGAAGAGAATCTGTTGTAGGTACTCATTGCGCATGGCAAGCATCATTAACCAAACATCAGGTGAAAATCGAGGACACTGACATTCCACTCAAATTTACGCTTAGTCTTCGTTTTTTGCTTTAAACTTTCACGATTATTATTTTTTACCATTGAAGTTTTTTTGAGGATGTCTGAATTCTGACGTACTAAATTACGTATCTATATAAACAGATATTGCTTATTAGAATGCTTAGACATATTTGTAATGCGTACAAATGCGTACGCTCGTCATAACGCCTTTGTGAATAGCATTGTTTTTACGAGCAATAAAATTGAAAAATAATGTTGTTGTCCTAACGAATATTTTCTTTTACGAGAGGTACCAAAATGTTTACAATAATTGATTGCAGGATGTTTAAAAAAAACCGTTTAAAACTATAGTATAGTTGTAAGAACAAAGGTGTAACCATAGTAATAGAATACCTATTTTGGTGTCTATATGCCCATCTGAAACAGATGATTACTGCTTCATCAAATAACATCAGAATTTACCCGTATATAAACTTTCAAGGGTGGGGAAATTACGTGCATGGACCAACTATGCATATTGTTTGAACTAAATGCTAGCCTTAATAAGAATCATACGTTAGGGGGAAAGATTCTGTGCTGAAGCGTCTGTCCACTGCGCATAACAAACACCATTAACTAACCAACCATAGTAAGGAATTATTGAAGTTGATGATTCGATTGGATAGTGACGTCTTCCTCAGATAAATGTTAAAAAAAGTCTTTTTTGTTTTATGAATTTAATTTGTTTTTATTAGAGGATGATGGTCTCCTACATCAATGGAAATATCCTGTGTATGATTCTACATCTCAAATGAAATAAGTACGTGCAACACTGAATGTAAGTTTGCTCTATGGCAGAATTAGTTTTTATTCCTATAGGAGCATTCACTGGGAAATAAATCAAGCTGTCTTACACAAGGGCGAATTCAAGAGCCCTGAAAGCATTCCAAATTTAAGTTCTCCGCAGAAGGGTTTGGAATGTGACATAACATAGTAACATTTTTAAGATGTAAACCGTTTAACCTCTAGAGATAAGAAAAAGCAAAAAGAAAATGAACCCAGTAGGGTGTAGGAAGTGAGCATACAGTGTAGAACAGGTTATCTGGTTTAGAAGGATGGTTACTCTTTAAGTACATTCTAGCCCAGAAACCCGTTCCACAACCTGCTGTTTGAGAGCAAATAGAACAGCTGCACTTAAAAAGCCTTAAAATTACTCGTTCCTGGAGGATGCCAGACTGCCTTTGATTATTTCCACGTGAAATACATTTGCGGTGACGACATGCATTCATTTCAAGTTATTCAAATTGCATGCTGCATTCTTGTTTGTTTAATCAATGGTGAAGGATAACGGCGTGATGTAATACCTTTAAGGTAACAAATAGACGTTGGGTAGTCGATGGGAGGATTCCTTAGCCAATGGCGTGAATTTAAATCAATATGAATCACACGTGTTTTTTTTAAATAAAACAAACCTTGACATAACACCTTATATGAGTGTATTTACCACAGTAAGAATTTAGCATTTTTTTAGCTGGCATTTTCCCCCTAAGCTCAACCACTGACCACTCGACCTTATGCACTACAAGCGGCGAAATGAGGTCTACTTGTGAAGAAGCACCCAATGAGAGTCGCCTCTACTTCTAACAAGGACAATCACTTGCTTCCATACGATCACAGACCGGGAATCGAACCCTCGACCTAATGAGTGGCAGACAAGTGGACAACTGTACCAAAGTATGCGACATCGATGTCAATGTTTTCAAAACATCGATGTTTTATCAAAAAACTCATCGATGTTTTATTAAAAAACTCATCGATGTTTTATTAAAAAACCTCATCGATGTTTTATTAAAAAAACATCGATGTTTTATTTTAAAAACATCGATTTATCTGAGCCTATGTTTGTTTAACATCGATGTTTCTGCATTGTCGATGTTTTATTTTTGAATGAAAAAAGTATCATTGTAAAAATTTATAAAATAACCGAGTAACTAAGTATTTGTCAGTGATGGCGACATCCGTACCATCAGAAAGAGGTTTTACCTGACTGGTGGGACAGTTAGTGAAAAAAGGAGTCGGCTTAAGGGGAGAACGTTAACAAACTTCTTTATACAAACTGAAAATAACAAATATTGTGGTATATAATAATTATAGTGCCCCATATTTTTTTTTGCAGTTCATAAAAAATAAGTTTGTTTTCCCCATAAATTGATAAATAATTAATAATAACTAACAACAATTATTGTTATGTACCCACCTACTTACTTATACTTATGGTTAGTAGTACCTATTTCAAAGTGTTGAAAATATTATTTTCTCTTTTATTGTATTATTCAATTTTAAAACAAAAGATTTGTTAATTGTTCTTATTAATTTCTTTTACTTTGTTTTGACAGTTTAAAAAAAAACTTAGTTATAAATTAATAACTGACAAATTAAATCACCCCCCCCCGGGCTAATATTAATGTTAAAGTTTACTAAACCAGTTTTAAAAAATTGAAAAAAAAAAGTTTAAATCCATTGATGTTTAAAAACATTGATGGTTTTGGGGCGATGTATTATTAACATCGATGTTTTAATATTGGACATCGATGTTTGTTGTCGATGTTGCATGACTAGCTAGGCGGCTTCGAGATTGAAAGATTCCTTGTGTGAATTCCTGGAAAGATGACTGTGTGTCCTTCCGGAATTAATATATGACCTCTCGATGAACGGTTTGTGCCTAGAATACCTGGTGAGAATAGCTGACTCATACCCCGTGATGGTAATGCAAAGTGGTTCACAACCTTGCAGCGCCATGATGGTAATGCTCAATTAATTGGCCTGGAATCCGAAATGTTTTTTTAAAGGGGTGGTGGGATTTCTTATGGGTGGGTGTTCCCACTGCGCTAGCAACCTGTGAGTGGTTGACGGTGCAGGTTCGTTTCCTGTCAGGTGCAATTACTCCGTGGGTGTATTTCTCTCTTCTGTTAAAAATGTTCCTTGTGTGTCCTCCATTGCTTGATATTGTCCGTCTTGTATCTGGCGCAGCATGGCCAAATATGGCCCGTGCGCCATAAAATAAAAGAACGACTATACATCAGAATATCAAATGAAAGAACATTCATATTCCTTAGAAGCATAAATAGTTCTATAATATTTATTTGTCTCTAGCCATAACCCTTTCAAGTAGTTCAATTCGTAAATTAATAGTTGCTACAGAGAAACCATCAGTTTACTAAGTCAAGGTCTCCTCTTGATGCCAAATGCTACCTAGTATCTCTAATCCATGAATGCCAATGCAAGTGAAAGTAAGATGTAGAATTTATGCTATTATTGGTACTTAAACAATATGTACTGTATTTAAAATAAGATTAAAAATGCGTGTGTATTGTGCTCATTTAAAATTAATAATAGTTCGAAATCTTTCCACCCACAAATTTGGACAAATTTAGAAGCAAGCTTGTGTGCTGGCATTGAAAAATTTACTCAAGTTACAGCCGACAATAGTGAAAATTATGTATTACCGTTAAAATTTACGATTTCTAGAGTTGACATTGAATCATAATTACATTAAATGCAATTATGAATCATGGATTTGTTTGATTTTAGGCACGTGGAGTTCTCTTTATTGTACCAACTTCCTTAATTCAATTGAAGAAACCCGAGGTTATGACGGAAACTTTTCCCGTAATGCTTGAAACAATAGGTCGCCAGTCACTTTATTTTTCCCATTTATTCAGGTCATAAAACCATGGCTTGAGTTTTAAATTGTCTTCCACACACAGCTCCCATAAGCTGGTCTTTCGAATCAATTTCTTGTCTCGCGTAATTCGCATTCTGAGATCCAGCTTTCATTTCATTTCATTTCCGAAACTAGGCCACTGTTGCCAAATCGAGGCTCGGACAATGGAAAAGCGAGTGAAAGCAACTGACGGTGACAACGATTCATTCCGTACAATGGCAGAGCGGCGACAAGTACCGAGTGTAGCTGCCTTTTGTGTGCGACAAGTTCACTTTCGATGTTATGTTCGGAAGGCGGGAAATAGGCATGGTCACAATTTACTGAAATTAATGCACTTTGCACCATCACGTTTCTTTGGCTGCAACTGCTGGTCGGATAAAGGATTTTCCAGCGGGATTTTTATCTGTGGATACTATACTCCACGTAGTTTGCTATATCTGTAGCCATTGTTTTAAGGAATTTATAAAGTTATAAAGAACCAAACAACCCTCATAAACAACAAAACTAATAGATAATTAAGAATAGCCACGTTGGGTGATTTGTTCCGCAATTAAAGTAGAATACTAAAAATTATGTTGAGTAAGAAAAACAACGAATATTTTTTTTAAATACATGGCCGATAGAGCATTATTAATTATGGCTGTAGTACCATCTATTAACATCTGAATAACATGCGATAAAATAATCGACATGGCCACAGCTGTACCAAGTGCACACGGAGACATCTGACTCAGAAATGGACACATTTACTCATTACAAAAATTGACACATTTCAGAAATTGACACATTTACACATTGCAGAAATGGACACATTTACACATTACAGAAATGGACACATTTACAAGGGCGGATTTGTGAACCCCTTTACCTTCCCTTGGTGTGGCTGGGTGTGTACGTCATACCGCACATTCTAGGCCCAACTCGCTAAAAGAGAAACCACACATTTATTCTAAACGGACAAACATTTATGCATACTCCTGATTCAAATCAAAACCTATCGATACAAAAGTCATCACCCTGACCACTAGACCGATTGGTTGACGTTTAGATTTTTTTTTCAAAACAAAATGTTTCTCAATAAAGAATAGCAGCATGGGAGATTTATTTTGAAAGATGCAAATTAAACATTAGAGCTCCAAATTTTGCAAACTCTAAATCCATAAAAGGCCTCAATCGACTTGGCATCTGATATGAAAGGTAATGGGACCAAGTCCTAGAACCCTATATAGAAATTTTTTGAAGTAGTCGGCCCAGGTTTGATAGACCATAACACTCGTTCACATGGATCAAAGATTGTGGTAGTGAACCTTGAGACCGAGGGTTAGGATGCGTTGGTCAGCATATTTAGTGAATCTCAATCTCATCTAAAATCTTTGGAATGCCTTCAAAAAAGCTGTCGCTTTCCCACAACCCTATCCAATTACTATCCAAGAGCTGAATATTCCCGATAACGAAGAGTAACAGTTATTACCCTCTGCTGCTCCGAATCCCCTGTTGGAAGAGCTAAATTGTAGATAGAAAGTTTGCTTCAAAGTCAAGGAGAACATTGCAAAATAAAACTTAATTAGTTCATCTGTGTACCATAGAATCCCCCATACACACCGAATGTAATAATTGTAAATAACCATTTTATTTTGAAATACATTTTATTTGTTCTGTTTGTCTTTATTTTATTTTATTTTGAGTTAAACGGATAGTTTAACTATCAACTTTCTTTTGAAATACAGTCAATCTCAGAAGAATCTAAAAAGTAAAAATCAGATTTACTGTTACGTGCTCAACTTTTGGAAGGAAATATATTACAATCAAATATTGAAAATGCTTTTTTCATGTATCACAAAAGTTATTATAAATGACTGCCATGTTATACGGATTGCTTAACATCTTTTCAACCACATTTCGAAATTGGACACACGTTCTAAAATAGAATTACTGTTAAGTGCTCAACTTTTGGAAGGGAATGTATTACAATCAAATATTGAAAATGCTTTTTTCATGTATCACAAAAGTTATTATAAATGACTGTCATGTTATACGGATTGCTTAACATCTTTTCATCCACATTTCAAAATTGGACACACACTTTCTAAAATAGAAACCCATTTCAGTACACTTTCAAAAATCTTTACCAACAATCTTTCAAATCTTTCATTCTATTCAATTCGAGCGAAATTAATTTCAATCGAACCTTTCCGTAACAGAAAGCAAAAGTAGAATAGAATAAATACACAGTGGCCTAAAATAACCTGCGAAATAATCCATTCTTTACCAGAAAAGAAACTAACACCCCAGGAACAAACAAACGCGAAATAGAATTCCGAAACAATGACACGGGAACAAAAATCAATCAAAAAGAAAACAGCAACTAAGGAAAAAACACAAGAAACTCGTCCTCTTTCTTTAAACGCTGCATTCCAGACATTATCCGGTAGTCAGTTTAACAATAGAACGGTTTCCAAATCCACTAAAAGGCAATGTTTAACACTGTACGAAACTAAGCCTTTCTGAATCTTTTGTATTGGTATACGATACCCAAGTCTTCAAGGTCCAGCATGCAAGGGAAAGAATTTTCTGTAAGAGGTCAGTTTTTGTTCTTACAGAACCTCTTCGTCTTTCGCGAGAACATCCATCACAGAAGGTCGCTTACTCGGCCACTAGGTTATTTGAAAGAAGTTTGAATGATTATGCCGTTTTTTGAGGTTACAGGTGTAGAGCATCAAACTATATGTGGCACTGAATAAGACATTTGGAGGCCACGGTGAGAATATTTGTAATCCGGAAGGCAAAACAGATTTAACCTTCATTGGGCCTCTTTAATAATGTAAATACGATCGCAGAAGCCGATTCAATTGAATTCTTTATGCTAGAGTGAAGATCAATAAATAAAACCTCGGATTTTCTAAGTAATCGCGAAAAGAATAACCAAAGGAAAGGCAATTTATTTGAAGAGATGCGAGTTTTAAAACTTTAAAGCACTTTGAAAATATTAAACTAATTAAATTAAATAGGAGTATAAAGAAAAACTTTTGAATATAATTGCTTTAACAGTACATTAATATAAATTTTTTGCTTTGTTGGGTTTTATGGCACATAGACTATAGTTGGCAAACACCAATAAATAGTCTAAGTTCAATAGTTTATAGTGTACATTAGTACTAGAGATACACTCAAAAACAGAGATGCATAGGTAGCTGGGTACATTGATATTTAAATTTTTTCTAAAAGTATATATTCAATTAAAAATATGGCTTTTATTTTAAAACGAACAAAAAGTAAAAATATAAAATTTTCTTTGGTACCCAAAACATTTTCATCCACACATGACTGAAAATTAAAGCTCGTTATTATTTCAATTAAATATTCTAGTTTATTTGAAAACTCCACTTATTATTTGGAAACTCGTCACGTAATTTTAATTACTGCGATAAGGAATTCATTTACAGCAAATTTCACAACTTACAAGATTTTTGGAAGCTAACGATGTTAAGTCGTTAGCAGTTGAGAGTACTAGTGAAAAGCAACAACACTTTTATTTTTAGTCATGTGTGCATGGAAATATTTTGGATACTGAGAAGAAAAATGTAATTTTATCTTTTGGTAAACACTTAAAAAAGCGTGTTTTTCTATTAAAAAATGTTACTAATAATTTTTAGCCAGAAACTTTCATTTTCGTTTAAACCATCGTCTATGTATTTATTAGGAATCTAGATAAGTTTATTTAATACTTGCGCAGAGTAAATTTATAAAGAGCATCATAAGTGTGTTTTAGGCTGCAAAATGGCCTATATTCACTCCCATTAATTCTCCAGTATTTTGGGGAAAAAAAGTTGCAACTAAATTATAAGTGGTAATGGCGATTAAACTCTTTTGAATTATTCTTACCACACATAATTAAATCCTCTCTGACGTATCAACAATTTTCCAGTGTATGCATCGAGCTGCTCAGGTGTTAAAACACCGTTCAACTAATTTCAAACCAAAACTGATAACTTTAAATAAATAATTTTTTAATTGAATATATCTTCAACGGATTTGAAATATGCGGGACATTTTACACCAGCTTAATACCTTACACCACGGGCAACGCCGGGCTAGCCACGCAGTGGCTAGTTATTAATAAATGTCGAAATTTTTCTAAAAAGTGTGTTCGTCTCCATGTGTACAATCAGGAAGATGCTCTACAATTATTTAATGCAGTCTTATTAATACTCCGATCACTCGAAAAGTGACTAGAGTCTTCAACTCCAGGTGAATTTGGCTCCGTATCAACACGCTATCCAATGACAAATACAAAAATAAAAGACATTCACATAATAACATAAATTATTCCCTTTGAAGCGCAAACCTATTTCTTATTTTCTTCAAGATAATTGATACCTGATTCTAAAATACGATTTTTATGGTGGCATGTGGTAAATCTTGTTCCATGTTGTAAAAAAACATTAGCATAGCGAATCCACCCTTTTAAAAAGCATTTTTTTAAGTAGGAAGACATCTCTACTAAAACGTTCTAGAGCTGCTCGCCTATCATGGACACTGCAGAAAAGAAAGCGCTTGTGAAAAAGAAAGGGTTCAAAAAGTAAATAAAGAATCCTGAATACTTCAAGCGTTGCAGACAGAGTATTCATTAAGGCATATTTCGTTTTAATCCTGTCCTAGCAAAAAGTGTCGGCCTTCCTATAACTATATATATACGAAGAAAGAAAACGGTTCACCTTGCTTGGGTTTAGAAAGGGGAGAAAATGAATTCATGAAGTGATTTTTATCTCTCCTTTTGTGTTATGCTTTTGACGAAGAAAAATTGTTGAGTGATACATTCAATTCAGTCCATTCGAAATTTAAAACTTCAAGATGTAGAAGACGATATCTGTAATGTAGTTGAAAGCCAGAAGTGCGTGAGCTAAATCATATGAAAATTTTTACCATTTGTTTTTATTTTAAAACACTATAATTGAAGGCAGGACAAAATAAATATAACGTCTGCTTGGAGCAGAAAGTCATTAACTCACACATTTATTTTGACATTAAACACTTATTTTCATGATTAGAAATACATCGTCATACTTCAACCTGTTTAACAGATACATAAAAGTACCAAAATGTCTATTATTTTATATATCGATCCCAAGACAAATAGTTAACTTTTAAACATATGTTCAGTAAAATGTGTTTTACCAATTAATGAATTTCTGCTCTTAGTCGATGATAATTGAATGTGGCCAGTGCCGAATGTACAGTTAAATAACGATAAATTAATAACCATCAACAATTCAGTTGATACGTAACAGAAACCTCCTACATAACAAAAAAGATTATCAATTTTTGGTTTCTTGTAACATCCCCATGTAATTTCTTCAGAAACTAAATTACTTCTTGTTATAAACCTTTGGAAAAGAACGTATCCAAAACTTTTGCTACACATAGACATTGTAAACTTTTCATTTTTTTTATCAGAGATGGATACATATTTAATTCAATGTGTAATCTAATTTAATGAAATATTTTGTTTTATCTCTTGTCGAACTGCATTTGTGTACGTATTTTTTGCATTTTTGAATCATATATTTGTTTTCCATTCTCTGAAATCGAATATTTTTGTAGATTCAACAATAAATAAAATTACATTAAATGTTAAATGTAAACAAAGATGAAATTTAGCTAAGTTTCAATTCCAAAATGAAATAAACAATTTTGTATTCTACTTTGTCGGAGAGTTCGCTCTAGATTGAGAAAAAAAGGATCCATTCATACATGATGGACGAGATTTATTGTGGAGGGCAATCACCAGAAGGGTAAAAATTGAAAGTATTAGTCTTGTATGCAAAATATGTTCATATGCAGTGATAGATATTAGTCAAGAATTTTTTTTCTTCCAAAACACAGTTTTTAACTGACAAGATATCTCGTCTTCAAAAGAAAGCCAACCTAATCTTTATCTCGTTAATCATACAAAAATAAACAATATCTTGATGAACGAGGTACCTCGTCATTAGCAACATTGGTCAGATCTTGAAGGATGAGATGTCTCATCGAAACTACTTGGATGTTTAAAGAGTCAAGATAGGATGAATAATTCCAAATCGGTTTTCTCTAAGCTTGTTAAACGAAAGATTTGTTCCAACTGAACTACAGAAAACATTAATTAGTAAGGATTAAGAACAACTTCCAGCTTTGACCGTAGAATTAAAAGCCTATATTAATATTAAATTAATCGATTGATGTATTTAAAAATTTGACATACATCGAAGATAACCGGAATCCGTTGTCTATAATTCCAATGTTGAACTTTGGAAGTTTTCAAACTCACTTCCGTAACAGTGTAACACAAAAGAATCCGTAGTTCAGAGACTCGGGTTAATTGTATAATTCTGAAAATTACTCGATCAATCCCGTACTTACTAGCGTGTAGATAGAGAATGAAGCCGATAAAGGCATGGAAGCTTTAAGAATTTTTCTGAATGAAGCGTATTATTTGAAAATAAATTAAAACAGTCCTAAAATATTATTAAACGTAATGTTGAATTTTTTAAATTAACGATACATGTTATAGAAAATTTGTTTTCTGGTCAAAAAGGTATTATGAGGTAATTACGCTTTCAATTCTGCTTTAACGTCAAGGGTGAGAAGGTTTAATACCGACAATGATCTTTTATTTAATTTATATGTGCATTTTCTCAGAACATATTAAATATATCGGTTTTATATTCTTTTGTGCGTGTTTCCAACATATATTTACTTTTGTACTAAAGTAGGTAGTGAGCATTCTTATTTTTGCTTTTCGTTTGTATAAAACTTCAAGCTAGCTCTCCAGGTTTGGCTCAAGATTTTTCAACTTCAAACAAACCAAATCACGCCTCTGTTTCTACAGCAGTTTTGTTGAGTCGTCGAACAGCATTTTAAGCTTTGTCCTATCCTGATTGCTTGGTTCGTGACCGTTTTTGACGAACAAGTAAAACGTGACAAAGGTGACCACAAAATATGAAAAAACCCCAAGGGCCTAAAATTTGTATAAATGGTCTTATTTTGTTTCCTGTCCACGGTGAGAGATTTTAACTCTTCCGAAACATCCAGAGACAATTTTAGAACTCTTTGACATTTTATGATCGTCATTTCATGAATATTGTCCATTTAAAACTTATTGCTCATAATAGTTAAGTCTTTCAAAAGTTATGCCAATGATAACATACTGCCAAGATATGAATATCGTACATGCGATATATGATTCCTATATGAGAAAATCTGTATCTACCAATATGTTGTTTTTCAATTGGATCACTAGAGTATTTCAGTATGGATATGATTCTGGGAGCAATTCGAATCTTAAAGAATTATGTCAAGGATGTTCTCTTTGATCCATGCTTTTCATTAGAACTCTATGTTTTATTCAACTCTATATTGACGTTCAGATGTGCGTGTCAGAAATATGCCTGGGCAGATATCATAAATTCAAGAATTTGAATTAATTGGCTCATTCCTCAATCAGTATAATGGTATTTTAAACGAAAATAAAAATTTCCCGCATTTTTTGTTAGAAACATATGATATAAACAATATGCATGTATTACTTAGAATGCGAATAATTTCTAGGAATGAAAATATGACGGGATTTTTGTAAATAATTGTTCATTCTAATTCCTTTTAAAATTATAGTTAAGCTTTATTAATTTTTTTTGGAGGTGCGATTTGTTTTTAGCATAAAATATTTTGGCAGTCATTGTGAGTGATTCTTCAGTCATCGAATTCTGCTAGGTGAGCAAATGGTCGAGTTGAAAAAGATGGCGAATAAAAAGAGTGGGATTTGTTGAAATACCAGTTCTTTATATTACTGTTAGAATTGAATTTAACAACAGGAAGAAGTAAAAGAATTCCCTGCAGATTTTATGCGTAATAGACAAGGAAAATTATATTGTTTTCGTTTAATAAGGATATTATTCTGCATTGAAGGTCTTGTGACAATAGATCAACTTATGTAAATAACTTTTTTATATCGCCTACTACTTTCGCTATCAACATAGCAGAATAAATGTAATTCACTAGTAAACAAATAAATGCTCTCTATTCAAAATATCAAGAATTAAGAAAAAGAGAGAGAGAGAGAGGAAAGAGCCGAACACACTCTCCTTCACTCATTTACTGCGAATTTCTAACAATAATTACTCGTTTCTTTCTCAACCAGCCTAGCTTATCTGACTCCGATTTTCAATTCAATTGTTGGTGCATGGGCAAGTTTGGATTTGGAACATATTTTGATATTCCTTTCACTTTGAATAAGTAGTAAAAGTGGAAAAACAGAAATACGAGAGAAAATATAACGAATTAGGACGAATTATATTTTTAATTAAAGTACTATTATATTTTTGATCACGTATTTTAGTTCAATAAAACAACGGCGACTCCTACAAAAAAAGTAAAAATTAAAAACAAATTTCTTACGATCCAAAATCAAGTTATTGTGATTACTTATAAACAATGGTACTTATAAACAAATTTAGATATCAGGTTTGGAAGTAGAAGAAAGTTTAATTTATGTCTCCTTGAAGCACTATAACGTGCGGGTAAAGATTTTGCCCCCTTAAAAGGTTGTGTAGGCTACGTAGTTTTCCAGATGCAATCGACTCTAATTTTAAGGAAACTTTTTTTACGAATCCACACAGTTTTAAGAACTTCCCGTAACACAATGCCTCGAAAAACACTGCTTTAAGTCGTGATTTCAAATTAAAAAATAAATAAATAATAGAAGTAAACACATTACACAGGATTAACTTACACACTTAGTCATTAAATAGCTGTAATATCTGATGTATCTATCATAAAAACCTTATCTGTATACACAGACTCATTAAAAGCATAATCAAAGTAAATGTGCTATAAGATCCCATGAATACATTTGGAATTACTAGTATAATTAAAACAGATTTTTAAAATCAAGTTCCATTCTCCCCGCGCCGAAAATTTTACTTAAACGGACAAAAACATTCAGCAATCAATTCTGTTTTCGAAAAAAATCTTGATAGCATCAGTTTTTGAGTTGGAAGTAATAAAAATAACCAATGGTAAATGACTGAAAAAGTAAAATTGACTTCACAAATGTACACCGTAGAGGCCTGGAGCGCCAATACTAATGGTAACACTCCAGGAAATAGAAAGAAGTGTAGCGCCAAAGATACACGCTTTTACTGTTCATAATATATGCAATTTACTCATCATTATTCGTCTGCAGATTTCTTCAACAAAGCAGAGAACCTAACTGGAGGCTATCGAAAACGGAACTGAGAGTACGGTCAGCCCACCCTCTATAATGGCGATCAAGACGAACCGGTTTAATGGACCAATGCGGTGGTCAACTCTCTGAACGGGTCACTCAGGCTGAGAATTGTCCTCTGAACAGAAAAGAGGGGCTGTTATTCCGATAGCAGTTGAAATAACAGGCTCTTTTGCTAACTTACATTACTCAACTGATATCGAAAATTTTAACTCTTTTCCTCTTCTATAAGTAACGGTTTAAATTACCAACGATAATTTCTGTGCTCGTATGGCAAATTAAGTCACTGTTCCCAAAATATTGAGTAAGTCCCATCCTGGAGTATGGTTTGTTAATGCTTAGAAGGTGGCAAAATGTTGTAAATCTTTTTTTTTTTCAGTTTATGAGAAAACAAAGGTGGAAAATTGTAATAAGTCAAAAACCACAGAACCACATGTTGAATCTTGAATCTTAAAATTGCTGTCACGAAAAATTAAAAAAAGTGACTTATAATATTTTGCCATCTGAGCCCAGATTTTTAGCTGCCAGATTTTTGTGACCACTAGTGAATGGTACAAGTATGTCCCAGGTTAAGTGTAACGCGGTCAGAAGAGTAACGGATTAGCAACCTGAGGGTTACTAGTTTGAACCTAGCCAAAGACCGATATGTACGTGGAGACTGGTACATGTTAAATATGTCGTGGCCTTATGTGTCCTGACATTGGTGTGGAAATTTGGAGACCGGGGTGGCACATCAGGTAGGTAGGTGTTTTAATTAATGTCGCACTGGAGCAACACAGCGGGTTATTGACGATGGTCCGGGATTAATCCCATAGGGTGTTGACCTCGTCGTATGATCGTGGTTGAAAATTACGAGGTGTTGCCCTCGGATCATTTTCCTTCGAAATTGATCCCGGACCGTTGTGTTGCTCCGGTGGGACATTAATTAAACTACCTACTGAGTGCGTCCTCCGACTTTATACGCAGACTCTAAGGCCCGGTGCACACATCCGGTTTTTCAACGTGCGGTGCCGCTGCCGCAACGCAAGTACGGCCATTGAGATGGATTAGATCCAATAGAGTAGTGCACACATGCCTCCCTCGCCGCTGCGGCGACTCACGTCCAACTTGCGTGCAATTTGTACCGCAGTTCCCCACGGCGCCGCAGCTCGCCACACACGCGTCTCCGTTCTGAAGTACCTTGTTTTCATAAATAAATGGAATATAAATAATGAATAATAAATGGTTGAATCCAGTAACGTCTATTTTGTTTCAAAATATACTTTTTTGCACACCAAGTAAGCGAAATAAACATTTTTCTTCGATGGAATATTTAACGCAAATGGCGCGAAATGAGTACTTGCGTCATTTCATGGTTATGTGTGTATAGTTGGGCTTCGGTGCCGCAGCGGCGCCGCACGTTGAAAAACCGGATGTGTGCACCGGGCCTAAACGTTGAATTAAAAGAGCGAGGTGTTGGGGATACAGTCTTCCAAAATAACAAAATATTTAAACTCGCGGTTTCCTCTCTTTATTTTTTATTTCTGTCTCGACTATGCTTGATTTTTTTATCCACCGAAAAAGCTATTGACCCTTTCTTCGCCTGTTTTAATCTTTATTAATTATGTCCTGAACTTTTTAAATTTCTGACAATCTATAAATGTGATTACACCGCCCTGATCTTTTAGGGTTCGCAGGTGTTTTTTTTATAAGGTTTATTAGTTGGTTGGATTGGGTTTTATGGCATAAGGTTCAGATGTAACACAGTTTCGTTTCAGGAACTTCACCTGGTTAAATCATCCAATAATAGTCAATTGCAAAATTTAATTAATATTATCAAGACTAAAAAAATCCTATGACGAATACATCAGTATGTTCAGGTGGCATACTTTACAGAGAACCAGGTGAATCGGTTTTATCTTAATTATATAATACATTTTTGAATTAAAATTGTATTTGGTTCCTGTTGCTGCAAAATGGATGCACTTGTGTAAATATTGCATTTATCTTTTTTGTAAATGAATCCAGCCGCACCTTGACCAGTGTGAAGCCCTTTGTTCGACAAGCCTGCTTTCTTGGTTTACATGAAAGTGTTATTCTTATAGTAGTGAAAACTGATGATAACTCTTGAATCAAAACTGTGTGTGTGTGTGTTTGCAACATATATAGTAACAAATATAACAGTGAAATAGCCACGATTTCATTTCGGAGAAGGTCCAAACTTAGAAATGCAATTTTATGCATAATGAAGATCTAAACATTATAACTTTAAAAATATTTTAACTAAACGTCATCATATCTAGCATTTCCTAACCAGATTAATTTTTAATAAAAGATTACGAGAGCATAAAAAGTGATTATTCTCAATTGATTCAACTACAAAAATTATTTTAAAGTGATTGCTCAAAAGTAAAAAATACATGCCTTTTAATAACATTAAGGAAAAATATTCAATTCGTGTTTCTCGAAATTCATTTATTATTTAAAAAAAAAAATTTTAATCGTTGATATGTGATAGTTGAATTTTTAGTGGCGTTTTTGAGGTAGGTAGGTGGTTTAATTAGTGTCTCAAAGGAGGTACACAATGTTATTGGTGACGGTCCGGGATCAATTCGCAAGGGGAAGATCCAAGGACAACAACTCACTATTTTGAACCATAGTCAGATGTCGAAATCAACACCTGAAAAGGCACCCACCTCTCCAAACTTCCACACCACGCCAACGTGAGGACATTCGAGATCACAGTAGATTTAAAGTGCACCCCCCGTATAGGATAGTCTTTATAGAGCGAGAACAGAATAGAGCGAGTTTCGAACTCGCATCCATCCGGTTGCTAACTCGCGACTGTATCAACTGGGCTACTGCGACCCTCGATAATGTGCTAAATGGCATTTCCTTGTGAAATCCTCACGCTTTTTTAAAAATCCTAAAATAGAATTTTAATACATTGAGCTGTTAATTTATATACCAACTGCAACTTTATTTTAATATCATAAAAGTATTCCGTCCAAATCTTACATTTTATTTGAAAGAAAGCATAAAAGGGAGAAACCATCATTTTCGTGTGGGGTGTACTTGGACCTCCCAAAGTCTTTTTTGCCTGTTAACTGTTAAATTAACAGTAAGTTTAAAATGTTATCTTAAAATACCAGTATGTTGTCCATTAAGCAATAACAGTCAAAACTACTGTCATAAAATATCAGTCTTGTCCAACTGAATACCCTACATGATTCAGGAACAGCTAAGTCGCTGAATAATAGAGTTGAGGAAAATGGCCAAGGTGACCTTGCAAGGGAATAGGAAAAGGGGATTTATGTTCGATAACGGGCATGATTGATGGGGAAGGTAGCGAAACGAGTTGAGATGTCTTTTATTTTCGTCCAGGATGACAGAGGGATTCTTGCTCAAAACGAATCTGGTCGTATCTCACGTGTTGCTCTTCTATCCTTTTATCTGGCGTTCCTGGGGAAAATCGATTTCTCTTTCGGTTTTCTTCTCCTTTCGGGGAGTCACTAAAGGGCATTTGAAAGAAGAATCTTTGTTCAGGATGGGTCGCAAGGAGGCACGAGGATCAGAATTTAGACTTCTATATCTTCTGCGCGAAACGAAGATGGATGAGGGAAAGGGGAAAGCACCATGCCAAAATTTATGGTCGGTCGGATTCTAAAGTCGATTTGGGAAGTCGATAAGATAAAATTTCGTGGACTTTTGAACATTTTGCTTCAATAACCAGGCGGAAATGGGTATTCAGTCAAAACGAAAATGATGATGGAGCATTTTTAGAACTAAATATTCCAGTCTCAGCATTCGTAATGACCGAAGATGTCCGATTAAAGTAGTAACATGTTATTGGAAAATATTATACTCTTGAATAATACTTGATAAACTATCATTTTGATTGTGCCAATCCCATTTCAGGAGCATAGTTTATTCTATACTGAAAGAAAGAAAGCTAGAAAGTGGTATGACTATATTTAGTCTTAACGGTTATCAATTGCTGAAATGTTAGAATAATATATTATTGCTAAATGGTTATATACTTGAATAATAATTGATCGACTATCATCTTTATTATGCTATCTCACTTTAGGAGTGTATTGATTAGTCAAGGTGTATAGGATCGTGTTCAGTCGTTTGGGCTATCGGCTGCTGAAATGGTGCGTATATAGAACATGTATGGGCAACCCTTGGAAAGTTGCGGGGCTAAACTTTAGGATATTTATGAAGTCGCGGGCCGTAGATAATAGTTAGCTGTGAAAACGTACTAAGGATAAGGTTTATTTTATTCAATATATTTATAAAATAGAATGGTAAAGTTACATGAACAGAATAATATCGTATTGATTAAGTATTTACTTACAATCACCAGAAATTAATGAGAAGTTTGAGCTTGAACTTGAGAGAAGATAATCAATGTTGGAATCAATCCCACTAATACACAAGTGCAAAGTGTTTTTCAAATTTTCATCTGTAAGCATGGTTCGATACTTCGTTTTATTAGTTTTCATCATGGAAAAGAACTATCCTAGTATTGTTGATTTGTATCAGTGTTTTTATAGTAATCACATCCGCAAGTAAAGAATAGAATCAAGAAGGACAAGGCCGTTTCTCGGATACAATTAATAACGAAATTTATAATTTTTATTCTCGATTATCCGTGGAATTGAGTGCCACGATGTGTCGCCGATAGCTTATCTTATCTGGCGATTTTGAAACCTCATTTTTAATTTTTCAAGAAAACAGTCTCAGCCATCTCATATATCCAATACTAATTTTATTAGTAATATATTAGTAATAATAACTATATAAGATAGTATTGGAAATACCAACTTTTACATTTTTATATTCAGGCGTCAACTAAAAAAGTTTCAGAAACACTGACCCACGTAGTTCAGGCTTTTGTTCCCCTCCCCCTCACTCTCTTGTTGCAGAGAACCGAGAATATTTACTTTTTTATCGAGCGCGATTTTAAAATGTTTCGCGGGCCGGATCAAAAGCCAGGGTGGGCCACATTCGGCCCTCGGGCCGGGGGTTGCCCATATATGGTATAGAAGTATCTGATGCCTCAAACCTCCTGGAAAAAGTTATAATATAACAATCAACAAGTTGATTACAATGTTATCTGTTGTTAATTATCAGCTACTTATTTACGCAACATAAAACAATCATCAGCGCCAAGAAATTTAGGAAAACTGATTTATTGATAAGCGTGTTAGGGCATGGGCGAAGAACCTAAACACTAATAATAATACACCATTGTCAAGAATATCATAACTGAATTAATCCTCTGAAATAACTGCGAAGTTAGAATCAACGATTTCGAGTGGTTGCTGCAACAATGCATCTTGCCTTCAGAAAGCACCCACATGCTTATTTAAAAAACTTCACTGCAAATGGGTTCTTATGTTTTTGTTTTATCTGAAATGAGCTTATATTTGTGAGAGTTTAGACAATGACAATTTTAACCATCTCATTTTCCAACATGTAATCACCTAAAAAGCCTTGAACCAATTTTCTTTGAACGAGAATAGTTTATTGTCCAGTGAGTAAATAGTTCTGACCCAAATTATTAGCACAAAAGTTTCGTCTAGGTGAACGAAGTTTCGTTTATGTCTTGAATATGGATGGTATTTCAATACTCCCTTAGTGGGAGATCTAAAGAGAGCCGTGCCCTTCTTATCAGTAGACTGTATCACTGTTTAGTCTAAATCAGAGATGCACAGAGTTAGTTTCTCCGTTGATTTGCTAGCGGACCGAAGCACCAAGTGTTTTGTTTAAACTTTAACATGTCACACGATATTCAGTTTTTAAAAAATTGCCCAGGGCACACAAAAAAGTAGCTGTGACGTCAGACGTGGCACATATATCTACTTTTTCAATCATGAATGGTAACCAAATCGAAAATAAGAACCACCTACTAATGAAAGTTTAGAATGAATTTTGCGCTAGACTATTACCAAATATTAAAACAGTTGAGAAATCAATGCAATGTTACGCATCAAATTAAATTATTTATTCATCTATTTTTATATTTCTTTTATGTATATTTCTATTGGCGGCTCTACCATTAAGTCATAGCGAATTTATTTTATTCATGAATCTCTCTCTCAACCTTCCTATCCCGATTTGTAAAGTAAATCCATAAATAAAATATTTTTAAAAAAATGATGTCTCACATAAACTGCATCAAAACAGTAATCAGCCACAAATGACTAACATGTAGTAATTTAAAGAAATAATTCCTGAAACAAAATGAAATTTCTCACCTCAGTTGCAGTGGACCGAAAGATTGGCCGGACAACTTCAGATTTGTCGCATCATGCCGTCGCTTAGAAACAGAGCCGGTTCTCAAGTTTTTCTGAAAGGAATCACAAAATTTATTACAATCTGTGTTAAATTTATGCTTTTGTTCACAAAGTACGTATATGAATCTTACAACCATTTCTGATAAGACTCGTTTTAAAAAATGTTTACAAATATAAAGAAGATTATTGCAACAGTTTTCAAAGCTTTGTATGAGAGGGCTTTACAGTTTAAGACTGTAGGCAAAAGTTTAACGAAAGAATGATCATAGGAAAGAATTAGCAAAAAGCATTTTTAGATGTTAGGCGTATATTTGAAGTTGGTCATTTAATAGACTCGATAAATATATCCCCGTGATTTTTTAACTTAAATGTTGTTTATAAGACATATGTTTTAGAGATTCGGTATTTTTTTCACTTTTTTGGGGAGGGGGTATCATAAAATAATTATTGTATGTTTTCCACTAAAACTGCTTCCACCACACAGTCTTCGGATGTCTATTGTCATGGAAACTGACCCACAGGGAATAAATATATATATTCAAATTTGAATTTTTTTATATTTCTTTTACGTATATTTCTATTGGTGGCTCTACCATTAAGTTACAGCGAACTATTTAATTCCATAACTTGAATAAATATATTCAAATTTGCCACATTGGAGACATCAATGGAAAATTGGAAATTTATTTTATTTTGATATTACTGTATTACTTGTAATCGAACGTCAACATTCGCCCAAAATAAAAATTCATCGGAGACCCCTATTAAAAATAAACGTTTTATGCTTACATAGAGACTGCCACCACCCAGGTTTTGTGGAGTATTAGTTCCTTTGGGGGGTAGGTTCAGACAAAAAAAAAGCATGCGCCTATACGATGTCAAAATATGACTTGATAATTTTAATTATCAACAAGTTTAATAAATATAGTGGTTCTATTTCATTTGTTTCAAAATACTTTTGCGTTGCCGTGCCGTCTACATAAAATATAGTTAGAAAAATGGAATTGAGATTCATGTCTCAACGATTATTTTAGAAATTTAAAAATCAGTAGATTTTTTAACATATTGGTGTACTTGCTGTGTGGATATAAATATTCAAATAAATAAAATATTTAAATTGAAATCCCGATTTGAAATTCGACTTTTTGATGAATTAGGTGGGAGTATGTTCTTGTTGCTTAATGTTATTTTACCGCTCACTCGCTTTGAAGATATGCAATATATATATAAAGTTCAATTCCAAAATATGTATTTATTACCTTCAGAAAAACTTTTTGCCATAGATATTTTATCCACGATTTGTTGATAGTGATGGTATTAACGATTCCCAAACATACATGTCAGGTTACAGACCTGTCGAAAATTGAATTAACTTTCCAAAATAATCACAAAATCAGTTCTTAAATCGGAAAAACCCGATCGTAGTTTACTGAAAAGGCCCAAAAGAAGATAATTATCACTGAAAAGCCAGGGGTAATCCGCCAAAGAGGATTAAAATCTACCTACTAGATGAATTAATTCATCGAATGAGTATAGGTTTATTTTGAACGTCTTAAACCAACTTAAAACTACATTTAGAAAAAAGTTATTTTTGTAACTAAGTGTTGTCACATCGATGTTTCGATAAATGTTTTTCACACATATGTTTCTACTTCCTTGATGCAGATTTTTGTATAACTCTACCGCATTTATTTCTCAAAACCCATTAGAACTGAGATCATAATCCCAAGTTTTCATATGCTTGACACAAAGCATATATATATATATATATATATATATATATATATATATATTTTACAAATGTACATGGCACAGATTTCGATATTATTTGTTTATTATTGAATGACAACAATGTATATAAGCAATATAAAATCGAACGATTGTTCACCAATTTTGTCGCCAAGTTTAAACATGTTTCATTTGTGCTATAGAGCTACATAATGTCGCTAAAGGGATCGCCACTCTATCATGAAAATCTTATCTGATAGCAAAAAGAAATCATCTATCAAAAGAATCAAACTATCTGATAGCAGAAAGAAATGAGATATCTGGAAGATATAAATTATTATACACACACATAGTTAAGAATGTCAGCAAACGGCGAAAAAAAGACGAAACGTCAAGAAATTCCAAATCTCTCCCCCCTTTGAACAAATGAAGGGATGCAATTGAAGTGAAGGTTCAGAAGATAAAATTGTGATAATACAACTAAGAGTTGTACATATTTTGTCCGATAATTATTATAAATATGAATAAACACCCGTGAGAAGAATTAAATGATGGTTCATATTATTGATTTTTTATTAGACTGGTTGGTTTTTGGTGGTTTTACTGTGCAAGGGTCACATTTGTGCTGCAATTACACTAGCAACTGTTCTGGGCATACTTTCAACAAGGTTTTGATACACAGCTGTGGGTATTTGTGTCCATTCCTGCTGCAAGAATATTGCCAGCTCAGCTGTAGATATCGGACGTGGTTCCTTGGTTCGCAAGCATCGCTCTAACTCGTCCCACGAATTTTCTATGGGGTTTAGGTCGGGACTCTGAGCAGGTAGGAGAAGACGTTTTATATCCATATCTTGGCACCATTGCTTGACAGAGTCTGCAACATGACATGAAGCGTTGTCGACCTGCAAGTAACATTCGTCCATTCCATAAAATTGCCAGAGCGTTGAAAGAACCCGATTGTCCAAACTGTTCAAGTAGGCGTCGGCGTTCAATTTATCAGGAACAACATACGAAGATCGCAGGCCATACCACGAAAAACACCCCCGAGCAAGTAGTCAGATTTTATGCAAATACGCTGGCATCCGGTCCATTATTGTAGGGTAGTTAGTGTATATATATGCACATTTTGGTACCTCCGTTGTCAATGTATTTCAATAAGACTCACATCTGATATCTTATTCATTAAATTCATTACAATTTGTCGTCATGGCATAAGAAATAGCATAACGTGGTTTTACATACTAAAAAAATCGAACAAACTTCGTAGAATTTTTGGGTCGCTCGTATCATCCTTGCGTACCACCTGAAACGTAGGTAATTAAATCAACGTCACACTGGATCCATATAATGGAATATTTTCGACAGTGTAGTATCAATCCCTAGGTGAACATTTCGAGGATAATAACTCGTAATTTTGATCCACGGACAAATGACGAAGTCAATACCTGAGCTGACACCCCACTCACCAAACTTCCACACCACGCCAACGTGAAGACATGAAAGGCCACGACAATTTTAATCGGCACCAGAACCTACGTGCACGACGGTGTTTTGTGGATGGAGTTTCGAACTCGTAACCTTCCTTTCCTCTATTCCGCTACTATTCCTTAAGCCCCCCAAAAATTGATTACAAATGGATTCGTAGAAGGTGTCAAATGTGTTTCGTAGAAGGTGTTAATTCTCATAACCATATGAAGATGTCGGCCGACAGTGAATAACGAGACAGTTAAAAAACAAAGTATCATAAGAATTAATCAAAAATTAAATAAACATATTAAACTGGCTAGTCTACCAACATAGCGTCTTTCCTGCAAATAAAAACCTAAAATGAAGTCTAATATATCCCAATCGTTCTTTTCTCTCTACATTCTAAAGATATTTAATTTCCAGCCTGCTCGCGTAGCTCATTTAGTTCAATTTGATCTATTGCCAGAATCACGCTACTAATTGTCATATATGTAGACCGATGCCACCCCAAACAATTTAGAAACTATCCCAAGTGCTATGCGTGGGTGAACTCATCGAAAATATATTTTACAGGATATTGAAAACGTGACTACATTTGTAAACTTAAGCTATTCCAAAAATACTCTTTCGATAATGTTACCGATGTTAAATTTAATGAAAAAACGCAGACTTGGGTAAAAGCCCTTCATAATACTACCAAACACAACCGAAAACAATCCAAACGGAAAAGGACAAAAGGTCTCGAAGCCGGGTCTCTTGCAACAGGGAGCACGGCTATTTCTGTATCTCTAACAATCCCGTAGTTGGAGTTAATTGTCGTAGAAACAATAACTAACAGTGGGAGACAAAAAGCTCTGGCCTCTGCCATTCACATGCGGTCGAGCATCCTGGCATCAGAACAATTCGGGGATAACAGTCATTGTACTTTGCAACTCTCAATGCTAGATGGCCATTCTGAGGGTCTGCCTTTGGACAAAAGGCAGTAAAGGAACTTGATAGCTTACTTCGATTTTACTTGAAAGGTCGAGAGGGCTCGTCAAAGTGTGAACTGGAGAATCCATTGAAAACGGAGTGATTGTGATCCATTCCTTTAAAATTTTTCTCAATTGAATTTCAGAATTTCTATTCTTATGCTTAACTTTCTCGTTAAGGAAAGCTTGATGTTGAGGTTGAATGAGTTCTTTTGAAATAGGGTTGCCAAACTTATAAATGGAGAATTCCAGACATTTCAGAGAAAGTCCGGACAAACAAAACTGAATTGTGTGTGTGTGATGGAGTATTAAAATAAAATACCTTTACATGTAAAGATCAAATACAATGATACAAACAAAAAGCACAGTATTGCTAAAGAAAATACCTCTTAAAAATCTGACTTGACGCATACAATTCCGTGAGTTGCCTTTAATGACGACAATTGTATACACAGAACGATTGATGCGGATTAATTTGAAAATTTCTCTGAAAAACCTAGATAATTTTAATTTTCGGAAGAATTTTCCGGTAAACGCAAGTCAATTCCAGACTCATATGGACTTTGCTAGACGGTAACTGACCCAATTTTAAAGATTTGTTACAGTAGCAACCAAAATTTAAAATGAAATTTTCGATACATTTTATACATATTTAACTATGTTGTATACGTTAATTCATATTGTTGGTACAAATGTGTCAAATATATCCAAAAGTATGCTTTTTTATAGAAAAGGTTTTAATACAAATACTCATAATCTATTATGAAACTTTTCTTTATAATGAATAACAGAAATATCATACTTATTTGCAAGCTAATTTTTTTGTTTCAAACATTATAAAAACATTAAACCCCAATTTTAGTTCGAGATGAGCGAGGAAAGCCTTATGAAACTGTAAATCAATATTAGGTTTGAATAAATGAAATCAATTTACTTTTAAAATAAAGACAACCGGTATAGTGGTTAATGTGTTTGCCTCTAGATCGGAAGGTGCCTGGTTCGAATCCGGGTCCGGGCATGGATGTTTGTAAACGTATGGTGTAGAGGCGGCTGGTGCATCTTAAATCTGTCGTGGCCGAAAGTCCTCACGTTGGGTTGGCGTGGAAGTTTGAAAAGTGGGGTGCCAGCTCAAGTGTCAAGCTTCGTCACCTGATCGTGGTTCAAAATTACGTGGTGTTGTCCTCGAATCTTTCCCTTAAGGGACTGATTCCGGACCGTCGTCAATAGCCCGTTGTGTTGCTCTAGTACGACGTTAACTAAAATTACCATTACCATTAAAATAAAGAACTAATGAAAAGGTCTAACCACATTGTTACAAAAGTATATATGAACTTTCTACGACTATTCGTTCATAACACGAGAAGCCGCGGTAGCCCAGTTGGAAGAACAACACTGGGGAGTGGGGTGCCAGCTCAGGTGTTGCCTCGTCATCTGACCTTGGTTCAAAATTACGAGGTGTTGTTCTCGGATCTTTCCCTTAAGGGACTGATCCCGGACCGTCGTCAATAGCCCGTTGTGTTGCTCTAGTACGACGTTAACCAAAATTACCATTACCTTAAGAATAACAGATCAGTAACCGTAGAGTTGCGAGTTCGAAACCAGGTTCAGCCATTGACGATAGAGTCTAAAGCACAATTAATGTGGCATGGCCTCAAATGTTGGTGTCGTGTGGAAATTTGATGAGTGGGGCGCCAACCTAGGTGATAACTTCGTAATATGAGCGTTGTTCAAAATTACGAGGTGTTGTCCTCCGATCTTTCCCTCAAGGGACTGATCCCGGACCGTCGTCAATAGCCCGTTGTGTTGCTCTAGTACGACGTTAACTAAAATTACCATTACCGATCTTTAATTTCGGAATTTATCCCGTACCGTAGCCAATAGCCCGGTGTGTTACTCCAGTGTGACAAAAATTCAATTACCTACATGCCCTAGAATCAAAGCCTTCTCCTACTTCACATTTGTAAGATGTCTGTCGTAAAATAGGTTTCCAAAAGGAAACCTTCAGAAATAAATGAGTGTTATGCTTTCGCTCTTATAGCCCGTTGTGTTAATCCCGTGCGACGTTAATTCAAAACGCATGATTAATTTTAGCTATTCTTCGAGAAATAAACTAAAAGATGCATTCTTGGGATGTGACGCTATTTCTAGAATGATTGGGATGTATTAGCATTGCTCCACGTAAGTGTCACCATTGTATTCTTGAAACACAATCATCGTTTCGATCGGTTCCCATTTCTCGAACAGGAGCTCCATTTTGTGTTGTTTACCTGCTCGAACTTCGAATCTGATTGAGGTACAAGAAAAGTAAAAAACGATCTTGTGGAACAATTTCGCACTTCATCGATCAAGTGGCGAAGCCTTCCCAAAACCAGAGAAAGTGGATGGTCTTCGGCAACTTCTTCCCTACTAAACGGTCTGCGCGAATCCAGACAATCCGATCAGAAGCAGATGTTCCCGGCAAGCAATGGGCATTACTCCACACATAATCCTAATTTATACTTCACCTGCGCCCGCATACGAAAACGCAAAAATAAACCAGAGTGGGTGTTATCTGATGATAGGCTTCGGGCAAGCGGAACGTTCACAAGCCGAAAATGGCGGAAATGGACTTCTAAATCTCCTGTTCTCTAGAGAAAACGGGCTCGCGAATCGAAACAATGAGACGGTGATTTGATAAAGTGGATTGGGTTTTTCGGTTCCAGTGCTGTGGTTGGTTTATTGCCCGAGTGTGGATTGGTTTGAGGCTAATCCGTCACCAAGTTATGAGCAGCGAATTGTAGGTCAGCGGCGTAAAAATGACAGGCTATGAGGCAAATCGAGTGGAATCTGCCCTTTTGATGTCGCAGAATATGAAACAATAACTTTCCTGATATCATTCTTTTTGTCTCGTGGGTATATCTTTTATTGCTTTTATGTAATGGTGGGAAATTCCAACGGATATTTTTTGACACTATAAAACATGTGACACAATTTTATTGCTTCTTGTTATTTTTGTCCTGAATGAAGACTTTAGGCTAATGAAAAGATAAAAGTAGGTAAAAGAAGAGACAAAGTTAAATAGTTAGGTAGCTGAGATAAAATTGCACAGGAGCAAAACAACGGGCTATTTGCTACGTTCCGAGATCAATTTCGAAGGGAAATATCCACGGACAGCACCTAGTAATTTAGAATCGTGGTCATCTGATGAAATTAACACAGGAACTGCATTCCCACTCTCCAAACTTCTACGCCACAACAATGTGATAACATTTGAGACCACGACAGATTCAACGTGCATTAGCCCCACTGCACTTTACGATCATTGGTTGGATCGAGTTTCGAATACTCCTCCCTTCCAACCGGGCTCCCGTAATTAGAAATAAAAAACCCTTCGAAAAATGGTTCTACCGTTGTAGAATGTGTCGAAAATGCCTAAATGTAGGTTCTGAAAATCCCTTCCTCTACTTTAAACCATAGAGGAGTATGGAACGTCTATGCAGACAAAATAATGATTTATAGTTTTTTAGTATCAAAACACTTCATAAGCCATCTCGGTGGGTTAGATTTTCTGTGTCAGTAGCTTGAAGGGTTAAGGTTAATATGAAATGAATACAAATGTTCTATATCATAGGTATTTTTAGAGTTTATAAACATACCAGATGGACTGCGAAGAATTTACACTTTCAGTCCAAATGCTTTCGCGTGATATATATAGGTATTCCCTTAAAATATCACCCTTTTGACAACATTTGGTAATTGGTAATTATTAGTTAACACGTCGCACGAGCAACACAACGGGATATTGAAGACGTTCCGGGATCAATCTCTTAAGGGAAAGATCGAGGACAACACCTCGTAATTTTGAACCATGGTCAGATGACGAAGCAACACCTGAGCTGGCACCCCACTCGCGCCGATCAACCTGTATAGTGGTTAAGGTGTTAGCCTCTAGATAGGAAGGTTCCTGGTTTGAATCTGGATGTTTGTAAGCGTATGGTGTAGAGGCGGCTGGTGGACCTTAAATCTGTCGTGGCCGAAAGTCCTCACGTTGGGTTGGCGTGGAAGTTTGGAGAGTGGGGTGCCAGCTCAGGTGTTGCTTCGTCATCTGACCGTGGTTCAAAATTACGAGGTGTTGTCCTCGGGTCTTTCCCTTAAGGGACTTATCCCGGACCGTCGTCAATAGCCCGTTGTGTTGCTCTAGTACGACGTTAACTAAAAATTACCATTACCATTGCCGTCCATGCCCGGACCAGGATTCGAACCAGGAACTTTCCTATCTAGAGGCTAACAGCTTAACCACTTTTAACAGGTTGATCGGCTGGTAACATTTGGAGTTTAATCTAATTCGTTATGACCAATCAACTATGGTGAACCAATTTATAATTTATTCTGTAGTTTTTATAGACTAAGTGCTAAAATCAAACTAACCAAGTAAGGTAAAATTGGTAATTTTTAGTTAACGTCGTACTAGAGCAACACAACGGGCTATTGACGACGGTCCGGGATCAGTCCCTTGAAGGAAATATTCGAGGACAACGCCTCGTAATTTTGAACCACGGTCAGATGACGAAGCAACACCTGAACTGGCACCCCACTCTCCAAACTTCCACGCCAACACAACGTGAGGACTTTCGGCCAAGACAGATTTAAGGTGCACCAGCCGCCTCTACACCATACGCTTACAAACATCCATGCCAGGACCCGGATTCGAACCAGGAACCTTCCGATTTAGAGTCTAACACCTTAACCACTATGCCGGTTGGTCGGCCTAACCAAGTAAGAAAAACAAACCAAGCATCGTCACACTTGAAATACAAAAAGGAACAAGCGGCGACTATTTTTAGCTTTGCAGAAAATGCCTTTCATTGTTTAAGAAATTTCAAGTGGAATTTACACTTTCCGAATCTTATTTATACTATTCAATCACTGTGACCGAGTTGTTGAAAAACAATGACTTATAAAGGCGCGTTCTCACGAATCAAGTTTAATTGACCGATTATAGTTGATCAACAAAAAGTTGAATGAAAACTATAGTGAGAACCTTTGTTTCAATAGAGATGATCAACCTTTTTAGACGATCAAGAAAAGTTCGACCCATTCAAACTTTATCGTTCAAGTGATGAGTCATTCGCCATCTGCTTTCGAGTTATTTCCACCCAAACGATCTGTCGTGGTTTATTTTATTCGAGAAACAAAACAAAAGTTCTATTTTTTTCTCTAGGCCAAGTTTGTATATTCGCGATCGTTAAAGATAGAGTAAAAATTTCAAAGGATTTGAAATCAGCGGAAAATTTTACAACAATTCCATACCTTAAATGTAATTTTCTATAAATAAATAATTTTTCAATTGTAACTTTTATATTTTTGCTTATTAAACTGTTGATTAGTTTCTATTGAAATGTGTGAACAAAAACTGGTTCAAGTCGTATTCAACTTATCAACAAATCGTATTCAATTGATCTACTATAATCGGTCAATTAAACTTGATTCGTGAGAACGCGCCTTAAGCGATATCAGGCAGGTAAGTATTTTAATTAACGTCGTACTAGAGCAAAACAACAGGCTACTGTCGACGAGGTTGGGGATAAATCCCGTAGTGACAAATACAAAGATTTTGTGAAGAATATTCCAATGTATAAGCAGCCGACCAACCGGTATAGTGGTTAAGGTGTTAGCCTCTAGATCGGAAGGTTCCTGGTTCAAATCCGGGTCCGGGCATGGATGTTTGTAAACGTATGGTGTAGAGGCGGCTGGTGCACCTTAAATCTGTCGTGGTCGAAAGTCCTCACGTTGGGTTGGCGTGGAAGTTTGGAGAGTGGGGTGCCAGCTCAGGTGTTGCTTCGTCATATGACCGTGGTTCAAAAATTACGAGGTGTTGTCCTCGAATCTTTCCCTTAAGGGACTGATCCCATAGAGGAGATATAATAGTAGAGTGAGCTATGGCAACCTTTTTATGTCCGCATGATCATATGACCAAAATCAGCAGTCACGTAACTCCTTCTCTCTTAGCGCATATTGTTTGCGCATTCCTTCTTCCCTAGCAAGTAGCAAATGCATTGAATACTCAAGTTAAAATGGATCTACAGTTATGCGTATATGAATGTAACTCCAAATTATTAAAGGTGGAAACATTACATTTCACAGGTGAGCGAAAAACATTTATTTCACGTTTGTATTTTTCATTACTTTCTACAGGTTGACCTAAAACTTCCCGTGCTTCAACTTTAAAAAAAATTATTGCCCGTGTTTTTTTTTAATTATTGAATTTTATCGTCTGCGATATATTTTTATCGGCGCTTTAATTTTATCATTTGATTTTCTTCGCACTCAAGTTGTGCGATAATGAAGTTCCACGTCAATTTGTTCTTCATTGCAAAATGAATTTATCACGCATTCAGAGAATTTTTCTGTTTGAGGCTTATTCATCAACGCCATCTTAAATTTGGCGATTTTGTTTGAAAAGTCGCCAAGAGGGACCGTACAGTCAACGATAACCAAATGTAAGTTCATATTTTTTTCCTACGTTATGTTAAAAGTGCTTTTCACCATTAGCATAAAAATAATTGTTTTAAAGTCTTTTGATTTTGTATAATAAATTCACGAATCGTCAGCACAGGAACTTTTAGGACACATTGTAGTATGATAAAAATGGATATTCTAACTTAGAAATTAATAAATACAACCTGCGGACATTTCCCGTTCTATGAAAAGATTTCATACATTTGCAATCAGTATGTATCTAATATAATGTTTGAAACAAAATAACGGGTGGAGTGTGTTTCTAATTGTAAATTGAAATTTATACTGTCTTAAAATATTAAAAATTGTTAACCGAAATGTAAAAACTTGTGCGAAATCGATCTCTGTCTTGGCGATTATGTTTTGGCACAACTAAGAGTACTATATTCTTTCGTGTCACACGATAAAAATGTTATGAATTTGGTAACATCAATTTAAGTACATCACATAAATTATTTTTCTTGCTGAGAAAAATTGTGTTGTATCCACCCATCTGTGCAAACTGTAATTACATAAGAATAATATTTAAAATAAAATATAACGTTTGAAATATATATTAAATAAATTCATTATTATATATTAAATAAATTCAATTTGTTAGAAATAGGATTAAAGCATTTTCTAAGCCGTATTATAATTGCGAATTTGAATTTATGATTTTTTTAGAACTATAAGTAAAACAATTTATATTTACTTGTAATAAGAACTTGTAAAGATGTGCACCTGCTGTGAAAATTCATTTATTCAGTTCTTATGTATTTAAAATTTTTATTTTGTTCCATTTATTAGTTTTCCCAAGATGACGAAAGAAGAAAATCGTTTAAATTAATTAATCGAAGAATTTTGTTTCTGTCTTTTAGTTCATTTAAAATGTGATGAATGTGTCAATAAATTTCATTCGTTTACTCTTTCTTATTTATCTTTTGTATTTATAAAATATTGATTTCACACACTATAAGTAATAAAAATTCTATATAAAAATCTTTACCAAACTTTTGTACATGCTTAAAAGCATAAAAATTGTCTTGCAACTTAATTAGTTTTTGAACCAGAAATCTAAAATTGCAAAATAGCTAACATCAAGGGTATGGTTTAAAATAGTTTCATTCAATCTTAAAGACTATGTGTATAACTTTTTTTGTTAATATTTTAATGCGAAAACTCATTGAATAAATTTGTGCTTATGGAAACGTAAGCAATTAAGAATCCATAATATCAATGAAAGCTTTAGTGGTTACCCAAACGTCATCTGAACAGGGAATCTTTTAATCTGTTTTCAGTATTTTTATTTTATGCATCAGTAAAATATTTATTCATGCTATCTTATACCAAATTTTAATCTGAACTCCTGACCTGAGAGCAATCTATTGACTGCAATTTATTTATCTCAAGCGTACTATTTTGTTCGTAAATGTGTTGGTTAACCTTAATCCCAATGAAAAATTCAGTTAATTATAAAAACGCTCAAATAACTAAAAACATTAAAAATTAATATGAATTCAAAACATATTCAGCAGTGTAATAGTAAATATTCATTTGCATTGCCCAACAATAGTAAAATGCAACTCAAATTCAAGGAGCATTCAGTATTATGCATATTCAATATCATGCATATTAATTGAAGTTATTTCCAAATATGGGTATTTATTTTTGAATTAATTCCAACTCATGCTGACCTCAATAATTTTTTCCAAAAGTTTGAAATATTTTCTGAAATTAAATTAGATAATTTCTCTACACCTAATACAGTTGAAAAACTATATATAAAACATGGAATTAATCTATTGACGGAAATTTATTTATCTTAAGTGTACTGGCTAACCTTAATCCCAATTAGAACTTAATTCTATAATAAAACTAAAAGCATTAAAAAGTGATACGAATTCAAATATATTCAGAAGTGAAAAAGTAAATATTCATTTGCATTGCCCAAAAATTTTTAAATGTAATTCAAATTCCAGAAATACTCAGAATAATACTCATCGAATCGCTAACTTTAAAAAAAATGTCGCTAAGAGAGGCGATAAAAGGCCAAATCAAGCAACCAAGCTGAATTTTCGTGGAGCAGTCACGTGACTACTGACAACATGTTGCGGACGCTTTGCAAAGCTCTTCTCAATTGCGATGCTCAGTCTACTTATATTAGAAGTCTATGACTGATCCCGGACCGTTGTCAATAGCCCGTTGTGTTGCATTAGTACGACGTTAACTAAAAATTACCAATTACCAATGTATAAGCCGCCGTTTCTCCAACAGGAGGCATAGCATTTCTTATAAACAAGCATTCGAAGCCAACACCTACCGAGTTTTAGGTAACGGTAATGGTAAATTTAATTAACATCGTACTAGAGCAACACGACGGGCTATTGACGACGGTCCGGGATCAGTCCCTTAAGGGAAAGATCCGAGGACAACACCTCGTAATTTTTGAACCACGGTCAGATGACGAAGCAACACCTGAGCTGGCACCACACTCTCCAAACTTCCACACCAACCCAACGTGAGGACTTTCGGCCACGACAGCTTTAAGGTGCACCATCCGCTTCTACACCATGCGCTTACAAACATCCATGCCCGGACCCGGATTCGAACCAGGAACCTTCCGATCTAGAGGCTTACCGAGTGGTACCTAAACATTATGACCATTTTATTAAGTATTGTTAGCTATGGTGTCAGGTATATGATAAAAAGCATATAGCTCTACAAAAACTTTCTCCAAGAATAGATTTCAATTGGAATATTTTATAATGTTCAAATTCAAATTTCAATATGTTTAATACCTTAAACCAGAAAAATATTCTCTGATTCGGCCAGAACGTTTCTATAACATACATGCCAAGTATGTATTTTTTTAACATTAATACAGCAATAAATGACAGAACCGATGCGTTTTTTTCATCAACATTCATAAAATGCAAATTCAAAAGCTTTGAAATCTAAGTAAATCCGTATATCCAATGCTAAAGAAAGAAGAAATTAAAACACATCATCCAATGCTGCAGGTAAGCACGATTTATATAGAATCAAGTATAGTCAAAATAGGATGTCGATACAGTTGAATAAGACAAAACAAATACGTGAAAAGTTGTCCAAACTTGATTGAACATTTTAAATTTTCCTTGAACGGGGAGGGGAGGGGGGGGGGGGGCTTACTTAAATACTTGATTTCTCGGTAAGATATTCTATGAATACAGTCGCAGAAATAACCAATTATGAAAACTAAAGAGAATTAAAGGATTTCCTTTAAAGGGGTCCGGGACACAAAAATCGTCAAATTTTTGAAATTTTTTTTTACTATTTGAAGAAATTCTCTGTGTTTTTCTGCTTAAAATGACGTCTAAATCATGTTTCTATCTTAATAAGAACTAGAGATATAATAATTTTTGTGGTGCGTTGTTTTGAAAATCTAAAGCTCTTGACAGTTGTTGTGATAGCAACAACATCTGTCTTTAAAACTTTTAAATGCGTTTTTCTCCATGATACTCTTTTTCAAGATTTCCTGTATTCAAATTGCTATAAGTCGAAAACCGATAAAGTTTAAAGGTTGAAATTTGGAATATATCTTTTTCAAACCTTATACTTTAATTTTGATTCAGCAAATTTGAAACAAATGTTTACTTTTGAAAATATAACTTTAAAAAAAAACGTACCTTAAAACATTTAAAAAATTTCATTCAAATATTTTTTATTTTTTTATTAAATTAATATTTTTTAAATTGCTGAATCAAAATTAAAGTTTATAACTTTGTGAATAATTTACTGTAAGAATTTTGAAAATTGATCAAGAATATTTTGAGTATTAGCAATTTAAAATAACCCCTCTTTTTAAAAAAAAATTTATTTAAAATTTTTTTAAAGCATTTGAAAAAATTTTGAGTTGTGATTTTGCTTATTAGTTAGATGGGTAATCAGTACAATAAAATTCAAAATGCTAAATTAATTAATAAAATTTTTTTTCAATGTGTCCCGGACCCCCTTAACAAACGCAAACGATAATTTCCATATGCACGTTCAATAAAAATACTGTGAATCTTCACGTGATGCCATCAATACTTTGGAAAGGAAGAAGGAAAACAATATTTGTTTTCGTTTTCTCAGAGAGAAAAAGAAAGAAAGCGACCTATATATGACGCCTTGACGCCATTGTTCTGATTCACAATCTATCAAAGAATGAAAAAGGTAAAGCATTTTTTTTTGTTTTAAAGCCTTTTTTTATTCTTTATTATTACTCAGAATGTAATGGAAATCATTACACAAACAATTTGTTTACGAAACAGATATTCGAATTCCTGAGAACAGCGTAAATGTAAACGTATCCATTACAACATTCTGCAGAATTTCGTTTATTTGAGAAATTATTTCACGTAATTTTCTAGATTTCTCCATTGCATTTCTTTTGCACGAAAGTTGGATATCGATATCCACTATTGCTATTGTTTTTGCGATTATACAGGTCACGTATGCATACATCGATATATTGGAAAAAAACTTTAGAAACACCAAGGATAATTATTTTTTTGAATTTACGTAAAAACTTATCTATTGATTGCAAAACTTGCTTTTTGTACTACCTATCGAAAAGTAAGAAACTTTTATAAAATTATTTAATTGAGAGCTGCAATTAGAGTCTGAATTATATTAATAATAGCTAAAAATAGACAGTTTTTCAGATTAACTTTTACCGTCTGCATTAAATTGGTAAAAATCAACATTGGTAAAAATCGGGCTTTATACAAAAAGTGGAAAGTGGTGAAATTCATATTGGAAATATGAATTTGTTCACCAGTTTTACAATAATATTGTTATAAAATGCAAGTAAATTTTGAAAGACGATGTTTCTGTTATTTACCGTAGCTTTAATATATAACATACCGCGTTAAGTGTTTATTTATGTTAAGTTAGGAAACTTGCGTTTTCGAAAGTTCAGTGAGTCGATTACAAAGACATCCAATGTATTAAAAGTATCTATTCAATATTAGAATTGGTTTAACAGTATATAAGCAACATTTTTCATCAGTAAAAAGTGAGAAATAATAAGACTTTTTGTTTGCAAAGAATGTTGTAATCCTTTAGAGCGTTTGTAAGAATAACAAACACAGATAATTATCGGATGTCGGAGACGTAATTATCGGATTGGCGGTATTCAGGCATGGTCCCTTGTACAAAGCGTCCGATTTTTATCGATCTGTGTCATTTTCGTTTGAACGTAATTGTATTAAACGATTTTATCCGACGTTTTTAGGAGCTTAGTTAAAATAATAGTTAAGGGGGGGGGGTGAATATGCGATGTATCATTTAAAAAAAGAAATAAATCGTTATTTTGTACTGGATGTTACTAGCGAAAGCGTAGAAATTATAGACGCTTTTGGATTCATCCGCTAATAGCCGAACGATATGCGAAAGGTACGTTTTAAACAATGTTCTATATGCTCCGAAAGTAATATAAATTTTAACACTTTTTTTCATCGTATCAATAATTTAAAACGTGGGAAGCCTATTACTGCGACTAAAATGAATGTAAACAACTGCAACTTAATATGTAAACAATTGCAATTCTAGAATGCGAAGCGCAGGCGCACTGGATATTTATTGGTCCGGTATAGCAGACCGTCCGACTATTCAAAATGTCGGATAGCCTTTTGACGGATCCGCTAATATCGGACGATTGTGTGCAAGGTTGCAATATAAAACAATATATTTTGAAAGTGTCCTACATCCGATAACTATCGGTTTGTTACAAACGCTCTTAGATTCGATGTAATAAGAAGTTAAAAATCGGATCTTAATGGAAAGTTCGAAATATTTATGAAGATTTTGAATTCCAATGCTTGGGTATACGGCATACTTGCAATATTATTCCATTTACGTTTCCTGTTCCGTATGTTATTTATATATTATATTTTCGCATCACAAAATTCTATACAATGCCATATATTTTATGTCATTCATAACTCTAAGAAAACGTCAAGAGATTGATTACAGTGCAGTGTAACATTGCTTTTCCACACAACATACAGACTAAATAGACACATCTTTTGGTTAAAAGAGTGCCATTGATCTATTATATTGGCCCAGAAGGAAAGATTCTACTTATCAAGAAGGAAAGATTCCACTGATTAAGAAGGAAAGATTCTATTGATAAGGAAGGAAAAATTCTATTGATTAAGAAGGTAAACACTGGTTCGATTTCATGCAGCGAAAATTACGTGTTGTAATACGTATATAAGTGTGTGTAAATCCCTCAGGAGGTAAAATTACTTTTTACTTAATAAAAATTGATATTAACAAACATACGTATATATATTCAACGTATCTCACATTACATATTGACTTAGGGCCATTTTGTAGCATTTTACCTGGTAGTATCGTAACTTTCAAAAGCACCTGTGACGGAACTAAAAAGGGTATTTGGTTAATTTACTCACACCCACCTATTTGATTTTTACTGATACTGCATTTTACTGTGCTCAAGGAAATTTTAATATTATTAACTTTTTCATTTTTGAAAATAGCTTGGAGAAGGAAAAACTTTTGATTAATTATCACCAATAAATTTAATCGAAGACTGCCCTTTCATTATAATTTACAAATGCTTTAAGGTCATTGCAATATTGGAAACATATTCGTTTTTACAGACATGTTCGACATTATATTGTTAATTTTATTCCTACGTTCTAGACATTCTATTTGACCACCGATCTTTCGAGATCATAACAGGTCGCCACCAATAGCCCGTTATGTTAATCCAGTGCGACGTTAATTCCAATACCTACCACAAACCTACTGACCACCCGTCGAAGCTCAGTGGGTTTCTCCACTGCGCTAGCAACCTGCGAGTGTTAGCAGTTTCAACTCCTTCCTGAATGTATTTCTTTTTTAATGTAACAGTATAACCTTTGGGTGTTTGTATGCCGATTACTTGACGTTGACTTGTGTTTGGCACAGCATGGCCAAATATGGTCCTTGCACCATAAAACACAACCAACCCATTTGACAACATTGTGTAGGCGGTGTAAAATTGCTTCCTGCCAGGTCAAAATTTCTAGCTTGTATTTCTATCTTCTGTGCCAATAAAACTTTCCTTGTGAGTGTGTATGTCCACTGACTTAGAGCTTTCTAGATATGCTGCGCAAAACACAAAGTTAAGTAATGGTAACGTCATTTTAATTAACGTTGTACTAGAGCAACACAACGGTATGGGATCAATCCCCAAAAGGAAAGACCCGAGGACAACACCACGTAATTTTTCAACCACGGTCAGATGACGAGGCAACACCTGAGCTGTCACCCCACTCTCCAAACTCCACACCAACCCAACGTGAGGACTTTCGGCCACGATAGATTTAAAGTGCACCAGCCGCCTCTACACCATACGCTTACAAATATCCATGGATCCACCTGGATTTGTACCAGGAACCTTCCGATCTAGAGGCTAACACCTTAACCACCGAACCGGTTGGTCGGCGTAAAGTAATGGACATAGACACAAAGAAAGTTTTTACGATCACAGAAAAGAGACATATCTAGAGGGGAAACGAAACTGACAGGAATGAAACCAGCGCAGCCTACACGTCATGGGTCGTTAAGACGCGTATACATTTGCGAGCCGAACCGTGCCCGAGACACTAGTTCTTATGAATGGGACTGGGCTTTGGGACGCCAAACGAACTGCTCGTGAACCGCTCGTGGCGATCTGCTTCATGTCGGTTTTTTTGGCGAACACGGGTTCAAATTGGGACGGCGTCGTGAGTAATTCGTTGCTTTTGTTTCTGCTCTCGAACCTCCAGGATCTAATGTATTATTCACCGATGGCTGACAAATGCCTGCCTGGTGGTTCGTGGTTGATTCTTTCCTTTCCCATGGATCGCTGGAAGTTCATTGTGAAAATAATTTCAACGAACAATTCGACTCACGGCTCGTGAACGGTTCGGCACCTTTTGATGCTAGAGCAAACGGCAAATTTACTAAGCCACGACGCTCCCCCTCCCGAACCTATTCGATACCCGTAAATGATAGAAATGTTTGAGGTAGGTGGGGTGTTAATTAACGCCAGACTGTGGCAACACGACGGGCTTTTTGGAGCATTTGGACAGCTCAAGTAAAATCTTTTTAGAATGTCTGGTTTGTTTGTGTGTGTGTTTACTGTAAAATTCCTTCTAGTAACTACCTGCCTGTATCTTTTGGTTCACTATGCCACCCCAATTACCCCACTTAAACCCCTTGCTTCACCCTTACCGCTGTACGTAACTTAAAAACTTCCTATTGCAAGAGTTTTACTAATAATACGCTCTGCTTCGATTTGAAATAACTAATCGGTTAGTACGCAGTGTGTGTTATTGATCTAATTCAAGTGAAGCAGAACATCGTATCAGGAAACCTGTACACACCAAAATTTGAAGGTCAATTGAGTCAGAAAATTGCCCAGTTTCGAGTCGAGGAAGCAGTTTTAAAGAAGTAAACAAAACCACTAACTTAATTCATAGCAATTATACTAGATTCAACTATATAAACTGAAGTGATGTTTAGATTTGGCTAATGGATTTTAATCACAACTATACAAGGATGTTACCTCAGGTAAATTCCATTTTCGGTAAGTAGTTAAATAGGTGAAATTAAATTCGCTCTGGAGAAACATTGGCGACGGTTCGAGTAGATAGGTAATTGGTAATTTTTTAGTTAACGTCGTACTAGAGCAACACAACGGGCTATTGACGACGGTCCGGGATCAGTCCCTTAAGGGAAAGATCCGAGGACAACACCTCGTAATTTTGAACCACGGTCAGATGACGAAGCAACACCTGAGCTGGCACCCCACTCTCCAAACTCGAGTAGATAGGTAGCTAATCCCGAAGGAATAGATCTGAGGACAACGCCTCTTTAATTTGAACCACCTTCACATGATGAGGTATCACCTGAGCTGACACCTCACTCTCCAAACATCCACACCACGCCAAGGTGAGGGGATTTGAGGCCACGTCAAATATAACGTACACCAGAGCCCATGTACACGATGGTCTTTGGGTGGATCGACTTCTCAACCCTCCCGATAATGATCCGCCATTCTTCCAAACGATCTACCATGGCATTTAACTAGACTGGGATCTATGCTGTAAAGTAGATTCGAAAGGTTCGGATTGTAATGATGTGAAGTGTAATAGCATTTTCTGTTAAATTGAATTACACATTTTTAGTTGTCAAAATATTTTTAATATAATGTTAAAATAAAAGGACCAACAGGAATTCAATTATTTCAGGGATTCGATAATATGGCAACGCGCACCTTAGAAAAATCAACTCGCTGAATAGGTCATTTTACCACCTTTTTTAAATGTTTTTGATTAGTCATGTTTTAAAGATTTTACACTATTCAATAGATAGGTTTTACTTTGTGAAATAGATGCTTTATGCTTTATAGGGAAATTGAATTATTTTTTCTGTCCTCTCGAATTATTTGTCCAAGTTTGGGTCACTCATCTTTCTATTATAAAAAAAAAATTGCTATCTTTTTCAGGTTTATTCGCTTTGTGATTGGTAAGAGCGAGTCACGTGATAGTGAGTCTTGTGCTTCAACGTGCTACTGAATTTGGAGCACACGATAAACACTGTTATATTTTTTAATTAATTCATTCATACAATTTGAGAGTACGCGCTAGAAAGTTTGCAATGTTTCAGACGAATCGGCAAATTCGGTCGCCGTTTCCATAGCAACAGTCGAATATGAAAATCTTAAAAATACCATTACAACACCAATCAGCTGAAACATTTAAAATCATGATGAGATTTCCTCTGAATTTTAACAATATGTTATTTATTTAACAATTTCCTTTTTTATGTGGAAATGAGATGTTTTATTCTTGACATTTTAAAAAACATTTTGTTTTTATTTACTAGGTAAAAAAGTAGATTTTCCGTTACTCGGGCGCATGCGGTAGATATAGCAATGGCAAGGGAAGGGAATGTTCAATTAAAGTCGTACTAGAGGTCCGAAATCAATCCAGCAGCGATCCAAATGGGGATGGATTGTGATGCAACCCCCTCCCCCTAATTGTTGAAAAGTATAGTTCGCGAAGGAACTAAACACTTAGCCCCCTTAGTCTTAGATTCTTAAAGCGGAATTTACCACATTGAAGAGCATAAGAGAAAGAAGTTGTATGAAACACAGAAAGGCAAAGACAGCTCTAAGACTCGGGCACTTCGTAGATTAGGTCCTATTCATCCCATTTTCCATCGGTGCCAGTGAACTGAAGACGTCGAACGACTTCGAGCCTACGCTTCATCAAGATCTCGGGACTCATGAATTATGCATGTCTTTTCCTCCCACTCTGACGGAGAGAGAAATGACACTTCCGACCCACGTGCAGAGACATTGTAATCCCTTTCTCCGTACAAAGGTAATGGGACCATCCTTTCACACTTGAGTACGTCAGCTGATCTGTTCCCCGCACTGATGATTCATCTTTTGACTGCTTCTTGATTAACCCTGTGAGGGGTTCACACGCCTAATTCTACCTTCAACCCTGCAAGTCTTCTAACCAAATTTGACATTCTTCACCTTTGGAATGTTTCCCAAGGATTCTATTTTAAGATAATGAGCAATAGAATGTTTCCAAAGGATTCTAGTTTTAGATCATGAGCGATAGAATGTTTCCAAAGGATTCTAGTTTTAGATCATGAGCGATAGAATGTTTCCAAAGGATTCTATTTTGAGGTAACGAACAATAGAATATTTTCAAATTATTCTTTTTTTCAGAAAGGATTGATGGAATCTGTCAAAAGGACCTATTTGAAGAAAAGAGCACTAGAATATTTCCAAAGGATTATCATCTAAAGAAAGGACTAATAGGATCTTTTCAAAGGGTTCTACAGAAGGGGTTTTATTGAATTGTTTTCAAGGATTCTATTGCAGAGAATTATTTTTTCCAACGAATCGTTCCAAAAATAATTATATTCAAAGGAAAGGACCAATAGAATCTTTATAAAGATTTGAAGAATGCATGGATTCCTTTGAAATATGTGATTATTTAGTTATTGAACGTGTTAGATAACAACTGCTCGGAGAGTTCAGAGAGTTAAGCCATCTTACTATGATGAAGTTCTGAGATCATACATTTGTTTAACATTCATCTTTTCCAATTCATTAATTAATCAGAAACAGGCGAATCTCTGGTTTGAGTACCACTATTTCGCAACCTAGATTCACATTTTCAATATAATCAGCTGCTACCATGACAACAAAATTTCATTAATATCGATCCCGTAATATTTCTTCAAAAATGTTCTTTATTTAGGTATGGGGAGCAATCAGCCCCATTTCTCCATCTCTAAGCCCATCGTACTTCAAAAAATAATGTCGAAATCGTACATTTTAAGCTAAGCCTGTAGAAGATACCTAAAGAAAACTGAAGCAAGATCTGCGTGGAGAAAATAGCATCACAAATGTGTCTTATACCCAAACGACGTGATTTTGAAAGCAACGTAATCAGAATTTGGTGCATCCTCTATTTTGAAATTTGTATTTTTTTTAACCCTCTGAGGGGTTTATATATACACACACACATATATACACCATTAAAACACAAAACCGCACTTTCAACGCTCTTACATGGTTAGTTTTAACTTTTCTTCTAATTTTCGTTTTCTGGTTAAATACATATGCTTTTTATTTTTATTTTGATCTTTCATTAAATTACGTATTTGAATGATATAAATATTTGCCAGTCAGAGATAGTTGCAGCTTTAGCGCACTCCTCTGACAGTGTGTTATTATTATTATATTTTTAATATGGTTTTTTTTCCCAAAGAAACTGACTCTTCTCGAATAAATCCTTTAAGAAAAGGGGATTTAGTATTATCTGCTCTTTGTGCACATTGTATGTATTTACTTTTTAAAAGCTAAGGTTTATTTGAGCTTCTAGATATTCGTTCTTGAAAAAAAAAAGCCATACGCAATGGTAGGTTTAGAGCGCATCACATCAACTCGTGGTATACAATGAAATAAATAACTTCATATCAAACAGCTGAATTTAAATTTTAAGTGGGATGGTACTAGAAGGGCTCTATTCTTATTGCAAACAAGTCTTAACCTTCCAAGTTGTTTCAACGCGATATCTCGTCCATCAAGATCTGATAAATTTTGCTAACGACGAGATATCTCGTCAACAAAATATTAACGATTTTTGGTCTCGTCAGTTTTCTTCTAATGTCGAGATACCTCATCCATCAAGATCTGGTCAGTTTTCCTCTAATGATGAGATGTTTAGTCCAAGAACTGGTCAGATTTTTCTAGCAATGAGATACCTCAGAGAGAGAGAACCACTTGGAGAGTTGATAAAATTAGTACACAAACCAATCTCTATTAGTTTAAAACTTGATTTGCTGGTATTTAGAAAGAAGACTTTTGTCCCATTTTATATCAAATCTAACTCATCTAATACTAATGGAAAGTAACCCATGATTTTGAATAACAGCCATAATTCACCACTAAATAATCAACTCAGTAAGAGTACAGAATTTTCATCGCATAGTAATGAATAGTGGCTTCTGCTTGGACTCTTTATCTTACTGTAGACAAATGCGCGTTGCTACAGTTATTTATCATGAAAACAATACACCCTGCTGTGTTTTACCAATGACAGAACCATTGTCAAATATCATTACTCGTCGCATGAGTTGTTTCTAGCGCCATGTTAGGATGGAACTCTGTCAGTTTGCCAATAAAATAAAAGGCTTTTTGTAGCACAGCGCTGTAATTAAATTTACATGATTAAATTGTACCAAAATCTGAATTCCTCCCAAACAATTATGCTTGTTCGTTTTGCATTGTTTTCAAGAAAACACGCGTACTCGTCAAAGGACAAAATAAAATGTATTCGAGTTTTGAGGCCAGAATTGTGAAAAATATTTTGGTACGGGACACTAACGCCTTTGTAGCATGTGTTCATATAAAATTATTATCTTTAAACAATAATTAAATGATACTTTGTAAGGGAAAATTATCTTTAATATAATTACGCATACATTTCATAAAACTTTAAATCAAGGGTTTTTCAATTCATTAGTTGGATTTTCAATATATATATATATATATAAATATACAAAATAACAACACACACAAAATAACCAAACAGCTGGGTGCATTAACCAGAAACCGAAATTCGAAACTACCCATGCAAGCGCGCTGAAGCTGCAGGCATAGCTTGGTAAGCAATATAATTTCAAGAACACAAGAATTTCCAAAAAAATGTAACACAAATCTTAAAAAAATAATAAAAAATGAAGAAATGTTGGTGGATCAGGGCGTCATCAGGGAGGAGCCTGAAAACATAAAATGGTGTTTTCTACATATTAACTACTATTACTACTTTTTATGGACTCGTTGTATCGGAAGTATGGTGTTAGCATGTTAGATTGTGTAATTGATGGCATTTGGTGGTAATTTGGTTGCGGCTTCGATTTCGTTTTGTTCCTGCTCTGTTTTGGATTTGTGTTTTGTTTTTTTTTTATTTGCTTTTTGGTGGTGTTTGGGGGATTGTATGAGCAATTTTTTCAGCCTAATGCTGCTCATATGTAGAAAACACCATTTTATGTTGTTTGGGTCAGGCTCCTCCCTGATGACGCCCTGATCCACCAACATTTCTTCATTTTTTATTATTTTTTAAGACTTTTGTTACATTTTTTTTGGAAATTCTTGTTTATATACAGAAGAGAGAAATACACCGTGGGAAAATAATTGAACCTGAAGGAATAGAACCTTCGCCGCCTACATGAAGTAAAGTTAAACTTCACTTAACTCCTTCATGGGATACCGACCCTACGTTCAAGTAATCATCACATAGCAAGAAAAGTTTTATTCACACATAAGAAAATAATACACCCATAGGGAAATCGAACCTGTACCGCCTACAAGTCGCAGGTCAAGAACGTTTGAAAGACATATCAGCTGTAGACATTTTAATGGCAGAATAAAGTTATGAACTGTTTATTTCCAAAATAAAAAGTTGAGATGCAAGCTATCAAGACGAAAATTTCAACAATGCAAACGGCAAACGATCTGTTATCAAACAGAATCGTTACGTTGAGAATGAAAATATATGAAATGATTTTAATATTTTTTCAATGGCGAGCTAAAGCAGACAGAAAAAAAAATATTCTTCTAAATAAATGTAATTCAGTCTGTGAAACCTTTACAAAATATACACCACTTCTTCAATCTCAAGCATTATGTAACATTATGCTGTCTAAGAAGGTAAAGTAATGCAGAATTCATGTTAAATTTAAAGGCAACAACAAAGTAAAGTACTAAGCAAGTGAAAGCGGAAATAAAGCCGTCATCGTCTATGGATTTATAACTTCATCTTCCACTTCATTTTGTACCCCAAATGCGTTTGCTATGTATTTCAATACTCGTGAAACTGGCAGAATCGTGATCCACTCCATCACGATGCTAGCATAAAAGCAAATTAGAGCTCTTAGCACGTCATTAAGATGTTAAGATCTGAAAATTCCATCCGGGGTATCATTAGAACTAATAAAAATAGAAGCTTATTGAAATTTCATGTTCAGTTCTGGAAATACAAGGAATGCATGTTGCATCGTTTCGTAGAATTTAATTTTTCGGTTGCTTTAACAAGACATTAAGCAGCTTTACCTTCTTTCCTGTTGTTTCTTATCCCACTTGATCTAGATAAACTAGTCCAAGTTTGTGAACTCATATATCTTTACAAAGTCAAAGACAGGAAAGGATTTAAAATCAGAATCTTTCTGGACAGCCCTAGTCATTCAAGGATTAAAATAAACTTTATAACAAAAAGAAATCGACGCACCAAGAACGAATTGTCCGATTGCGATAAAAATTGGTGGATGTGAAGAACACACATAGGAAAATAAACGATTCAAATTTCAGAACAATTTAATGATTTATTTTAGAGTTTGACCGTTACAAAGGGAGGAAGTCAATAAGGTGTTGGTCCACCTCTGGTTTGCATGCAAGCTGTCATCCGGAGTGGCATAGACTGAAAACGTTCCCGGATGGTGCCCTGCGGAATTTCTTGCCAACTTGTCTCAAACTATTGGGCTAAATGGTCAACATTCCGGGATGGTTGCAATCGCCTTCCCATAACGTCCCAAATGTGCTCTATGGGAGAGAGATCAGGAGACCTAGCTGGCGAAAGAAGTGTTGGGAAAGCTTGAATACAATTCATAGAAAAACGTGTTGTGTGCGGCCGGACATTATCTTGTTGAAAAGTAAGTCCGGGGTGTCGCAAAAGGAACGGTAACAAAACCAGTCGTAGAATGTTGTCTACGTACCGCTGTGCTGTAAGTGTGCCAGAAATAACTACCAAAGGTGTCCGGCTATGAAAGGAGACGGCACCCCAGACCATAACGCCCTGTTGTGGGCGTGTGTGGCGTGCGATAATAAGGGCAGGATCCCCACGCTTGCCCTGGTCGTCTCCAGACAAGTCAGCGGTTGTCGTCAGGACACAGTTGGAAACGGGACTCGTCACTAAAGACTATACATTCCCAGTCAGCGCTGTTCTAAGTTGATCGAGCCAGGCACAACTCCTGGACAACTCCTTATTGGTACGTCTATATTTTTGTTACAGACTGTATATAGAAAATGATTTAAAAACAGATTCCCCGGGACTGCCTTAGTCAAGCAAAGAAATGACCAGAAGAGGCATGCCGCTTGACAGTGTAGAGATTAGGAAAAAGAGATAGCAAAGGATTTAACCCCTAAAGTGGTTTTAACGAGATATCTCGTCCATGAAGATGTGATCAATTGCATTGATGAGGTACCTGAATATCAAGATATTGCCTATTTGTGACGACGAGATTAATATCTGAGTGGAACTGTCGTTCACGGTAAGAAGGCGATTTGTCGCCAAATATGGTAACCTTCACCTTTTGCGGTTTTTCTTCACATCTGCCGTTTTTGTTATGGCAACCCTATCTGCAAAATTTCTCGCACTCCACGCTCTGAATGGTATCTTGATTTGGCGACAAAAATTAGTTGGCGACAAACGTCTTACCGTGAACGACAACTCCACCAATATCTGGTCAGTTTTCTTCTAATGACGTAATACGTCGTCAAGGCAACCACCAGGAGGGTTAAAACAAGAAACCTTCCTGATCAGCCCTAGCCAAGCAAGGATTAAGATGGATAGCAAAGGATTTAAAAATAGAACCTTCCTGGACAGCCCTAGTCAAGCAGGAAGGTGACCTGGGAGGCACGCTCCATTACATTTCCGACAGGTCGGAAAAACCTTCAAACCGTGATCAAATGAAATTGATCACAAATGTCCACTGGGCAGTCTAAAGGAGGCAGGCTGCTGACCTCTATCGCCTTCGAATTTGTGACTGCCTCTGAAACCTTTTATTTGGAACCAACTATGGGTGGGAAAAATTTTCTATGAGACATTTTCCCGAAGTTTCTTTCTTGCAAAATTTTTTTATAAGTAAGAAAAGTACTTGATTGCAATGAATAAGATGCCCTCCTTTGTTAAGCGATCGGGTGTTTCATTTCCGTTGCGGTTCACATGAGAAGGTATCTATTGTAAATGCTTCTCATGAGAGAACAGACAATTGCCTGTTTATCTAGAAAATCGATTCCCAATCATAATTACCTTTTGCCTCCATTTTAAAGATAAGTAAGTAGTTATGTCGCTTTTGACGGTAATTCGTACATTTTTATGTGTGAAACACTGATTAGTTTAATAGATGATGAATGAATGTTTTGATGTTAGGTGAAGAAAACGAAATAGCCTTTCTTAGATCTATTCAAAAATATTGAGAGAAAAGTCAGTCTAGTTGTATCCCAAACTAAACCTACTACTGGGATACATAAAATAATGTTTAACTATGTTTTCTTGTACTAAGCCTTTCAGAGGAAAACGTTAAACAAGTAAATAAGATTATTTTAAAGTAATAGTGAACTAAAACAATTCTTTAGAATGAGTGGGATTTTCAGAAAAACAAACAAGCCAGACAGAAGACGCGGGGAAAGGTATTTCCTGTAACCCAAATGCTCTCTCGTGATTCATATTGGGGTTACTTTAAAATGCAGTTTATTGCCCTGCCACCAATTAACTAATTTAATTTGGAAATATTTTTTTTTGGAATTTTTATTATCTAATACTGTTGTTATATTTTCCATATTGTTAGAATTTTCAAGTATTTATATATATTTAAAAAATAAAAAGCATTTTTAACACAAATGTAAATTCAGAGTTAATGCTAAATTGACGAGATATACTGGAATTGTATTTTGAGGAAAACGAACAAGTGATGACACGACCAGAAAGGTGACAGAAGCAAGTTTCACCTCAAAAACATTATTGCCATCTACATTTAACTTGACAGAAACGCCTCTCTAGTGACGCATTATGAGTTGAGAAACTTTGATCTAGTACTGTTCTTGAAGAGAAGTTTATACAGCATAATCAAATGTCCTGTGCAAAATGATAAATTCATCTATATGATGCCATTTTATGCTAGGAAACTAAGTCAATGATTATCTTGATGCAGATGTTTTTAAGATCACATCATAGCTGCAAAACTGCTTTGATTTTCTGATAATTAAAAACAATTTGAGATTAGAAACACGTGATAATTTTTTTGCCATTTCTGTAGGAATACATAAACAAAGAAAACATTTTGCCTTTCTATTTCCATGCACTCATTTACACAGAAAATGCAATTCTCAGACTAACGACAGCACGTACTTTCAGTTAAATTTGAACTTTGCGAAAACAATCAACTCACTGAAGGACAACCGCTTTGTTCCGTTGCAATGTAATAACGAATTCTGCCTTTCGTCTATGGTATAATTTATGTACCAGCTTTAAAAAGGAAGCAATAAATCTGTTTGCACACCGGAAAACGTGTTCACGGGAGAAAATATTCAAGCTTTAAGATTTAACTTTCATATTCCCTGAAATGCTCGAGATCTTAAATTACTGAATATAAAGGCGGGCATTGAATCAAAACCTACCCAACCAACAGGAATGTTGAAAAACCTATTGTGTTCTTATTAAGTTCTTTTTAAATGCTTTGAAAAAATGTTCTTCAATCAATGAAAAAACTATCCCATCACGAAGAAAATACTTTAAAACAGTTATTGTTGCATCGTTTCAAAAAACTAAATTCACACAGGCAATTCATGATAAACCGTTCTATACTTTTTATAAAACGCACGTAAAAATCTCAGGGAAAAGCAGGAGAAACAAGAAATTTACCGTTCCTTTCAAAATAATCTCTTTTAAAAGGGGGGTTATATGGATTATCTTTCTTTTAAACTGTATTGTACTAAACAGGGTCTTCAACGATGTTGAACAAGCTATTGATTTTGGGTCATTTGTAAAACTTGTTTTTAGGGGTTTAAATTCTAAAGCATGTAATTTTTCATTGAAAACGAAATGTAAAAGATACCAGATATATATATATATATATATATATATATATATATATATATATATATATATATATATATATATATATATATATATATATATATATATATGTGTGTGCTCCGAAAATATAAAACCTCACAAAAATCACCTACAAGACACCCATCACAGTAAAGGAGAAAACCAATAATATCGTCCAAGCCCTGCAAACGATTCCCATTTCTAACCCCATGGCACCTGTGTCACAATACCTATGTATCCATCGGTACCATGTACTCCAATATACGGTTTGATTCAGGGGTCGTCCCCAAAATGGGGAGGGGGGCGACCAACCGGTATAGTGGTTAAGGTGTTAGCCTCTAGATCGGAAGGTTCCTGGTTCGAATACGGGTCCGGGCATGGATGTTTGTAAGCGTATGGTGTAGAGACGGCTGGTGCACCTTAAATCTGTCGTGGTCTAAAGTCCTCACGTTGGGTTGGCGTGGAAGTTTGGAGAGTGGGGTGCCAGCTCAGGTGTTGCTTCGTCATCTGACCGTGGTTCAAAATTACGAGGTGTTGTCCTCGGATCTTTCCCTTAAGAGACTGATCTCGGACCGTCGTCAATAGCCCGTTGTGTCGCTCTAGCACGACGTTAACTAAAATTACCAAATTACCAAATTATCCCAAAATGGGGTTGTTCAATCAACGTCACACTGGAGCAGCATAACGGGCTATTGACGGCGTTCCGGGAAGGATGATCCGTGGACAACATCTCGTCATTTTGAACGAAGGTTGGATGACGAGATCAATAGATATGGTTTGGCACTCCACTCTCTAAATTTTCACATCACGCCAACATGTAACCAAAAGGATGTGCCAGAGTTAGCAGCTGACGTTAGTTGGTTGGGATTTATGGCACAAGAGTCATATATGACATGATTCGCCGACAGCCAAGAAAGACAACGTCAAGTAATGAACGTACACGCACGTAAGGAAAGTTTTATGACAAAGAAGAGTGATCAATCTCTATAACCGATGACATCTCGTAATTCCAGCCTCGGGTCAGATGAAGAGGTCAACACTTGAGCTGCACACCACTTTCCAAATTTTCACACCAACGTTAGGACATTTGATGCTACTACATATTTAACGTTCACAAGCCCCCACGTACACCGCGATCTTAGGTTGGATCGAGTTTCGAATTCACAACCCTCCAGTTGATAATTCGCGACTCTAGCAACTGTAGTATCGCGGCTCTGGTGAATTACACTAAACTAACCCCAACACCGCTCATAACTCGAGCGGAATGAGTAAATTTTTGAGCCATGATAGCCGCTACACTAAATATTGACATGCAACTTATCAGAGTCTATCTCTCTATCGTACAGTTGTGAAAACGTAAATGAGGTTGGTTAGTCGGATGTTTATGGTGCAAAAGACCAAATTTCGCCAAGCTACGCCAAACACAAAACAGAAAACGTCTAGTGATGGACACACAAGGAAAGTTATACTGATACGGAAAAATAAATAAGCTTAGGGTGGAATCGAACCTGTGCCACTTACAACTCGCAGGTTTTGTTCGCGCAGTGGGCTATCCCACTAAAACAATGGTGCGCCCTCCTTCAGAGTTGATGCCAACCAACCGGTCTGGTTAAGGTGTTAGCCTCTAGATCGGAAGGTTCCTGGTTCGAATCCGGGTCAAAGCATTGATATTTGTAAGCGTACGGTGTAGAGGCGGGTGGTGCACCTTACATCTGTTGTGTTCGAAAGTCCTCTCGTTGGGTTGGTGTGGAAGTTTGGAGAGTGGGGTGCCAGCCCATGTGTTGCCTCTTCATCTGACCGTGGTTCGCAATTACGTGGTGTTGACCTCTGATCTTTCTCTTAGGGGATTGATCCCGGACCATCGTCAATACTCCGTCGTGTTGCTCTAGTACGACGTTAATTAAAATTACCTTACCCTCAAAGAGATGAGGAGTTCAATAATTTTAATAATGTTAAATACCCACAGTGAAATTCTGATGCTGAGGCAAGTCACCACCAGACCCAAGAAAATGAAAATAATTTTTTAATTTGTTGGATTGAATGAAGCTGTCAGAGCAAGAGTGGCCTAAAATCCAAATTTATCATTTTTTATTTAGACCTTTTTTTTAACTGTGCCATTCAAGTCTTCTAAAATTATTGGGTCATCCGAAAAGTTCTGCGGACCTTGATTGACGCAGATGTCTAAATTCGGTCTTTTCTGCTTTCACTGCATTATCTAGCTTGTGTTGTGTCGTAATATTTGTTTCACTGCAGTGCTAAGAAAGTAGAACCTAATAATTCATTTCCTTCATATCATGGTCTTTTATTTTAAGAAAGAAAAAAATGCTTGTCAGACTTCTCGTAAATGTGTGCTGTATATGGACAAAGTGCCGTTTCTGACGACACAGCTCGAAGGTGGTTTGATAAATGTAGGCGCGGAAATTTCAGCCTCGAAGTTGATGGCTGTTGTGGACGACATCCTCTGTAAAAGTGGACCTATTAAAAGATGCTATCGCTGAAACTCCACATTACACAGTTCAGGAAACAATCACACAGACTAAATATTCCCTAAAGTACAGTTCAAGATCATCTGAAGAAGATTGGGTATGTAAGCCGCTACGGTGTATGGGTACCCCATACTTTAAATACAGAATATGCTTGCTCGAATTTCGGCATGTGATTCTATGCTGAAACAAAATGAAGAAGCTCCTTTTTTGAAACGGCTCATTACTGGAGATGAGAGAAGTGGATACACTATACAACAATACTACAAGAAAATGATCATGGTTAAAACCAAAGGAACCTCCCCAAGTAACATCGAGAAGTGGGGCTGCATCCCAAAAAAGTAATTATTTGTGTATGGTGGGACTTCAAAGGAATTGTTCGTTACGTAGTGTTGCCGCAAAATCAGACAATAAGTTCGGAAAAAATCAGTTCTAAAATGACAATATTAAAAGCAGAAATCGAATCAAAGCGGCCTGAACTGACCAATCGTCGAGGTGTTGTCTTCCAGCATGACAATGCGCGGCCCCACATTTCACTGAATGCCTAATGACTTATTGAGTATGGCTGAGAGGTTTCGTGTCAACCCCCCCTCCTATTATAACCAGACCTTAACCCTCAGATTTTCACCTCTTCCAGTAGTCACTTCAAAATTCTCTGAACGGTCTGTGGAGTTCAATTCTTTAGACTTTCAAACAGCACCTCGATAACTTCTTTACAAATAAGCCTAGTGATTAAAAAAAGAAAAGAATTTTCCAGCTGCCGGATAGATGGCAAAAAAGTCATGGAACAAAACAGTGCTAATGTGATTAAATTTTTTTTCTGATATTTTTGGACTGCTTCGTGGTATTCATCATAAAAAAACCCGCAGAACTTTCCGGATGACTCTGTAGAAAATAACTTAGTGTTGATCACTGAGAAACAAATTTTCAGAATATCAAATCATCTTGTGGATAAGTAAGAATGTAAAAAAAATGGTGGCAAGAAAATTGGGAAAGTTGGATGTTTAGACTACTCTTGCTTTGATGGCCTCATCTATATATATATATATAATTCTCTCACGTGGCACGCAAAAAAGACGTTATTTGTTATCGCGTTTTGGCAACCTTACACGATTGTTTGTTTATCACAAAGCCTCGCGCCTCAATTGAATTTATAGCGTTATCGGATGAAATTTTATTGAAAAAAAAAATGAATTTTAGTGTTGCAGTTTATAATGGAAATCAAAGATAAAATCGAGAATCCATCAATAATTTTTTGTGTTATAACATTTGAAGTGAAACATAAAAATGAATTAAGATTAAAAAATAGTTTGAAGTGTATCGTTTGCTCTCTCTTGCTTCACAATATTTCCAAATTATTAAATATTTGAGGAACCTTCTATATATATATAATTCTCTTACGTGGCACGCAAAAAAGACGTTATTTGTTAACGCGTTTTGGCAACATTATATGATTGTTTGTTTACCACAAGGCCTCACGCATCAATTGAATTTAAAAACATTATCGGATGAAATGTTATTGAAAAAAAAAATGAATTTTAGTTGAGCTGTAGAAATTAAAGAAGGCGGAGGATCTGTTCAGGGTCATTTAAAAAAGGTCCTTTTCAGGGCCAATAATTATAGTTCAACAAGACACTTGCACTACAACTTTCGACAACAAACTCAATGAAAAAGTGTGGGTGGCTCGAGTGCTGGGGTCGCATTTCGAGTCAAATTTGCTCAAAGTTTTCATTTGAATCCTGATTCCAGAGGTACTGTATATATCTTTTCTAAAAAACAGCAAAAAAATTTATGTTTGAATTTTTTTTTTTGGAATATCATATTTTGTAAACAATTTCTTCTGCTAGGACACATGTCTTCATTGATGCGAGCGAAGATTCGCGCACCAATCCTCCGGGGGTTGGCGATCGAGAGCGAGCAGGGGGCGGGGCCCTTAGTATAATATAAACCTGGTCAAATGACCGATTAACTTTTGTTGCCGATCACATAACGTAACTCTCAAAAGAAGCGTGGCCAATCCGTTGCTTATCGAGGATCCCGTGCTCCGATAAGCACGCTACCAAATCGCTCCGATGAAGTGTAGTGAAGAGAGGAAGAGAGAGACTCTCGGTCTCTGGGGCATTCGGACGCTTCTCTTCCCACTGGTCACTCCGGAAGCAAAGACAATGGCCATCTCGTTAAAAAAGCAAATAAATGGCAAAGAGCGGAAAAGCTCTTTTTGCGGGCCAGAGCTAATCGCTCGGAGGGACAGTTCCCGGCACAATGGACGGCAATTAATTCCTCATACCTCGGATACAGTTCGATCCTAATCCATAACAGTGCGGAAGAACGGTTTGATATAGACGGGGAAATGCAGATATTTCAGTCCAGACTAGACGAACTAGACACGTGGTGTACTTTTCCCCTCTGAGGAACTTTTTCGTTTCATTTTTAGAATTATATTGTACTAACTCATTGCATCTGCGTTATCTTTTAATCTTTAGCTCTTAGTTGCTTCCATTTATCTTATTAAAATCCATTACTAACGAATGGATTAGGGTAACCCTGTTGAGAGAGTTACGGATATGCAACTGGAGGGTTAAGAGTTCGAAACTCGGTCCAATCAAATACTTTCGTGTACCTGCGGGCCGGTGCACGTTACATCTCTTGAGCATCAAATGTCTTCACGTTGGCGTGGTGTGGAAGTTAGGAGTGGGGTGCCAGATCAGGTGTTGACCTCGTCATCTGACCGTGGTTTAAAATTACGTGGTGTTGACCTCGGAGCTTTCCCTTCGAGATTTACGTCATCTGACCGTGGTTCAGGTTTTAATTAGAATGCCAAACTTTTTGCGGTATTCGTTATCAAATTAAGATCAGTTAAATACATATGATGTGTATCAATGTATAAAACGGTATAATGCTTGTTCGTTTAAAGAATTTTTAAAATGTACCTTCAAATTTTATAGTGTTTATTTCATAATGTGAAATTTATAATTTATCATATTTAAAGCTATCAAATGTCAAAATTTCTACTTTGTTCTGTTGTATAATATGACATTGAAGCATAATATCTTATAAATTACACTGTATTATAAAAAAGTATAGCTTTGACTTTCCATCAGTAGGGTTCTTTTTAAACAAATTTACATCTTTTCGATGCTCGACTTTTTCTATCCTAGTTACTCCCGCAGAAAAGTCATCGTTCACATGTCAGGATCAGTGCGATGAACGGAGGGCAAGACTATTGATCTTCCTTCTAATGCCACATTTGATTCGGTGTTAATTATATTATATAAAAAAGCAAATAACATTGCCTGTGAATATTTCATCATAGACCCGCATTGTCAGTTGGCTAATAATGGTTTGAATTCGGATTGTAACCGGCATCAGAGGGCAGCATTAATCTAAATATTCGAAGAATATCATAAACCTGTATTATTCAAATAATAAAAAGATTTGGTGTTTTCTCTCTTTCTCTCATACAGCATTGAGCACAGCTACTGTATTGATAAAGAAATTACCACCATGATCAGATATTTTAAAGAAATATTTTTTCTCATTTGCAAGTGTCGCCGCGGTAGTCCAGTTGGAAAAGCAACGGATTAGCAAAATAGGGTTGCGAGTTCGAAACTTGGTCCAGCCAAAGACTGTCGTATATACGAGAGCTGGTGTACGTTAAATCTGAAGTGGTCTCAAATATCCTCACGTTGGTGTTGTGTGGAAGATCGGAGAGTGGGGTGCTAGCCCAGGTTTTGACCTCGTCATCTGACCGTTGTTAAAAAATACGATACGTTGTCGTTGTATCTTTTTGATCGAGTGGTTCCTGGTTCGAATCCGGGTCGGTGCATCGATGTTTGTAAATGTATGGTGTAGAGGCGTCTGGTGAACTTTAAATCTATCGTGACCGAAAGTCCTCACGTTGGGTTGGTGTGAAAGTTTTCAGAGTGGGATGCCAGCTCAGGTGTTGCCTCGTCATCTCACCGTGGTTCAAAATTACGTGGTGTTGTCTTCGAATCTTTTCGTTGGGGGTATTGATCCCAGACCGTTGTCAATAGCCCGTTGTGTTGCTCTAGTTCGACGTAAATTAAAAATTACCAAAAACAAATTTACTTTCCGATTGAGATTGATCCCGGACCGTCGTCAATAGACCGCAGTGTGGTCACAGTGCGACGTTAATTAATTACATACCTACCATTTTCCAAAGCCACGATTGATTCCGTTCCCCACTCACATGTTCGTATTAATCAACAAAGAACATTGCCTCTGAACATTTCAGCACAGACCCACATTGTCAGTTGCCCCACAAGGCCCGGTGAACACATCCGGTTTTTCAACGTGCGGCGCCGCTGCGGCACCAAAGCCCAACTGTGCACACATAACCGTGAAATGGCGCAAGTACTCATTTCGCGCCATTTGCGGTAAACATTCTATTGAAGAAAACGTGTTTATTTCGCTTACTTGGTGTGCAAAAAAGTATATTTTGAAACAAAATAGACGCTTCTGGATACAACCATTTATTAATTATTATTTATATTCCATTTATTTATGAAAACAAGGTACTTCAGAACCGAGACGCGTCTGCGGCGAGCTGCGGCACCGTGTATAAATTGCAAACACGTTGGACGTACGTCGCCGTAGGAATGTGTGCACTATTCCATTGGATATAATTTAACTAGCGTCTAGCCCCTGCACCTCGGATACGATTTCGAAAAACGCAGCGCTCTGGGCGCATGCGTACACGAAGAGAAATGAGCGTTGACCGAGTAGCTTCATAACTTTTGAAATGAAAATTTTGTAGGCAAGCCTCATCATTCCTAGGAAACACGGGTTTGGAAATTTAGTTTTAAATAAATGACTTTAGAACAATTATGAAGTGACTTAAAACTGGTTTGCAATGTAATATTTAAAATTAGATCCTAGTAGAATCCTAGATCTGAAGAAACATTAGCTGTTGTCCGGTCGGGGTCGTCGTCAGGTAAAGAGCAATCAGAAATAAAACATGCCATTTTAGCGAGAAAATGTGATATCACTAAATGGCCAAAAATAACACCTACTCGAAAAAGCAGTAATAAACGCGTTAGAATACAACAACGCATGCGCGCAGATCGCTCCGTTTTTCGAAATCGTATCCGAGGTGCAGGGGCTAGACGCTAGTCTATATATATAATTCTCTTACGTGGTACGCAAAAAAGACGTTATTTGTTATCGCGTTTTGGCAACATAGCACGATTGTTTGTTTGTCACGAAGCCTCGCGCTTCAATTGCATTTATAGCGTTATCGGATGAAATTTTATTGAAAAAAAAAATGAAATTTTAGTGGAGCTGTTGCAGTTAATAATAGAAATCAAAGAAAGCGGAGGATCTTTTCAGGGCCATTTAAAAAACGGTCCTTTTCAGGGCCAATAATTATAGTTCAACAAGACGCTTGCACTACAACTTTCGACAACAAACTCAATGAAAAAGCGTGGGTGGTTCGAGTGCAAGGATAAATGTACAAACAATATGCTGGGTATTCAATTTTCAAATCAGCGCTCACATTTCGAGTCAAAATTTGCTCAAAGTTTTCATTTTAATTTTGATTTCACAGGTACTGTATACATCCTTTCTGAAAAACAGCAAAAAATTTAGATTTGAAAAATATTTTTTTTGGAATATCATATTTTGTAAACAATCCCTTCTGCTAGGACACATGTCTTCATTAATGCGAGCGAAGCGAGCATAGGTTCACGCACCGAACCAAAATGAGGATTGCAAAGCAATCCTCCGGGGGTTGGCGAGCGTTAGCGAGCAGGAGGCGGGCCCCCTAGTTATAATTTATCTCAGACCGCCCTTGCGTTTCAGCAGCGACGTCGCTCGTTGAAACACCGTATGTGTGCACCGGACCTAATACATTTGAATTTCGATTGTGATCTAACTAGTCAAAGAATGTCATAACCTGCTTTATTAAAACAATAAAAAGATTTGACTACAGCTTTGCTAAAGAAAATGCTACCGTGGTCAGATTTTTTAAAGAAATATTTGCCATTTTGGTTTATTTGCTTCTATTTCAAATTCGGGCTCGCCAGCACAGTCGACGACCATCCGTAATGGAGGTCATCGCAAGCCCAAACAACCCCTATGCTCGTGCGAAAGGTCGCCAGTGGTGAAGCTGCGTTGCCAAATATGTTACACCGAATGCAGGTCACGGGCTCCAAAAGGGGTCGAGGAGCCCTCATCTCAAACCCACCAGCAACCTCTTCCCCATCCTTTCACCTGAGAGAGGAGGTTCTTTGTGCTGCGTGTGGGAAGGTTGACCTTGAGAAATGCTTTGAACCTACCTGCCGCGTCTGGAAAATTCTTTCACGTGCTGTTTGTTCCCATCAAGCCCTCGAACACTACCCGGTTCTCGGCAGCCAAAATAGGGTAGGGTAACATTATTGTAGCCGCGGTGGCTCCTTAAATGTTGAACAACACTTTAGGTCAGCGTCTCAGGGGATTGCTTTAAAGAGTTGCTAGGTCCATAACTTTACCGAATTTCTACGTGTCGTCGGCTTAGAGCAGAAGCTCATTAATTGATTTTACTCCGAAGAAAAAAAATACTAGTTTTCATTATCAGGCAAAAATACATAGTCGCACGATAAACTGTTTAAAAGACATCTGTCAAAATGGTTAAAGTTATTCTTTAAGGCCCGGTGCACACATCCGATTTTTCAACGTGCGGCGACGCTGCGGCAGCGAAGCCCAACTATGCACACATAACCGTGAAATGACGCAAGTACTTATTTCGCGCCATTTGCGATAAATATTCTATCGAAGAAAACGTGTTTATTTCGCTTACTTGGTGTACAAAAAAGTATATTTTAAAACAAAATAGACGTTACTGGATTCAACCATTTATTAATTATTATTTATATTCCATTTGTTTATGAAAACAAGGTACTTCAGAACGGAGACTCATGTGCGGCGCCGTGGGGAACTGCGGTACAAATTGCACGCAAGTTGGAGCCCCAGCGGCACTGGAGGCTAGGGTGCACTGCTCCATTGGATCTAATGTTTCTCAGACCGCACTTGCGTAGCCGCAGCGGCGCCGCACGTTGAAAAACCGGATGTGTGCATCGGGCCTAAACAGTTGTACAGAAAAACTGATTTTTGTCAGTTTGTGAGTTTCCGCTCTAGCCAACAATATCTTTAAATTGGAATAGACTGATGATCCTCGTTTGGAAACATTAATAGTTTACTCAATATACATTTACTTATACACTAAAGTGGAAATATAGAAGAAAATTACAGAGTTTTTAAAAAAATTTAGTATATTTTCTGTTGTATCCTTTAAAAACTAGTCATAAATATCTGGTACCATATCCCCTTTGAGTCGATTTCTAACTTCTATTCCTAAATCAGGTTTCGAAATCAGACGCATTTGTACTTCTGTGTAACTGTTTAACGAAACTATTATTTTTAGAAACAGTTTGAACAGTCTATTATTTCTTATGCAATTTAATTTTTAGAAATAACAGAGTAAATTATATCAACGTCAATTCACGGTTTTAATACGTAGTTCAAAGCACTCCGTTTGGCTAATTTATAATAGTTATATTGTAGCCTTAGAACTGATTAACAAGCATTTTTTTTTGGAGACACTAAATGCCTTTTTCATAATAACGAGAAATATATTTTAATATTTTAATCTTTTCAAAAGATCTATAACACTTAAAATACTTCTAATTGATAATTTTTACCTAAAAGCTGCTAGTTATTACATAGCGGTACTGTAAAAAAATCCACTTCTCAGTAATGGATTTGTGCTCTAAGTTGACGATATGCAAGACTAACGAAGTAATTTATTGGAAAATGAATGAATGGATATAATAGATGGCAATGGTAATTAATTAACATCGCACTGGAGCAATACAACGGTCTAGTGGCGACGGTATGGTGCCAAGTATACATTAACCTTTCAAATAGTTTCGACGAGATATCTCGTCTATCAAGATCCAATCGAATTTGATAATGACGAGATATCTCGTCATCAAAGTATTGCCAAATTTTTATTCTGATGACAAGATCAAGACCTGGTCCGTTTTATTCTTATGACGAGATATCTCGTCCATCAAAATCAAGAGGCGAGACACTTCGTCGAGACTACTACCAGAATTAAATCATACGTTTCGAATAAAATTCCGCAAGATCACAAGTTAAACACAAAATGATACTAGAACCTTTCAATATGAAGTTAAATACATTAAAATAGTTTTGAATTATTTTCTTTCTCATCTAGGTTTCCAGACACTAAAATCTTAGATACCAACTCAGTTCAGGCAACTGCTTAAAACAAATCCTTGAATCGTCCAATTGTAAATAAATATATTCCTCCTTTAGTGTTTGGAAAACCAAATTGGTGTAGAGCAAGCAATAAAGGTTGTGGGGTCAGTTACATCGTCCTATCGATATTATTTAAACCCTATAGGAAGTTCACCTGCATATATCCGTCCTGCAACCTGCAGTCTTCAATGCATGACTTCTTACTAGTTTCGACCTTGAACATCATAATCTTTCTTAGGATTCTTTCAACCAATAGATGTGGTAGTTTAGTTATTATGGGTGTTGTGGGGTATAAACAATAAATCCTGTACTTCTTGGAAATCCCATGACGGTCAGAGAGGTAAGATGTCTGAAAAAAATGAGAGACTTTCCAATACTATTTAGAATCTATAGCCGTCTCAAGTTAAACCCAAGTCTGGAACATATCAAATTCCCCCAAAGATACTTCTTCCAATTCGTAAACAGCAATTATATTATTTAGTTATTACGTGAGTTGTGGTGTAGAAACAATAAATCCCATGACGGTCAGAGAGTTAAGATGTCTGAAAAAAATGAGAGACTTTCCAATACTATTTAGAATCTATAGCCGTCTCAAGTTAAACCCAAGTCTGGAACATATCAAATTCACCTAAAGATACTTCTTTCAATTCGTAAACAGCAATTATATTATTTAGTTATTATGTGTGTTGTGTGGTAAAAACAATAAATCCTGTAGTACTTGGAAATCTCGTGACCGTCAGAGAGTTAAAACGCCTGAAAAAAATTAATTATAGACTTTCAAATAATATTTAAAATCTATAGCCATCTCAAGTTAAATCCATGTATGTCTGGAAAATATCAAATTCACCCAAAGATACCTTCTTCTAATTGGTAAACAGCAAGTGACGTCACAAGTAAAAGACGCGAATTCCTTCGAGGAATTACATGGGTGCCATTAAACGAGCATTAAAATATTCATTATTAGAGTAGTTACAAAAAAAATTAAAGGAACTCTTTTAAAGTGAAACGTCTCCAGGAAAGAAGGAACCCATGCTGTTATGATTATTGATCATTATCTAGTAGAGGGAATGGAGTGCAAACCCAAATCTATTAGGGATGTACCCTACCAAGCTAATTTTAAAAGCTCTTCTCTCATCTTAAGGTCGCCCTATTAGGTCTCGAGTACGTGACGTGGTTTTGAAAGAGAAGACTTGTGGAGTGGAAGGGTAACAGGTACTGACAAACTATCTTTTGAATGGATTCAATCGCGTAATTACTGCCTTAAGGCGAGAGGTTCATCAACATTTATGGAGAATGCTTTGCGTAGGCTGTCTACATGCATCGCAAACAGCTCGCTTGTGTATCCGGGTGACTAGCAAATTAATACAGCAATTTACCTCACAAAAATAGGGAAAACGTGTCATAAATTTGCAGTAATTTAGCATAAAAATGTTTTCTTCAAGGCATTTAATTTTGGCATCTTAAATTGAAATTACACAACGTTTAAAGAAAATGATGCCGAAACAGCATTTTTTATTCAAATCTTTTGAAAATCGGCACGGTTAAAGGTAAACAGAACAGCGAGACAGGAGAAAGTTTGTAAAACAATTATTTAATAATTTGATAAAATAATTTTTATGAAAAGTGTAGTATGAAATAAAATTTTGCGAAATGTTCCTCCCGTTTCAAAATTGCATCGTTGTTCAGTCATTGCAAAATAATCCATCCTATAGTTAGTATAAAAAAAGCAACGTTCATAAACAAAGAAAATTGCAAGCATTTCTTTACAAAAATAGCTATACATAAGTTTTGTAAAGATATTTCTATCATAATTCCATCAACCTTATAATACGTTTCGATCTCATGTGCCCAAATATGAGACTACTAAACATACCAAAAACATTGCACATTTTACTTCAATTATTCTTATTTTGTGAAGTTTAAAGAGAAGTATTTTGATTTGGCATTTTATTGAAGAGAAGAATTGTTAACTTGAAAACTAGGGTTATAACATAAGACAAAAAAGTACTTTGAATTTTCGACGAGATTTGACACGTGTTTAGGTCATCAGTCATCACTTCCAGTTTTTTAAAATGTTTACCAAAGTTCCATGGATAAATAGAGGATGACATAGTTTACATCACATTTCTCGAAGGTTTTATCAAAAACAAATAAAGTTGCCACTTAGCAAGATTATTTTCAATATTAATATTTAAATACAAAAATAATTTTGACGTACACTCGTCTATGGTTAAGAAGATACAAAGAGACTTGCACTTTTTCATTTGTAACCTTAACGATTGGATACTTTAAAAAGTGTAGTAAAGACAGTTACTTTTCTAAGAAAGTAATGGTTTTGAGGTAGGTAATTTAATTTACATCGCGATGGTCTAGGATCAATCCCAAGGGAAAGATCCGAGAACAGCGCCTTGTAATTTTTAAACACGTTTAGTCAGTGAGGTTGCATCCCACTTTCAAAACTTCCACACCACTCCAATGTGAGGACATTTGAAGACATATTTAACGTGTGTCAACCCCACGTACACGACGATTAGAACGAGTCTATAATTCTCAATCCTGTTGCTAATCCGCGACATTATCAACTGGGTTACCGTGATCTCAGTATCGCTTTTGAACTCGCGTGAACTCTGATGTAAAAACAAGGATATTTCATGAATAGTTCTATTTGTTCATCCCAACTTGTGTTACAGGACGCTCTTTTGGTATCATCTCAATTATGGTATACTCTTGAACTGAGACAGTAGCAAATAACACACAACTTGTAAGAGAACAAAACGATTGGAAAATGTCCCAGGAATGTATCAAGATCAAAAGTGTCACACGTTAAAGAAATTCATTTTGATGTGTCAGGTTGAAACACATATATTCTAACTTCCTTGATATTACTTTATTTGAATCTGTTATGATACATTGGCATACAGATTTTGGGTTTGGTAGGAATTTAATAATTATGCTTTCTTGGCATACTGGATGTTATCTTTTTATAAACTAAAAAGAAATATATAGAACTCAGAAAACAAGCAAAATGCAAATAGCATTCCACAAATCATCCTTAACCCTTCTTTGCATGATTTTTTCTTTATTGGTGAAATAAATCAAGGTGATATAATTCATGTTCAAAATTAAAGGAAAAATGATTAAAAAAATCTTTGTACATATTTATAGTATAAATTTAGCAAAAAAACAATATGATGGTATCATGTGGTATTTTTTAAATTAAACGCAAACTTTTTCAGAAATTGCTCTAAAAATAACAGAAACACAGTTACAAACCCTTCTTCCACTCATTTTCACTTTTTTAGCAATAGAAACTCAATTACAATAAAACAAAATTAGAAACGAAATCATACGTTTATTGCAACTACAACAAACAGCGGAATGACAACTTCAAGCTCGTTTTACTGATAGTGACACTTGCTTATTTTTGACAGCTATGTTTTTTTTTATGCAATGGACATTAAAAAGGTATCCAGACACGATCAACTTAAAGTGAACTTGTTCTTTTATATACTTTTTGGGCATTCAATGTTATGATGGAAATTTCCACCATTATGCAAAGAAGGGTTAAAAGACACATCTTATATAAATTTTGAATTCACAAAATTAAAAAATGGAAACAATTTGTTTACCAAACAAGCATCGATTCTCCATAAAGAAACAGTTTTCTTCTCAGAACGGACAAAGAGCGGTTCCGATTTCAAGATAGCTTTAAGAAAGGAATTCCATTCATCGAATTAATTTCAAGGTCCCTGGAATAATTTTCCGATTCCAAATAATTTATGAGAGCTTCTCTGGTTTCTACTCAATCTTAATTCGCGAAATCATGTCAAGGCTGTTCGGTAATTCGCTCATTGGGTACACAGCTATCTAATTCAGAAAATGACAGCATTTTCAGAAGGGCGAGAAAAATTACAAAGGAATGTAAGAGGGAAATATGTCACATTATTCATTTATTGAAACTTAAGGAAGTGCATTTTTTGTCGGGTTTCATTTTGAAAGTGAAGCTCCAGTTTCTTTCATGCCGGTGCGCTTTAGTTGGGTGGTTTTTTTTTCACAATGACGGGCGTTTGTACTGGAAAAGTTTCGATTTATGCAGCATTTTATTTAACCGCCCGAGCGGTTTGGACGAGATATCTCGTCCGTCAAGATCTGCCGAAGTTTGTTAATGACAATGACGAAAAAATTGTCAATGATGAAGATGTCGATTTTTGCTGACGATATTAGGTCAAGATAGTGTTTTCTCCTATTACGAGATATCTTGTCCTTCAAGATGTGTGCAATTTTGCTTATAGCAAGCCGGATTGATACAGTGCAACTTAGTATCTACCAAAAAGTACTTCATGGTAGATTTTGGTTACACTGATATGCATACTTCTCAATCGTAAGTTAATTTTGGGAGTGGAAGCTACGCTCGCCACAATACTCCCCTCCAAAATTTAGCAGTAGCCAAAATTCCAAAAAGCAGTGTCTGCTATCACACCGCCTCCAGGTGGTTGAAAATGATTAGCATCACCATGGAGATTCAACTATCCATCGTGGGCCATCACGTAAATTTTTGCGTGTTCAAATCACGTTCGTCAGTCATCCAATATGTCAAGTAGGAATGAAACAGCGTTACTTACTATCGACCAAAAAGTACTTCATGGTAGAGTTGAGTTACAGATATATATATATATATATATATATATATATATATACTTCTCAATCGTAAGTTAATTTTGGGAGTGGTAGCTACGCTCGCTGCAATAAGTAACGATATGCTTCGTCGAGTCAGCTACCAGGAGGGTAAAGGGATAAACAAAAATTTAACAATGAAGTCTTTTAAAAAAGAATCAATAACAAGATCATTTTTGTAATCTTCCCATCCTTTGGAATTGCTTTGAAATTCACTGAACCGTGGTGGGAAACCATGGACAGAATCCAACGCAGTGAAAACATCATGCGGAATTGTTTCGTTTTTGTACCGCATTTCTGTAAACTCAGAATATTGATTCGTGTGTTGTACTTTCCTGGTGGCTGTCTTGACCTCTTTACCAGGTATCTGGTCATTAACAAAACTGGCCAGATCTCGATGAACGAGATATCTCGTCATTGTCATTAGAAGAAAACTGTCTAGATCTTAAATTCTTCACAATCGAATAGATCTTTACTGATAAGATATCTCGTCATTAGCGAAATTGATCCAATATTGACGGAGAAGTTTTCTCGTGAAGAGAAAGATTGGGCAAATTTTGATGAACGATATATCTCGTCGAAACAACTTGGAGGGTCAACTCATCCATGCAGTATCGAGGAAAGGAGAGATGTGATTGAAGGAGATTTCAACAGGTGGTGATTAACCCGTGCAGTAATCTAGTTTATTTCGGAATCGAATTGGGAATTGATTTCAGTAAAATTACCATTCTGACGCAAAGTAACAAGCTTTTGCGGTGTTTTTCTATTCCTACACATATGTTTAGAACTGATCCGTATAGAATATTTTAGTTTTCTGATTCAAGAAACGAAGCAATGTAGGATAATACTTTTATCGGCTAGAATTTGCTGTATTGAATCCACTGGAATGAGAAAACGAAACGTGTAATTAACGTAAGTTGGAATATCTTAACTTCGAAGATTTCTTAATTTCATACAGTGACCCAAACGCTTACTCAGAAATCGATTCATCACATTCATTCGTTATGCAGTCACCCAATTCTGATATGGATATCCTGACTCATTAAATTCAGTCATAGTAAAATAGGTTAACGTATTTTATTATCTAGATTTAGCCGTTATATTGAATTCGCTGGAATAATTTAATGAAGTATGTAATATTAACGTAACTTGAAATCCCTTATCTCCAAAAGTTTCGTAATTCGAAAATGTGACACACTTTCACATAAATCGATTCACCCCTATGATTCTTTGTAATTACAAAAATCGAAATATTGATACCATTATTAAATTCAATCACTTGGAGGAACTTAGCATCATACAATTCATAAGAATATAAGCGAGACTAAAATATTGTAGTTCCCGTTCGAGGCATGTCTTGTATTCGGCGACAGGTCTGTCTTATCTCTGGAATAAAAGTAGTTATAATTTGAAGTAATTAAATTCAAATTCAACGCAATGTAATTAGAATTTTGTTTTTACATTCCTTAAAATTTGTATGTTTGACCTCTTGTTCAAGAGGTGAGAATAGTGAAAGTGTTGAAGAGTTTAATTTAAGCGGTATGATTGAGAGAAACTTCTAAGGAATAGCTTAATTATAAGCAAATCCTATCGAATATCTTACTCTCGTTTATATGTATTAAATTGATTTCAAACTCATCAAGATTATGTTTAATGCTTAACTATGCAGCACCCCTGTTAAGAATTAACCCTCCTGGGGGTTATCACGACGAGGTATCTCGCTATAATCAAAACTGATTGGATCTTGTTGGACGAGATATCTCGTCGTTGGAAGAAAACTGACCAGATTTTGATCTCGTCATCATAAAAAAATTGCAATATATTGATTACGAAATATATTGTCACATTGGCAGAATTGGTCCAATTTTGATCGGCGAGATATCTTGTTATAACCAGTTTAGGGGGGTTGGGGTTAAAGTTGGTATTTATTAAAAAACTTTCATAAGGTTCTTAACATTTTCAAAGTTATTTATTAAAAAATTCGTATGGTATTAAAACTTGTAAGGTATTTATTAAAAAAAAATGTAATGTAATTTTAAAAAATAAGTAATGTTGGCACATTTTTAATGTTGTTTATTGTTTAATAAACAACATTAAAAATGCAGCAACATTAATTATTTTTTAAATTAGTTAATTTATTAATCTATTAAAATTTGTAAAGTTATTTATTAAAATTTGTAAGATAATTTATTTAAAACTAAAATTTATTAGCTATGGTTAGTAATGTTTATGGAGTACAAGCTATATACATTACTAAGTCCAAAATCCCGAATCCACTGGACATCGGCCATTCCGCATTTTGGATATTTCCGTATTTCAGATTATTTGGATTTTTCGTCAAAATTTTTTTTTTTATATAATCCTTCCTAGCTCGAATTTTGTGTTTGCAACAGTAAAATAGCAGATATATAAATTTGAATAATTTTTAAAAAAGGAAAAAAATTTATTAATACAATGCAACACATTTTTTATTTGCCAATCTGAGCAGCGAATCTAACTTTTCAGTGTGGTATTACTCTGAACATGTCCGTTATTTTGCGTTGCTTGATCAATCAGGTCCAGGTTTAACGCCTTGTTCTTTAAAAATTGTCGGAAATGTGGAAAAAAGTTTTAAAAAAAGCCACTTAGCAAAACGTCCGCATTTTGGACAATTTCGGATTTCAGACGTCCGGATTTGGGACTTTGTACTGTAATACGGTGTGTCTATCTAGAACTAAGTTATATAACGTGACTATACAAACAAGCATCATACAGAAATGGTATGTTTTAAGTAAAGTTATTAGCCATTTCACACCTCTTGCAACACTCACACTAAAAGTACTTGAGAGAAAAACGATGGATGCATAAATAAATAACCGAATATTTGACTCGCTCTTGTTAAATTAGAATCGATTTCGTAAATTTATCAATTTTTTCAAGGTCGTTTAAAAACTAATCAGTAACTCTGATCTCCACGGCAACAAAATACAAAAGGCGCAATCCTTACGTGCCATTAACGGAGATGGCGAGCTAAGTGGTGTAAGGGCGTACGTATAACAACGCAGAATTCCCAATTCATCGCGCCTTAGCACAATGAGGAAGCAAACGAGAAGCAAGTAAAAAGTAAAAATGAACGTAAGAAAGCGTGACCTGCAAAGGAGGAAACAACGTGTTTGACCACAGTCGCCACCTGCGAAGTCAACTCTGCATACCAGAAAATTGCGGTTTTTCTTTGCAGGTTAATTTGTCCCTTCGAGACATGATTGAGGCATGAACTGTTCAACTATTTTCTCCTCTCTGAACGTTTAGCGCTTGGCACGATGTGTGTAGTGTTTTGATTAAAATCGAGATTCGGTCAAGAGTACTACAATGCGGTATCTCTGTGGATGGATGTCAAATAATTTGAATCCCACAAGTCTTTTCTAGTGCTTCGAATTTTCATTCCTTCAAATTTCTTTTCCTTACATTTCTCGGCCAATATGACCAATTTTACTAAGGTCCGATCTGACCAATTTTGCTAATTACGAGATATCTCGTCATCAATATATTGCTGGGTTTTTTATGATGACGAGGTCACGATTTGGTCGGGTTTGCTGATGATGAGACCTCGTCAAGGCAACCAGCAGGAGGTAATTGATAATTTGGTAGTAATAAATTAACGTCGTACTAGAGCGACACAACGGGCTATCGACGACATTCCGGAATCAATCCCCTAAGGAAAAGATTCGAGGCCAACACCTCGTAATTTGAAACCACGGTCAGATGGGGAAGCAACACCTGAGCTGGCATCGCTTTCCTAACTTCCACTCCACTGTGAGATCATTTTAGGCAACGACAGAATTAAGGTGCACCAGCCGTCTCTACACCATACGCTTAGAAACATCCATGCTATATATATATATATATATATATATATATATATATATATATATATATATATATATATATATATATATATATATATATATATATATATATATATATATATATATATATATAAGACAAGGTGTGAAAATAAAGGGATATTCCAAGGGTATGAGCCAAAAACCTAGAGGGAGCTCAGCTTGCAGAAAAATTTGAGCCGATGAAATTATTTCAGATTTATTTATAATATTTTAGTCAGATTTTTTTACCTTTTAAAAATTCAATTTGATATTTTCAATGAATAAGCTATTAAATTCAACATCAAGACATCAAGAGATATATAGTGATTAGAAAAGAGACTTAGAAAACCTAACTGTCAATAGTCAATAAGACTCTGGGTCTTTCCCTTCCCCTAGGCCATGGTCTAATTAGTAAAGGCAATTTCAGTTCAATTAATATACAATATACTTATATAATATCCAAAGCATTCAGAGCAGCTTTTTAAATAGGTATGCTATACTGGGTACACTTAAATTAGCTAAATTCTCTTTAATTTAATAAAGTCTCTTTCGCCATTAAATATATTTTAAATAGCGACAAAATGTTCATTTTGAAATTTCCTGCCTACCTACTGACTTTATTATCAAGAGGAGGAAATATTAAAAAAAAAAAAAACATTTGCATGGAATCTTGAAAGTAGTTGGGTTCTTGAATTATTATTACATGCAATTCACAAACGTTTTTCTCAGTCGGGGATCAAATATTTTATACTTAACGGAACTATTGAGATAAGATATAATTAAATTATTATTTATTTATTTTTATATAAAAAAATATTTATTTACTACGTAAATTTTTTTTTCTCTGTAGATTCAATTAATAATTCGGTTTATTTAAAAGATTTTTTTTCTCACAGTAATTTCAAATATTTAATATTTATAATAATAAATATTTATTAGTAAGAAATTTCTAACGTAGCTGAAATTTAATAAAGGCAAAAGCAAATGCATCATTAAAAAAAAAACAAGGCTTTTATGTTACGTATATCCTAACTCAGTAACTAAAACCATTTCGGAGCCGCTAATGCTTATTTACATGATGATGAGATATACATTTTATCAGATTACAATCTGTTGACACAAACATAATACTATAAAAAGATTATTTTTTATATCTTCAGTTGTGTACATAATTATACGATATTCACATAATTTTACTTTCTAGAATCAGATATAATTGAATTTTAGTAAAGAAATTGTTATTTGTTTAAAATATTTGTTTTATGGATATAGGATTTACGACATTTGATCTTGTTATTCAGCTCAAAGTATTTTGGAAATTTTAGAACAAATACATTTCAATGAAAAAACATAAGCTTTTAGGAGTACACAAATCATACAAAAACTCCAGCAGGCAGAATAACAGATCACCTGTCACCGCTATTTCCTAACCCGTGTTTGTTTACTCTCTGAGAATATTCCACTTACCTCTCTCACGGTTTAATCTTGGAACTAAAAATCCACACAAAGAAACGGTTCTTTCGGAATAACACTGGAACTATCCAATACCTATAATCCCAAAGAGCGGAATGGATTGTTATGTTCCCACTCAAGACACACACGAACACAGTCCTAAGTTGAAAAGCTACGTTCAATTTCCGAGGGAGTTTTGAAACAACCTTACTCGCACCGTTTTCATCGGATCGCTGAGGGACACATCCATTTTCCCCCAAGCGGAATAATCCCTATGGATTTTCCCTGTGTGTTGGCAGGAACATGAGTTACGTTCCGGAACTTGGAGAAATCGTAACAATATCATTTCCCATTTCAGGCAGAAAAAGAGAACATCGGAGCAAATGAAATAGAAAGGAGATGGAGAGATTTTATGACATGATAAAGTTTTTCTGTTTCTTTTTCAGATAAATTCAGAGATTTTTTTATTGATGTTCATTTGTGTTATAGTTTTTATTGTTATCTGAAATATTTTTTTTCCTTCGGAAAAATAACCCTTGATGTGTGAAGTATTTTTTTATGTCAGTTGCTTTAAAGTGCTGGTAATGATAATCTGAATATATCTTGAACGTGCAAGGCATTTCAGATTGCGAGAATAATTTCCCAAAGGGGCGATGCAGCAACATAGGCGGCGGATCTGACCCCAGGGTGAATAGGGGAGCGTTGTGGAGCAATGGTGGACAATAAGAAAGGTAAAACAATTATTGTCCTAACAAAAAAATTTTATCCATTCGATCAAAAACTCGCCAGTTCTAAAAGTTGTCTTTGTGAAATTCGAACTGATCGGTCTTTGAGCAAGATAACGGGTTGTTACCTTAAACGCGAAATACAGGTAGACTGAGCATTGGTGTTGAGAAAAGTGAGATTAACGTCACGTGACTGTTCAGTGAAAGATTGACTTGGTTAGCCGAATTGGATTCTTATTGTCTTGTTTCGTATTATAACATTTTGTGACTGATAGATGTGTGAATGTGCATTTCTATATAATGGTGGGAAAAAATGGTGAAATCACCAAAGTCTACTACAATTTCACGTGGACCAATTAGATGATGAATCACTGAATGAGCGTCTTTTCCCGTTCTTTGGACCATTCAGATGATGAACGTTCATTTCCATCCGACAGACGAAAGAAGTGCATCTTGATATTAGTTTTGACCAAATGATCTTGGGCACATATAAAGATTAGCATTACACACAAAGCATATATTTCCTCGATAGTAGTAACAAACCAATGTTAGCAAATATGCAGTTGCGTACACTTCTGATTTAAGCAGGTTCTTACAAGTAGGGTGCAGCGGCAGATATCTGTATACCAGGCCTCGAAATAGATTTTTTAATTCAGGTGCACAAGGTGCACCTAAGTTTTTAATTTAGGTGCATGGCATGCACCTAGCGGGAAAAATTTAGGTGCACAATTTTATTTTCATGTGCACAGTGCACCTGTGCACCCGGGTATTTCGAGCCCTGCTGTATACAATGTTAAATCAAACAAACTGTACAATACTACTATAGGTGAGAATACGTTTTTCACCTTGTCTATTTCTTAACTGTGCAAAGAGAAATTATCTGCTTAGTGCACGGTATATGTGAAATACATAACAATTTTATCTGTATACGATGTTAAGTCAAACAAACTGTACCATACTATTATAGGTGAGAATACGTTTTTCACTTTTTGTCTATTTCTTAGTTGTGCAACGAGCAATTATCTGTTTCGTGCACGGTATATGTGAAATACATAACAATTTTATCTGTATACGATGTTAAGTCAAACAAACTGTACCATACTATTATAGGTGAGAATACGTTTTTCACTTTTTGTCTATTTCTTAGTTGTGCAACGAGCAATTATCTGTTTCGTGCACGGTATATGTGAAATACATAACAATTTTATCTGTATACGATGTTAAGTCAAACAAACTGTACCATACTATTATAGGTGAGAATACGTTTTTCACTTTTTGTCTATTTCTTAGTTGTGCAACGAGCAATTATCTGTTTCGTGCACGGTATATGTGAAATACATAACAATTTTATCTGTATACGATGTTAAGTCAAACAAACTGTACCATACTATTATAGGTGAGAATACGTTTTTCACTTTTTGTCTATTTCTTAATTGTGCAACGAGCAATTATATGTTTAGTGCACGGTATATGTGAAATACATAAAAATTTTAGTGGTTATCAAGGCCTCTATTGCGATTACATGCAAAGGATATTATCATTCTATTAAAACTTCGATTTTCAAGAGAGTATATTTTATTATTACACGGAAAATACTTGGATTGGTGTGAATTCCGTGCGAGCGGTTTTTTTTATAGTTATAGAAAACATAATTGTTCATAATTGAAACGTCTGATTTCAGTTACTACTTGGATGAGTTCAAAAGGAATTTCTTTTCTTTTTTTTTTAAATTGCGGAAACAAAGAAATGTGCACAATATAATATCGAATATTTAAAGTATGGCGTTATTCAGCAAAGCAAAAGAAGAAATAATATTGTACCAATTACACACTATAATTTCAGTTACAAGTTGATTTTATTTCCAGACTAGCTTTTGAAGTTCTATAATTAGACACACAGCTACATAAATATTAAAGTAAAGTTAGTGTTACCACTGCTACACTTTTACGCAATTTATTATTAGTTGAGTTGTCATTCGAAATGGGACGTTATGCCAAAAGAGTTTAGTAGGTAGGTAGGTATTTTTTTTTATAATTAACGTCGCACCAGAGCAAAACAACGGGCTATTGGTGACGGTCCTGGATCAAAGCCAGTGACAACACCACGTAATTTTGAACCACGTGCAGATGACGAGGTCACGCCTGGGCTGACACCCCACTCTCCAAACGTCCACACCACATCAACATAATCAAAAAAGTTTGGGAAGCTATGTGTGAGAGTTTAACATTTGTTACTTAAAATACATTGACGTAAAACTGACAAAATTTTCAAAAATTCATAAATACTGGTAACATTGTTACATTATAGATCACGAAATACAAGAAAAGAGGGTCACGATTAATATTAGCAAAAAAGGGTTTTTTACCGTGGAAACAATTATTGAAATTTTTAACTTGTTGCGTTCGTATTTACATTTTAAGCATCTCTTATTACTTATGTTTTGGTGCTTTGTTGGTTTAACTACCGTTTCGGTAAAGATTATTTTGCCTCTGACCCTTATTTATGTCTAACTCATGAAGTATAATATCATGGCAATATTTTAACATATTACAATCTTACCTCCCAATCAGTGTGGCAAGCTACCTAAGCCAGCCTTAGGGATTCGAACTATCACTAAGAGGCCCGTAAAATGTTAAATATTTCTTTTCTAAAATTCGTTGAATCTTTATACATAATTAATCATAACTTTCTGTCAATTTTAATTCACATTCTGGTCACTTAGATATCATTTGTAGCTCTTACTTTTGATTACATATACAGATTGTGATTATAATAAAGCATTCGAAGTTTTTATTTTTATTGTAATTGTAATTCTTATTAACGTCGTACTAGAGCAACACTACGGGCTACTGATTTTTACTGAGGGAAATAAAAAAATTCAATCGGTAAAACAAATTCAACTGATTTAAAGAATTTAGTATCTTTTATAATTAAATGTCCACAGAATTATAACTCCTGAAGATGATAAAGTATGGTATTGAGTAGGTTTCGTGTGTTTGTGTGTGTGTGGAAGAACTATCCAAAAGAATATTTCTGTGTTCGATAAAGTAAAATTTGGTATATAATAGTCACATTATCAAACATAGCATTCGGAACAATGCGTCACTCTAAGCATTAGGTTGGGTTCAATTGGCCTTAATGTTGAAAAAAAGGACTTTACACACAGCGACAAAACAAATCGCTAAATTAACTACCACAAATACGAAGAAAATGAATATGTCATGAATATATGTGCATTAAGCATGAAGCTAAGCAATTTATCAGTAGTACTTTTTGGTAGGTAGGTATTTTAATTAACGTCACACTGGAGCAACACAATGGGCTATTTCTCCTATTTGGAAAGAACTTGTTTGAACAACTTCTGGCCACAAAAAGTAGTCATTTAAATGCATAAAAATTTAAACCTAACGAAAAAATTCAGATAAAAATAGTAAACGAATCGAAAAAAGACTAAAATTTAATTTCGTTTCTTACACAAACTTAAATATTCTAAATTGTTAGATGAGCCGCGGTAGCTCAGTCAGTAGAGCGTCGGGCTCGCATCAGAAGGGTTGTGGGTTCTGTCCTCGGCGGAGCCTCCAATTCTGGTGATTGCGAGATCAGCGCTTCGACCTGGCTAAAGACCGTCGTGTTCACTAATGGTGACTGGGGCACGTTAAATAGGTCGTGGTCACAATGTCCCCCATGTTCCCATACCAAATCAATACCTCTGGGGGTACCTGATCAGGGGGTTATCGGCCTCTGATTGGGATCTAAATTACGATATGTTTGAGTGAATGGATGTATGAAAGGGACCTTCCTGTAAAGCGGATGTGTCATGTATGTCGAGCAAAGTCGGACTTCCTCCCAATGGGGCTCAATAACATGGAAGGCGCACCCCCCTCGCCTCTTGTCGTCTTCGAGGGGCCTGGCACTCCTCTGGTCTGCCAGTGTAGGCATAAGAAACAACAAACAACAAATTGTTAGATGAAAGTTAAGAAACGAAAACCCATTTAACGAGCAATTATTTAAAAGCTCTAAAAAAACCCAAGAGAACGGCACGTCTAATTATTTTAAGTTTAACAATATGACTACATAGTTTTTTATTAGTAACTTAAGTTAACTCGGGAATCGCGCATGATACACATATCGTCGGTTAGAACAGAAACTCATTAACTGATATTTTTTCGGATACACTAAATGGTCGATTTTATAAATATAAGAAATGCATTGCCATACTGTAATCTATTTGAAAGAACGACAACACAATCAAAGTGCTTATAATTTGTTTATCTTAAATCTAAAAGTTTTTTAACAGATCCACTTTTGAAATTTTTTTTTTTTTAATCAGTTAATGAGTTTCTGCTCTTAGCCACAGTAGGACCTGATAATATCAGTTAACTTGTATACGTTTGAAAATGTATGAAAATAAAACCTATCATGAAATAAATAGAAGGCAATACGATTCTTTTTGCAGGTCACTATTAAACTTCGCAACAAAATCTAAACAGTTGGTATTTAAATGTAAACTATCCGATACATAAAACAGTGACAGAAAAAAAACAATCAGGCAATAGAGTAAATGGACCATTAAAGACAATACAATGTACTTAACTGTTAAAATTCATCGAAAAATCAAAACAACAAACAAAACAATGAATTTAATAACTGGAGAATTCCCTCATGCATAAAAGAGATTTATATCATATTTATGTTAAGTGGAGTAAAAAAAAGCCTCATTTGCATTTGTTGTATGGCAACAACTCGATCAAGCAATACCTTATTTCATTTGCGAATCAAATCGACTGGACTTCAGATCCCGGTACCATCGGCCAAAAACCGATGATTTTTTTTATCACGAATTACCGATAATTTTGGACAGTGCCAGCGCGTCATCGATCGATTTTGACTGATTTACCATAGTCAGAATTATCGCCCATTGCAAATGGTAATCAATAGCCGATTGGCGGTGGTACTATGTTCTTGGCTCATACCATTTATGGATATCCATACTGCTTTCTGTATATATGGTCAGTATCTTGAAATCCTAAATGTCTACTTGATACATTCCATTCTACATTCATTGGGTTCTATTTCTTAAATTGATTGATATCGGATCTTTAACTTCGGGATTGATCCTTGACCGTCGCCTGGAACCGCGATAGACCAGTTGGGAAAGCAACGGATTAACAATATGAGGGCTGCCAAATCGAAACTAGGACCAGACAAAGAGAGCCTTGTGTACTGGGGCTGTAGCACGTTAAATCTGTCGTGTCCTCAAATATCTCCACGTTGGGGTAATGAGGAAGTTTGGAGAGTGGGGTACCAGCTCAGAATGTTCTTGTCATCTGACGGTGGCTCAAAATTGGGAGATGCTGCCCTTGAAATTTTCCCCTAGGGATGGATTCAGGACCGTTTCCAATAGCTAGTTGTATTGCTCAAGTGCAACCTTAACTAACTACCTTCCGTCTATTTCTTGTATTGATTGGTATGGGGTCTTTCTCTTCTGAGCTGATCCCGGACCGTCTTTAATTGCCAGTTTTGTTGCTCCAGTCTCCAGTGCAACGTTACTTCTACCTACCTAGCGAATCAAGTGAGTATAGTTTGCACAAAGAACCAATGAAGATAGCTTATCTTCGAGGTTGACGATCGGGAATGTGAAGAGTGTGGATACTCCTTGTTGTTATTTATTCAATCGTTCGAACATTTTACCTAACCAGTTTTCTCAATCTTTCTCACACTCGAGTGGCAATGTGTCACGTACTTTCCTTTTGCTAAAAAAGTAACTGAAATTTGCTCTAGATCGGAAGGTTCCTGGTTCGAATCCGGGCATGGATGTTTGTAAGTGTATGGTGTAGAGGCGGCTGGTGCACCTTAAATCTGCCGTGGCCGAAAGTCCTCACGTTGGGTTGACGTCGAAGTTTGGAGAGAGGGGTGCCAGCTCAGGTGTTGCTTCGTCATCTGACCGTGGTTCAAAATTACGAGGTGTTGTCCTCGGATCTTTCCCTCAAGGGACTGATCCCGGACCGTCGTCAATAGCCCGTTGTATTGCTCTAGTACGACGTTAACAAAAAACTACCTAAATTATTACCTAAAATTATGTAACTGAAATTTGGTAGGTAGATAGTTAATTAACGTCACACTTTAACAATACAACGGGCTATTGGTGACGGTCCGAGATCAATCCAGAAGGGAAAGACTCAAAGACAATGCCTCGTAATTTTGAACCACGGTCAGATGGAAGCTGATCTGGAATCCCACTCTCCAAACTTCCATACCACGCCGACTTAAGGACATTTGAGGACGCTGCAGATTTAATGTGCACCGTTCCTCGCGTACACAACGGTCTTTGGCTGGACCGAGTTTCGAACTCGGAACTCTCAGGTAGATAATCCGCTGCTCTTCCAACTGAACTTCCGTGGCCTCCTTACATTTAAGTTAAGAGAACCTTGGACCAAAATTGTGATGTTTGTCTTGTGATATTTTCTCTAAGCCATATTGGCATATCAACCTTAAATAATAAGTTAAAAGTGGTCGACAAAATTTGTACTGAAAGTATTCGAAAAGTGTCTATCAAATGCCATGTTTCGAATTAAGAATTTCCTAAACTGTGAAGGACTTCCACACCACGCCAACGTGAGGACCTTCGAGACCATGGCAGATATGTAACATGCACCAGTCCCCTCTTACACGAAGGACTTTGGTTGGGCCGAGTTTCGAACTCGCAACCCTCCGTTTTGCTTATCCGGTACTCTTCCATCTGGGTTGCCGCAGCCATAACTGAAAATTGGAACATTGGATGTTGAATAGTACCATTACCACCCTTGTACCAAATTTATTTGTACAAGGGTGTACACACATTTATTTGTGACGCAGATGCGCACTTTCACCCACTCTATCCATGGGCTTCTCATTATCGAACCACACAACTGATGTACGATTATCCTGGCGTTTGATGATTTCTGAAACTGATTGGCTAGTAGTGTTTCTCATCTGCAATAGCTATCCCATCCTACCTACCTCACACCTCCCATAATTTTCGTCATCTGACAGTGGTTCAAAATTACGAGGCGTTGTCCTCTGATTTTTCTTTTAAGGGATTGATCCCGGATCGTTGTCAATAGCCCGTTGTGTTGCTCTAGTACGGCGTTAATTACAAATTACCAATTATCAATTTAAAAGATAGGTATGTTGTTGGTTGCCGACCAACCGGTATAGTGGTTATTTGTAAATCGAGTCCTTGGCATAACTATAATTGTCGACTAAAAAAACTTTTTCTTCATACAGCTAGAGTTACGAATTTTTCGGTTCATTTTTAATTTTATTTGTAAAACAGATATTTTGTTGCAAAAATCATCGTCGGTTCTTTCATCGATTGCCGATCGAAAACTACTTTTCCTTAGAAATCATTTCAGGTCTTCGTAATAACGGTTAAAAGAGGAATGTGTTTTTGTTTAACGTTTCAAAACCGACACGTTTTGCGATACCAACACTCCCGGGCGGTGAATGGAATCGAAACTCGAGACAGATCTGTCCCTACGTTTAGGGATTTCCAGCCACTCGTTAAGTGCACCGCTCAGCCAATGAAGTTCCTCTGAATGGATCACGTGGACCAACCTGTCAAACTAGGTGAAAGGAGCGCCATCCCCTTTACCTGCCACTAGCGACCAGTTACAATAACAATCCCACGGCACGAGAGCTTTTTTTTTTTTTTTTGCAACGTAATTTCTGTTTTTTTTTTCTTTTCCCACTCAGAAATTTTTTTTGTTGAGTCGCTCAACTTTTTTTTAGACCAGTGATGACCAAATGGCGGCCAAATCTGCTCGTCACCCATTGAGGTCCCTGTTTCTTGTCTTGTTCAATTTTTATACTCTTGCTTCATTCAATTTCGTTGTTGATCTACGGTCACTTTTTGGTTTATTGCTCTGCGACCCTACTTTTTTCGTTACGAGGGTTAATTACACCTACCCCTACGGTCCCAACTAGGATGCGACATCGACATCAAAACATCGATGTTCAAAATTAAAACATCGATGTTGATAAAACATCGTTTCAAAAACATCGATGTTTTTAAAATTCAGTGTATTTAAACTTTTTTCCCCATTTCTTAAAACGGGTTTAGCAACTAAGGATGCAACATAGACAGCAAAACATCGATGTTGATAATGCATCGCCCCCAAACTATCGATGTTTTTAAAATTCATTGAATTCAAACTTTTTTCCCCATTTCTTAAAATTGGTTTAGCACCTAGTGATGCTACATCGACAGCAAAACATCGAAACAGCAAAACATTCAAAATTGAAACATCGATGTTGATAATGCATCGCCCCCAAACTTTCGATGTTTTTAAAATTCAGTGCATTTAAACATTTTACCCCATTTCTTATAACTGGTTTAGCAACTAGTGATGTGACATCAGCTCCAATACATCGATGTTTTTTTTTTATGAAACATCAATGTTTTGAAAACATTGACATTGATGTCGTATCCCTACTTTTCAGACCCTTCCTTCATCTTTGGTCACTTTGGTCTAAAAGTATGTTCAATTTTCTGATTATGATTGGTTATTTTTTAAATTTTTGTAACGGTACTTTTTTCATTTAAAAATAAAACATCGACAACGTAAAAACATCGACAAGTATAAACATAGATGTTACAAAAACATCGACCCCCAATACATCGATGTTTTTTTAAAAACATCGACATCGATGTCGCATCCCTTGTCCCAACTGCTTAGAGAGGATTCAGAATCACCGAGAACTTCCATGCCTGGGCTGGGATTTGAACCCAGAGCTATTGAAACTTGGGACAGAGTGTTAAGCTTGCTTTATATATTGGTTGGGGGCTTTTAGGTTTTTTGACCAAGCTCACAACGTCAAGTGAAAAAATATCGTGAAATGGGTAAAAATGAGGGGCTGGAACTCAGAGAAGTGGGATGAAAGTAGGAAAAGACATTCGGGAATTCCGGGAGCGTAACCACTCCGAGAAAAGATCACTAGAGTAACTCGTGTTCGTGAAGCCCGTACACATCTAAAGGAGATCTGCCCTAGAGGGCCTTGCATTGCAGCAGAAGAAATCAATGTCAAGAGTTTATAGATATTGTAACGTCGTGGGTATAGTTTACGTGACGAGTGGCTTGAAGGTAATTAAAACGACATTTAAAATTACAGCACATTTAATTAACTATAGAAGATATACATATAAGTTAAAACTATTTCGAGGCTATAATAGATATTGTACACAAATAGGGTTTCAGTCCCGCGGCTTCAATCGGAGCAGAGTCGTTCTGCGTCCGTTCACGCTCCTGCGTTCCACGATTCTCCCTTTTCCTCGAGAGAAGACCCCACACGTTCTTCCGAAGCCGCTACAGTTCGAAGACAAGGGGATACCCCCATCCGATCATAAATTCAAGGACCACCATGAAAGCTGTGGTCAGAGAGACCCCCTACGGTGAAGCTACAATATGATCAGTATTTGTTATTCTACAGCAACATGAAATGAAAAACTAAGTTTATACACTGATGGTTATCAAAAATGCACCGCCACGAAGGAAAAGAGTTATCCAAACCATATGTATTATACAAATAATATAAGGCACTGTGAGATGGGTATTTACTGTCGTGATTATATAATATTGAGATGTGATAATATGTTTTTTTTTTTTTTTTTTTTTTTACGAATGACCTGTACAAAGGCGTTGGGGATCAAATATATGTATCAAATAATACAAAGCAAATACATTCATGAGCCGCGGTAGCTCAGTCAGTAGAGCGTCGGGCTCGCATCAGAAGGGTTGTGGGTTCTGTCCTCAGCGGAGCCTGCAATTCTGATGATTGCGAGACCGGCGCTTCGACCTGGCTAAAGACCGCCGTGTTCGCTAATGGTGGCTGGGGCACGTTAAATAGGTCGTGGTCACTAAGTCCTCCATGTTCCTATGCCAAATCAATACTTCTGGGGGTACCTGATCAGGGGGTTATCGGCCTCTGATTGGATCTAAATTACGATATGTGTGAGTGAATGGATGTGTGAAAGGGACCTTCCTGTAAAACGGATGTGTCATGCATGTCGAGCAAAGTCGGACTACCTCCCAATGGGGCTCGCTTACATGGAAGGCGCACCCCCTCGCCTCTTGCCGTCTTCGACGGGCCTGGCACTCCTCTGGTCTGCCAGTGTAGGCATGAGAAACAAATACATTCACACTTTAGTTCAAAATCAGGGGCATAATGGGGATTATATCTCCTATTTTTATACAAAAATAATCATTATGAGTAAATTGAGGTTGAAACACTCACGTGAAAACGGGTGCACCGTCAGAAATCCGTCACTCCCTGTTTTTTTCTTTCGTTCTCAAGTGAACCCCGTGCATTCAGCCCCCGCACACCTCTAGGTCCGAAGTTTCGCGGGAGAAAAAGGGAAACCCTCATTGGATAAAAGGGTAACTGGATGTAGAGTGCCTATATAATAAGAGTGGCGACAAGGAACCAAATTTGGCCCAATGCGCATGCGCGGCAGCCATTTTTCTACCAGAATCGTCTCCAAGAAGGTTGCTGGGCGAATTAATAAATCATTTCAAGGAGAACAAAAAGCATATGATTGTTATGATGTGGATACATTCGGTATAAATGAATCAGATAAACGCTCAATTACATGCGTAATTGATGAGATGGATTGCACAACGCGCTAACTTAGATTGCGTGAAACGCCACGTTGTTCAAAAAAAGCTATTTACTTAAAAAGTCTTCTAATTTATACTGACAAAACACTAAAATAATAATAAATAAACATTCTAGAACACGAAATGGAACATGAATAAGCTATATTTTCTTTTTTGTTTAATGTACACACGTTTTTCTCGAACACACAAAAAGTTCCCATGTTAAGTCTACGGGAGCTAGCAAAAGACCGCCTCGGGCAGTAGAAAAGGTCTCTAAGCCAATCAGAAAGTGTTTCCCGTATGCCGCCACTCTTATTATATAGGCACTCTAACTGGATGTCCTCCCACCGACTTCAAATGGGATGGGAATCATCCCAAAAGGTCAGGGGCTTGCATCCATGTGCTATATTTAGGGTCTAATAGACATGTGGTGAGGGTAGCTTCACCCCAAGCAAAAGGGTTAAATGATTGAAATCGCAACTTCCCTCGACTTGCGGAATGCGAAGAACGTATTTTGTGGAAGAGTCATGGGCGGCCATAAATGCTACTACTCGTATCAGCATTGAAAGAGACTTTGGATTCAGGGTGTATAGAGTTCTTTATGTTACAGTGATAGCAATGTGCACAAACAAGACGTATTTCTCTCACTTGGTGGTGTGTGTCGAAACTGATACAATTGTTCGCATTGGTCAGTTCGTCCCTCCCGCGCCCGCCAAATCCACACTATTGCTTAGCAACTGGATGGATGTGAGTTCAAAACTTAATCCAACCGTACATGAGGGCTGGTTGTTGTGTTTTACTAGTTTTTATTTTTCTAGTTTCCGGCACACGCGGATTATTATTAGTTCACTTCGCTGAGCCAACCCCCTTTAGATAAGCAGCGAAACAGTTGTCTACGGCCCGGTGCACACATCCGGTTTTTCAACGTGCGGCGCCACTGCGGCACCGAAGCCCAACTATGCACACATAACCGTGAAATGACGCACGAACTCGTTTCGCGCCATTTGCGATAAATATTCTATCGAAGAAAACGTGTTTATTTCGCTTACTTGGGGGTAAAAAAAGTAAATTTTGAAACAAAATAGACGTTACTGGGTACAACAATTTATTAATTATTATTTATATTCCATTTGTTTATGAAAACAAGGTACTTCAGAACGGAGACTCATGTGCGGCGCCGTGGGGAACTGCGGTACAAATTGCACGCAAGTTAGACGTGTGTCGCCCCAAAGTGCTGGAGGCAAGTGTGCACTGCTCCATTGGATCTAATGTATCTCAGACCGCACTTGCGTTGCGGCAGCGGCGCCGCACGTTGAAAAACCGGATGTGTGCACCGGGCCTAAGAGTCTTTTGTGTTGCTCTTATTGTGTTGTATGGTTAACCGTTGCGATGTCCCTGTATCTAATTAATATACTGTCATTATTTTCAGTTGCACTCATTCCAATGTTACAAGACATCCACCAGTGTGACGTAAATTCAGCTACCTAATCATAGCTTTTGACACACACTTTCATTCGAAATTTCACCCCATCTAGCATCCACGTTTCATAATTACAGCACCGACGGGGCACGCTAAGCGGATTATCCAACAAACAGAAGCGTGAATCCGTTAACGACCCCGATAAGATTCCCGCCGAATCCTAGTTGTAACATGCGACTTCGAGGCTGTTTACAAAGTCCCATTGTTGACACGGCCTACGTGGTCAATCCAGTTCCAGGCTGCGAGAGGTTTGTTTGCCTCTTCTTCGGACAGCGCGAGAGGACTCCTCTAACGAGTGGCAGAGAGCGCACATGGACCGTTAATGTGGCCGTATGACCTGCGATGCGCGGAGAGAGGACCCTCTCTTCCGCATGACCTCGCATTCCTTCCTCTTCGTCGGGAGGATAGGTCGCTTGGCCTGCGGACATCCCACCGTCTGTCCCGCGATGCGACGCCCGAGACCTTGTTGCTTTCCGTTAATTGGGACCTTTCCTCAGATGTCGATTTTCTCGGAACTCAGCGGTGCGGTCCGTTAGAACTTAGCCTCACAACATGTTTAAACTCTGTTTTCCTCCTCTCGTAGCTTGTTGTTGCCACGGTGGATGTCTCACCCCCTCACTAATAAGCTATAGATCATTTTTATCAACTTGTTATCTTCTTTATTAGACATTTTTGAAGCTTTTATCTCTCTTAGCGTCACGAGATTTCAAGGTAGTGTATTGTTGCTTTTACTCCACAGCACATCACTAGTGCTGTGGAGTAAAAGCTCAATACTTGTGCTGTGGAGTAAAAGCACAACACCTGTGCAGTGGAGTAAAAGCACACTTGTGCTGTGGAGTAAAAGCACACTTGTGCTGTGGAGTAAAAGCACAACACATGTGCTGTGGAGTAAAAGCACACTTGTGCTGTGGAGTAAAAGCACAACACTTGTGCTGTGGAGTAAAAGCGCGCTTGGGCTGTGGTGTAAAAGCACAACACCTGTGCTGTGGAGTAAAAGCACACTTGTGCTGTGGAGTAAAAGCAAAACACGTGCTATGGAGTAAAAGCACAACACTTGTGCTGTGGAGTAAAAACACAAAACTTGTGCTGTGGAGTTAAAGCAACACTCTCTATTCTACTCTCAGAGATAAAAGCTTCAAAAATGTCTAATAAAGATGAAAACAAGATGATACAAATTATCTATAGCTTATTAGGGGTGGAATACGTTCAACATTTACCCTCGCATTGAAAACTACCCTACCATGTTGTCAGGTGTGATGTCGTCATCTGACCGTGGTTCAAAATTACGCGGTGTTGTCCTCGAATCTTTCCCGTTGTCATTGATCCCGGATCGTCGTCAATGGCCCTTTATATTGTACCAGTGCGACGTTAATTTAAATACCTACCTACCTATCCTGCAGTGTCCAACATTTGTTACACAATCCTGTTCCAAACTGTCAACAGTTCTAGACAAGCGGCAATGTGTTTTTCTTATTTGGATCTTCATTCCCATGGAGTAAAAGGGCAGTTTTGTTTCGATGAGCTATCTCGTCCGTAGCAAAATTTACCAGATCTTGGACGAGACACCTCGTCGAAATACATGAAAGCCATTTTTAAAGCTTTTATTCTATGAGCGTCATGAGATTTCAAGGTAGAGTGTAGTGTTGCCTTTGCCCCACAACACACGTAATGACTAAATAACCATAGGCCTAATGAATGTATTTCTAATGTAGTAGACAGAGCATGTGGGCGGTAGCTATTGTCAGATCTCAGAAGAATGTGCCACGTGGACTTAGGAATCGACTTGGGGTGGATTGGATATCGATGAGCAAACTTGTGTTTTTAATCACGCTGAATAATCACTTTAACCAGTCAATAAATTGTCCCACAATAGGATTCAGGCTTTTCCCACAACCACGTGATATATCTTCAAACCAAGCGGCGGAAGAAATAACATTCAGCTGTGAGCAAAACATACTCCTTTTATTTCATTAGAATTTTGCAGTAAATATCCACATCTATTGGTTAAAAGATTCCTAGGAAAGATTATATAGTAAAAAAAAAATCAATAGAGGTTACGAGTCATACATATAAGACTACAGTTTGAAGAACGGATGCTCGTGATCCCCGTTATGTGGTTAATGTTTGACTTTTAAGTTTTTGATCCTCTACTTTATTTTTCTTCTAGTTTGTCCAAGTTCCGAAGAATAGAAATCAGTTTTAGTGTGTGTTAAGGTCGTTCAAAGGGGAAGGTCTATAGGGGCTCAAGCCATTGCCCTTTCTCTCCTTTGAACAATAGTACACCTCCGCAGGAATGTCTTTTGGATGCTTTGTTATTTTACCAGCGTTAAAGTAGTAGTAGTAAATATTTTCGAGGTTTTATGACTCAAGAGACATATTTTCCCAAGCTGTACAAGATGCAAGAGAACGTCCAGGGGGAAAGAGATATTTGAGAACAGAATAGTGGGAGATGAAAGCAGAAAACATAGCTTGGATATACTAGAGTGCCTGTATAAGAAGAGTGGCGACAAGGGACCAAATTTGGCCCAATGCGCATGCGCGGCAGCCATTTTTCTACCAGAATCCTCAAATAAGGTTGCTGGGCGAATTAATATATCATTTCAAGGAGAACAAAAAGCATATGATTGTTATAATATGGATACATTCGGTATAAATGAATCATATAAACGCTCAATTACATGCGTAATTGAGGAGATGGATTGCACAACGCGCTAACTTAGATTGCGGGAAACGTCATGTTGTTCAAAAAAAGCTATTTACTTTAAAAGTCTTCTAATTTATACTGACAAAACACTAACATAATAATAAATAAACATTCTAGAACACGAAATGGAACATGAATAAGCTATATTTTCTTTTTAATTTTTTAATACCCACACCTTTTTCTCGAACACACAAAAAGTTTCCTTGTTAAGTCTACGGGAGCTAGGAAAAGACCGCCTCGGTTGGCGGTAGAAAAGGTATCTAAGCCAATCAGAAAGTGTTTCCCGTATGTCGCCACTCTTATTATATAGGCACTCTAGGGTATACTGGGGACCCACGTGTTAATTAAAGACTGTAAACTCTATAAGAAAAGAAAGGATTACTAGAGTACCTGAATTTCGTGAAGCTTATTATATGGTTAGAAAACCTCAGTTTTAATCATGAAATTTGATTTAAAAATTTTTGGTTGAAGTGGGACTTGTGCAAACTTTTCCATCAACTTTCGGAAAATTGTTGCCACAGACTTGCGATAACGCTTTGCCCTCTCCGAACTCGTTGGCTAGATTTCGCGTTGAATGTCCTTCCTTCCAATTTCCCTACACTTATTCCACGGGTAAAAACATAGAGATATCTTCTTAGTGACATTGTGTGTTCCACTCGTTATAACAACTAATAAATAACATAGGAAATTCAACACATACAAAAATCGTTCAGTTGACACACGCTTAATCTTTTATCTCATTTTAGCAGTCTTGTGTTGTCACGTGACAAATATGTTAATTGTGATCAACCAATCCGTCTCTCTCGTTTCAATTTCTTACTCTTGGTGTTAACGTCGGTGGTTTATTGTCACGAAAGGTCAACTTCTACCTCCGTAAATTTGCAGATTGCACCCGATTCGTAATGTGTGGACATCAGTGTATGTAAATAAATATAATTTATACAAACTCAGAATTTCGAAAAATAGATTTTTATTGACAAAGATTTCGGTTCAAAATCGCTTGATAAGTTATATATAGTTAAGAACTTGTACTTTAAAGAAAAAAGTTTTATTAATTTCATTGTTAATTGTTATTGAACATATCAATCATTGCAAGTTCATTCTTTTCTCTCCTCAACCTAATGACATAGTTGTAAATAATCTGAGTATGCCTAGATATGCAAATTAAAGGCGGATAAAACTAATTTTTGGATTTTTGCAGCGAAAAATAAACAATATTAAGTTCTAATTACAAAATTATTTGAAAAATAATAGTTCGAACAACGCAAATTCAATGCGACGGTGTCACGAAATGATACCCAATACTATTAGAAATTTAGTAGATTAACAAAATCTGTGAGCAAATAAGGGAATAAAGAATATTGTACATGAGAGAAGGGCATTTTAAGTGCCCATAAGTCTTTATACTTCATTTACAATACAACTTCACAAACCATTAAGTCCATAACAGACAAAATATAATCCATGAAAAAGAACTAAAGTATGCATGTATATCAAAGTTGGTTTTTTTAGACCTGTTGACTTTTCGATGTACGGTCACGATTGTATGAGAAAAAAAAAAACGTAAGTTGTTAAATAAGGTATATAGACCAATAAAAAGTAAAGGCAAAATTTAGGAATTTCGAATAATAGTCAGACAGATGAAGACTTAATACTACCAGTCCTGTAAAATCTGTCTAAAATCAAGATATTTTTTAAACCGGAAAAAACAGGATTCGGAGACCTTTGCAGCAGGTTTATGTCACACACAAATTGAAGCTGTTTATCTTTCCAAGAAAATTTTGCCAAATTTATAAAAGCTTTTAAAAAATACAGGTCTGGGACACCCCCCCCCATATTGGAAATTATTGCCAATTCACTTTCTACTTTAAAATAAATTTTTGACTTGTAGTGCTGCCATCTGTTGATATTATTTTGAAATATCTTAATAATAAGAAATCTCCAATCCTGTCTGAAATCTAAACCCTAAAAAAAGTATTAGAATGTTCAAGATTATGTTTTATAATCTGAAATGAGATTTTAAAAAACCTTAGATATTACAATTCTATTCCCCAGAAGAAATGTCTCTTAGATTTTTCGTAATTTGTATCTTGGCAGTCAAAAAAAAAACATCTTAGTTTCAAGTATCAACGATTCCATTATCTAACCTTTTCTTAATGACTCTCCAAGACCCCAAATACGTATGTGTTTTTTATTTTTTTAGAAAACAATGCAATAGCTTTTCAATAATTTATAATGCACCTTAGTCTCGTTACAGTTTCCTTCTACAGTGGTCACGTAAGTTTCGAATATTTAAAAATTTATAAAATTAATTGACATTTTTATCGACATGACATTTTAAAGTGCAACAAGGAAAAATTAGCTAAAATAATTTAGATTATATTGTGAAAGAATGAAATATACTGGAGTAAAATATACTAATCTTTAACAACAATGTTTTTATTCAACAAACGGAAGCTCATAAGAGTAAAATAAATGTTTTATAGAAGTTGACACAATATTTATTCGCGAAAAGACGCGCGTCATTTATAGTAGATTCAATCAATGTGCAATAACATTTACTGCGTATCCATTAATCCCGTATGCAAAAATTTGCTTACGGGGTTGTCTTTATATGAAAGTGCTAACTAGCATAAGAACGCGAGGTACTGAACGTTTTCTCTTTTGTTGGGAATTTATACCATGTGGCCTTGGTAGGAACGTAAACATGATTTGATGTATAGAAATAAGTAGATGGCTTCAGAAATGGAGCAGATGGTTATTCTGGTACATTTGACCTGTCCGTAATTAAATACAGTAATATCTTTCTGCCTTTACAAGTACTTGCATCCCGCAATTGTTCCTGAATTAGAATAAATATTTGTTCCACTCATTCTTTTAATTCCAGACCACTGACCTCTTCATCCTTCGGCAAACAGGTGGCTATTTATGAGGCAAGCCTCGCACTCAGCCGTCGTTGCTAGAATAAGAACAATCATCAACAACTTACAAACCGAGATTCGAACCCGAGACTTACTGGGTGGCTGACAAACGCTATGACCAATATGCAATCCATTCGTAACCTTTGTCATTTTCACGCCTCTGCTTATACGGTTGGCTGGTTTTGTGGTTTTATGGAGCAAAAACCTCTATTGATATGTTTTAGTTTGAGACATCGTGTTGATCCGAGTCGGTTCCTGATTCACCTGGAGTAGATTCATAAATAAAAATACATTCATTAACACAGGGCTCGAAAGACACGGGTACACAGGTGCACTGTGCACATGAAAATAAAATTGTGCGCCTAATTTTTTCTGCTAGGTGCATTAAAAAAAGGGGGTTATGTTATTTTGATGTTTGAACAAATATTAGTATCAACCTCTCTCGCTCTAGAACAGTGATGGGCAAACTCATTTTTCCCCCAAAACGAGCCAAAGATGAGCAGTATAACTATTCAGTAGTTTTTCTTTTGAAAGCCAAATTTCTTTTCAAGAACCATGTTTTCAAGAGTCAGTTTAAAATAGCTACTAGCATTTAATAAAACCCCGATACCATACTAATCTTATTTATGTATTGACAAAAGATATTTTTACATTAAAATAAAAGTATGACAAGTTCAAAGTGAACAATGATTTTGTATTTCCTTGGAAAGTTTGGATAAGTCGAGTTTGTATGTCATTGTCATGGACTTCACCAGTCTAAGAATCACCCCATTCTGGTTAATAAAAGTGAAAACACTCACATCTTTCTAACCTAGGACTCAAAATACCCTGGTGCACATGAGCATAAAATTGTGTTCCTAATTTTTTCCCGCTAGGCGCACGCTAGGGAACGTGTTTTTTATGTTATTTTGATGTTTGAACAAAATATATTAGTATTGACGTCTCTCGCTCTAGAGCAATGGTCGGCAAACTCAGTTGTCCCCCTCGAAAGCCGAAGATCAGCAGTATAACGATTAAGATTTCTTTTGAGAGCCAAATTTCTTTTCCAAGAACTATGTTTTTAAGAGTCGGTTTAAACTAGCTACTAACATTAAATAAAACCAGATATCATAATAATTTTATTATTTATTGACAAAAAATATTTTTTACATTAAAATAAAAGTATGACAAAACACGCATTTAATGTGAACAACGACCTTGCATATCCCTCGAAAGTTTGGACAAGTGAGGTTTGCATGTCATTGTTTTTAATTTCAAGCAGGATTGCAGGTTCTCATCAATAAGACGATTTTTCAATTTATTTTTGATACGATTCATGGCTTGAAAAAGATTGTTCGCATGAATATGTAGAGCCAAAGAGTGAAAGAACAGCAAATGCTAGTTTTTTTTAAACTGATCATATGAGTCAGGAATACTATTCTATGTGTTCAAAATTATCATGTTTTCCTTCTCCGGGTATTTCACACAAAGCAGACTACGTTTTCCGTAAACTAAAATCACCAATTATTTTTCTCGAATTTTTCCATATCAGCATTATTTTTCAAATTTGGAGCTCCATAATTCTTTGTTTTTTAATTCCAGTAATTGACCCAATGTCTATGTTAAACGGGAAAAAAATTTAAATATGTTACGTCAACACTGGGAGGTTTTTTAACAAAGGCTAACGTCGCTATGCTATTTCTGAATTCCTGAACCCTCAATAGAAAAGTATCCCTCATATTTAAAATTGTTGTTTTGAAATAGTAAATGTCAATTACTGAGTTATTTTCTTGGCGATGTGTTTCAGCAGGCTTGGAAAATGAATTAATGTTTCTCTTTAAAAATCTTGAGTTAAAAGGAATAATTTGTTTTCGAATAAAATGACTTATTCCAACATCAAAATAATTGTACTTCCTATCCCCTGTAGATTACGATTAAAATTATTTAGAGATGACGTAACGTCTACCATGAAATAAAATTTTCGGATCCCCTGATAATCCGTTAATTCAGGATAGTCAACACCCTTCTCAAGGAGAAATGCTTTAATTTCAAATAATAAGGAATCGAAACCTTTGAAAACGTTTCCTCTTGAAAGCCAACGTACCTTATTATGCAGAAAAGGTCTTCGTATTCACTCTCCATTTCAACTAAAAATTCTTTAAATTGGCAATGATAAAGCGCTTTAGCTACAATTGTGTCGATAATCTTAATCACCGATTCTATAACATTGCAAATATCTTCTGGAAATGTCTGTGCACAAATGTCTTGATGAATGATGCAATCGTAAACAAGTATCTCGGGATTAATTTTTTCCTTCAAAATAGAAAGGAAGCATATTCTCACTACGGTCGTACTTTTTGCCCCATCTGTTGAAATTAAAACAATTTTATCGAGTGGAATATGATGTTTCTCCATGCATTCCAATGACTGTATTTGCAATATCCTCGCCACGTGTTCGACCTATCAGTGACAATGATCCTACAAGTTCTTCTTTTCGACCCGAAGACGAAATAAATCGAACAAAATGGTAGAGACGCACTCAAATGGCTAAAGAGTCGCGCTTTGCCGACCACCTGCTCTAGAGGAACGTAATTAAAATTCCTAAATACACACTATGCGAAAACAAAATGGCTGGGCCGTAACGGGTTTAAATAGGAGGAAGGTTTACTTGTGCCACTTCCAAAAGAACTTTCCGATGATCGAAACATTTTCCAGATGGCTCTGTTGAAGCGACTGTCGCGTCAGCCGTGCGCCAGAGAAGGGAAAATTTGGATCACGTGACCACCCGCGAACGATAGGCATCCCGCATTTCTGTAAACACCTCGTGTTTCAATAAAGTGTAAAGCCGTAGGAATTCCTGAGAATTGTCTGGCCACTGCGGATCGTAAACAAATATTTTCATTATTTATCTTTGAATTCAGATTTTATCTTCTTAAAATATAGTGTTCTCGTTTATTTTTTATGTTTTTTTTTTTACCTTTCCTTTTGAATTTGTTGTGTACATAGTCTTACGTCTTAATAGCTACAATCATTTAACAAATGAATCCTTTGGATGGATTATTAAAAAGTTCTTAAACATGCCACCGAAGAAACGTCCTGCACCATCTATCTTGAAAAATAATACGTTGCAGAAATATTTTTGTAAAGACGCGAATGCATGCGAAATCGTAATGACGACGGTTGCAGACTAAAGCAATTCGAAGCTGCCTGAAAAGCAAAAGAAAGGGCATTAGTGGGAATTATGTAAATAAAATAGTAGCAGAACGGGATGATAACGATCAAATAATTGTTGAGAAAGAAAAGACTAAAGAAATAGTTGAGAAAGAAAAGACTTAAGAAATAGTTGAGAAAGAAAAGACTAAAGAAATAGTTGAGAAAGAAAAGACTAAAGAAATAGTTGAGATAGAAAAGATTAAAGAAATAGTTTAGAAAGAAAAGAATAAAGAAATAGTTGAGAAAGAAAAGACTAAAGAAATAGTTGTTGGGGGGGGGCTGAAGAAATAGTTAACGACATTAATAAAAACAATGACTAAAAAAATGTTGAAACTGTGGTTAAAAAGAACTCTGAAGAAATATCATTTTCACTAAAACTTACATTTTTCAACAAACTTGGAAAACTAGACGGGATTGGCTTTCGTACAATGAACATATCAAAGCAATGTTTTGTACTGTTTGCCAGTCATATGATAAAACATCACGTTCAAATACCTTTCGTGACAAGGGCTGTTGTTCCTTAAGGAAACTTATGGTTGAAGTACATGAAAGAACACCAGTACATCTTAAAGCAATGGAAGCAAAAATTGCATTTGCCAAAGCACAGGATTTTAAAACTCCCAAAAAATCCAGAGATGGAGGTTAGAAGAAAAGGAAATAAAGCAGTTACATACTCTCTTTAAAATTGCTTTTCACATAGCCAAATAAAATAGGCCAATTGAGCATTTAGAAATGAAATTAAGTTATTAAGATGTGTTGGGGGTGAAGTAAGTGAAACCTATAACAATAACAAACAAGCCAGAACATTCATTTCCCACATTAGTAAGAATATGAAATCAGATTTAATAGCATCTTTGAAAAATAGCATTTTTTAAAATTTTTGGCAGATGGCAGCATAAATTGTAGTGAATGCAATGAATAAATAATTTATATTAGATTTTTTTGAATATAGGAGACCTGTCTCGAAGTTTGCAACTATAGAGCAAACGCAACATGTTGATGCAAAAGGCATCACTAATTTCTTGGAAAGTACTACGAAAGATTGCTTGAACCTAAGTTTAGAAGAAACTAAAGCATGACTAATTGCTTGTACATTAAATGGTGCAGCAAGTAATTTAGTTGCCAAGAGTGGTGTCTACAAGCTACTTCGTGACAGTCGCTGTCATCTACTCGGCATGCATTCTTGTGCTCATCGGCTGGAACTTGCAATCAAAGATGCTATGTGCAGTTAAAATATTTTATGCAAATGGAATCTGTTTTGAATGACTTATTTGTAACATATAAGTATTATTCTAAGAACTGTGCAGAGCTGCATAAATTTGGTGAATCATTGGAAACAAAACTTCTAAAACGTGTCCAGGTAGGAGGTGTTCGTTTGTTACCTCATCATGATCGTGCCATTGATATTTTGCTGAAATGCTATGAGCCCTTTATTATCCATTTTTGGAAGCTCTTTCGTTAACTGGCTCAGCAAAAAACAAAAACCGTGTTGCAAGCATCTATCTTAAAAAAAAAAGAAAGTTACCGCCGCCGTTGTCGCAGGATTGAAAACTATGTTATTTAGCTCGATTCTTAGACGGTTTCTCGAGAAAGTACGGATCAGAAAAATATGAAATTAACATGGTTTGTTCTTCATCGTGTTCCCTGGACAATTGTAAAGATCTTTTTCCGATAATGTTATTAGTTTAGGGTTTATTAAGTGTCAAAGTTGAAAAGCGAAATTTCTTCCGTGAGTGAGCAAAACACATACAAATTTTCAGCCTTCAGCCGTGAGTTTGTTTTAAAGAGTACCTCTTAACGTAAATTTTTGCAGCTCGATGAGTTTTTTTAGAAATTTCAATTTGGTTCTTCATAATATTTTTTTGAAATTCGGGAAAAATCAGGAAATTTTCGTTATTTTTTTTAAACAGTCATATCTGTATCTTATTACTATTAGTTTTTAATTTTGAAACTATCGCGGTATACCTCAGAATGTACTCTTTCTTACGGTACAGTTAATTTTAAAATTGGTTCATAAATAAATTCGATGCAATCAAAAGTTGGTCACACAAATTTCGTATATTTTAATTCGGGGAGCAGGTTCCTCACACAGATGAGGGTTGTATTTTTGACTATCGGGTTTACCAGATATTAAATTTATCGTAGCAACAATAGCCATAAAAACGATTTCTTTTTATTTGGCGAGGAAAAAGACTCGCTTTTTTTCACTGTGTTCAGAGACGGTTCACCGAGAAAGTACGAAGTACAGATCGTTAAGTTAGGAGATTAACTCGGAAGATGTCAGAGGTTTGATGATGAAGATGCAGAAGGTTTTTTACTGATGCGGCTAGAGTGCATTAAGTATTAAAGTAGAAATAAGTGAAATCACTTGCGAAAGGAGTATTGGTTTGCGAAGCAAACCAAACGGGATCAGCGTTCGTAAGCGATCAGGGAGCGAAACCCTCGCTGTGACGTCATGGACCGTAAAGTCATATCAGGATTATACTAATTATTAAGATAGTTTCGCTGTCCAGGAGATTCATACTGCGAAAGGAATTTTTGGTTTGCAACCCCCATTTGGTTTGCGAAGCAAACCAAATGGGGGTTGGCGAGTGTAAGCGAGCAGGGGGTGGAGCCCCCTAGTTATGAAAAAAAAATGAAATCTGTAAGTTGTGTGTGAGCATGGGTTCTCGCTAATGGGACGTGTGAAAAATGACTGCAGATGCTTCCTTCATCCTAAGACATTAGCTGATCTAATGAGTATTAATCTAAATGAAGACCTTAGATAATTTTAATCCAGAAAGAAAAATACAAAAAGAAGGATGGACACTAAACACTATTTAAAATATCTGCCAAAACGTAGACATTTCTGATTGCCCACCAATGTCTGATGGTGACTGAATATTTATTTGTAAGTAATATTTTGGCAGATAAAAAACCTGTTTAAATATTTTCATTTACTATCTACTACTGACCTATCTAAACACACCTAACTAATAAAGTAGTTTACATTACATTAATGCTCTTATATTACGTTTTTTTTAATGTGCAGCTAAAATATTATCTGTGCACCTAATTTAAAACCTTAAGTGCACCTTGTGCACCAGTATTAAAAAATCTATTCCGAGGCCTGCATTAACAACGAAGTTTGTACATGCTTGATAAAAGTAATAAAAACACAGTAGTTTTTACAAGTATGCTAGTAACTTTTTAACCTGCAATTATAAAAATAATTCAAGGATCGCTTGCACGGGTTCACACTGCCTTCTTGCGTATTGTTTCCTTGACATTCATTGAAATTTGTTTTTAAAAAACAACAAAGTGTAAACCCTGTGTTTGTGTACTTTAATGATTTTGTGGAGATATTTCAGCAATTTTAGGCATCGGTTGATTTCATTTTGTCCCAGAAAAACATAAAGCATCCACTTTGTATATCTATATAAATAAGAAAAGAATGTTTGTACATTGAATATTTTCAATCCATTTCAAGTTTTCTATCCGTTTTTGGCCCTTCTGATGAAAAATCCGTCTCTCTTGCGCTTTTGGTATCTGTCTGTCTGTCCATCTGTCTATATGCGTCTGCCCCTGATACGTCCAAACGGCTTAATATACTTTCATGAAACTTTGCATACTGCTAGTACTTGGCTGCAATAGTCTGGCTGTTCGTCTACTTGTTCTATGTCTGATTTTATGATTGCGTGTTTGTACAGGTATCACATAAATTTTATTCCACATTTTTGAATACAGTGTTCTTTATTTAATACATCGAATTTAAATTTAGTGCTTGCTTTATTAAACTTTTTTTCAGTACATATTTAGATAAGTTTCATGCTAAAACATCTAAGTACGTATGCTTAAATCAATCATAATTTGGTAGTTTTGAAAAATCTGGAATGTATATTGAGTATTACGATTATTTGTATTGCTTTATCGGTACTGCTGAAAAGCAATTGTTTTTCCCAAAATTATTTTTTTATGGAATTCCAATTCTGATGTCATTTATTTCGAGTCTTATTTTTGTTCTTTGCGCAATGTAAACGATTTCAGAATATTTGGGACAAACGATATTTTTCAACAAACGGGAACGAAATGGAAACTCGGGTTGGTTAATCACGTGCAGTGATATTTTCTGTTTCTTTCGCTCTGAATTAATTTCGCGTTTCTAAATTGTATGCACTTTTTAGTTGTAATTAGTGGCAACTGTGCAACATCAGGAGATAAAAAAGAATCACGAATTAAATCATTAGAAGAACGTTTTACCCGAAAACTTTTATTTTGTTTTATTTCACTGTTTTCATTTTGTTTTCTGCTTTAAATGTTTATTATTTAATAAATTCCATTACTTTTCATCACACGCAACACTACCAGGTTAGTCAGAATGAAGCAAATTTCTTTTTAAAAACTCAAATTGATTTACCATTTTTTAAACATTAATAGGTTATCTTTGTAGTTTTGTACTAAAGACGTACAATTTAAAACAAGTTACTTTATTATTAGACCATAAATGTAATTTTCAAGAAAAAATGTACTCGAGCTATAAAAAACGAATTGATGAATTAATTATCAAACTAATTTTTAAACCTTCCTTTAAAGATGGGGAAATGTCGCATGTCTGATGCAGGCTACGAGTGCGAGATCACTCGGCATAGATTCGTCATTTTTATGATTTGAGTTTAACGATTTTACATGAAAAGAACTTAAGAAAGGTAATTCCAAATCTTTAGTGTCACCTTTCGTTGTTTTGTAGCTATGTCATGCAGCAAGGGTGCGATGTATGTAAAATTTATTACATGGACGGAAGAAATTATTTACATGAAAAGAACTTAAGAAAGGTAATTCCAAATCTTTAGTGTCACCTTTCGTTGTTTTGTAGCTATGTCATGCAGCAAAGGTTCGATGTATGTAAAATTTATTACATGGATGGAAGAAATTATGAACATGTCGAGAAAAGGAGTTAAAATATTATTTTATTCAACGAAAGACAAGAATGATTATACATTCGGTTCAATGAAATCTATAGTAACTATAATTTTTTAGTTCTTAACAATGGTCCATTCTTAATTCGCATTCATAAATTTTCTCAGGCCACTCACAACTTGTTTCATGCGAGTGTTTTTATCTAAAAATTTTAATCAAATTCAGACTTTACTCTTGGAACTTTTATAAAAACTAGGGGGCTCCGCCCCCTGCTCGCTTACGCTCGCCAACCCCCGGGGATTGCTGCGCAATCCCATTTGGTTTGCTTCGCAAACCAACACTCCTTTCACAGATGTCATTTGGTTTGCTTCGCAAACCAACATTCCTTTCACAGAGTGAAACTATCTGAATAATTCGTATTATGCTGATTTCACTTTCCGGTACATGACGTCACAGCGAGGGCTTCGCGCCCTGATCGCTTACGCTCGCCGACCCCGGGGATTGCTACGCAATCCCGTTTGGTTTGCTTTCTCAAACCAATACTTCTTTCGCAATTGATTTCACTTTTTTTTGCTTTAACACTTAATACACCCTAAACTAATAGCCGCATCAGTAAAAAATCTTCTGTATCTTGTTCCCTGTACAATTTTAAGTAAACAGTGTTAATATCAAAACTTTACGATTGTACTTTGTCGGTAAACTGTCTTGAGAACAGAGGGAAAAAAGCGAGCCTTTTTCCTCGCCAAATAAAAAGAAATCGTTTTTATGGCAATTGTTGCTACGATAAATTTGGTATCTGGCAAACCCGATAGTAGAAAATGCAACCCACTGCTGTTTGCGGAACCAGCTATGCGAACTGAAAAATACGAAATTTGTGTCACCAACTTTTGATTGCATCGAATTTATTTATGAACCAATTTTAAAAATAATTGTACCGTAAGAAAGAGTACATTGTGAGGTATACTGCAATATTTTTAAAATTAAAAACTAACAGTAATACTATATAGATATGACCATTTTAGTTTTGTATCGGAAGTTACGATCTGAAAGTTCCGAAAATTGTATGACCAACTTTTAATTGCATCGATTTTGTTTATTAACCAATTTGAAAAATAATTGTACCATAAGAAAGAGTGTAATGTAGTGTATTCAGTGATGTTCTCAAATTTAAAAAATAATGGTTTTTGTCGTAGACATAACGGTTTTAACAAAACGTAGCGAAAATATCCGAAGATTCCGAATTTTGTATCACGAACTTTTGATCGCATCCAATTTAATTATTAACCGATTTCAAAAATAATAGTACCGTAAGAAAGAGTATATTCTGAGGTATACTGCGATATTTTAAAAATTAAAAACTAATAGTAATTAGATATAGATACGGCAGTTTTAAAAAAAAGTAACAAAAATGTCCCGATTTTTCCCGAATTTCAAAAAAATATTATCAAGAACCACATTTAAATTTCAAAAAAAAACTCGACGAGCTGCAAAAATTTACGTTGAGAGGTACTCTTAAAAAAAAACTCACGACTAAAGACTGAAATTTTGAATGTGTTTTGCTCACTCGCGGAAGAAATTTCACTTCTTCAACTTTAACACTTAATAAAACCTAAACTAATAGCCGCATCGGAAAAAAATCTTAATAATTATCCAGGGAATACGATGAAGAACAAAGCATGTTAATTTCATATTTTTCCGATCAGTACTTTCTCGGGAAACCGTCTAAGAATGGAGCTAAACAACAAAATTTTCAATTCTGCGGCGGCGGCGGCGGTAATTTTTTTTAATATAGAGAGAAAAGCTTGATTTTTGCCAAGATACAACTGAAAAGACTACGAGGTGAAGGATTTAGAACGGGAAAGCGTTATATGGTAGCGTCATCTATTGATAAAATTAAGAACTAAAATATTTGTTCTCCTTGTTCAAATTAAATTAAATAAAAATTGTCCCTATTTATGAAGAGGTTAACACATAAATAAACCAGATACCAGTCAGTAACTTCTGTTAATAAGTTTTCTCGTGGGAGCACTAATTTTGTTTTTAAATTCTTACTTTCATAACATAATCTATTATATGTTTATGTATAGAATATATAACTTATGTTTATGGTTATATATATATATATATATATACTTATTTACATTTTTTATTTAATTCACATAATTAAAATAATGCATAAGAACAATGTAAATTTAAAAAATATGGCGAATATTTTAATAAATTTAGCCGTTTTGGATGTTTTACATTTTTCCTCAGGAAAATCATACCTTATTATTTTTATATTCTTAGAATTTGCACTAATGGAAAACGGAATTTTTTTTTGCTTAATATTTAATCATTTTACTATTAAAACTTCGTAAGGTTTGATTTATTTTACTGGAGCGATTAAAAAAAATAGTTACGGAATTATAGATCAATTAAAGATATAGGTTTAAAAATTCGTCTCGATAGAAGGCTTTATAACTGATGTAGAGGCATTTGAAACAAGTTAAGTAAGCATGTTTCAAACCAAATACCGTTGAAGCCTCATAAGCAAAATCATTATATTTTGGAGCCATTGATAGTAAAATGACGATTTATTAAATCAAATCAATTCAAATTTTTCTCAAGTTTTTCTTTTGTTTCGCGATAAAATGCAGGCTTTATAGATTATATCTCGTATCTGATTTCCCGAATTTCCTAAGTTTGCACATAATTGATTATCAAGGAAAAATCCTTATCTCAAGGGAGTCGATCAATTTTCTGGATACGCTGTTTTTATATACAAAACTTTAACTTTTTTTTTTCTCTTATGCCTGACACGTGAATGAGGAAATCTTGTGCGATGTATTGAGGGTTACGGTGAATACCTTCACAACGCTTTTCAACAGAAATAACATGGCCTTCCGAAAGTTAAGTACTAAACAGTGAATGTGATATAAATCTTAAACCTAAAGTGATTTTGACGAGTTATCTCGTCCATCAAGATCTGACCAATTTTGCTAATGACGAAATATCTCATCATAAAGATATTGTTTTTATGATGACGAGATCAAGATCTGGTTAGTGTCCTTCTACCGACGAGATATCTCGTCATCAAATTAGTCAGTTTTGTTGATGACGAGACACCTCGTCATGCGACCGCCAGAAATAAATTAGTTCAGCTTTATTGATGTTATTTAGAAAGAACTGAAAGAATCGACTATAGAGTAAATATCACATCCTTCAAGTCATATAAAGTACTCGGCACATAGTAGCATTTTCCCAAAATCAAGGTCCAGAAAGTTCTCTGATGATTATAAGTATAAATTACTTGTATGAATAAACTTATTTATAAGGTATAGTACATACCAGAGTACTTTTACCTAACTTAGCCATCCGCGTATCGTGTTAAGATATAAATCATGGTTTATTATACTTATATAAGGGTAATTATCAAAAGGTGGGAACAAGACACATTTCATAACTTTAAGCTTTAACAGCAAGTAAATTTAATTCTTAAAATTAATTTTTTTTCTGAATGGGTTTTTTAGCTCTGTTCAGAGACAAGAATTGGTATGATTTATTACAACAGTTTGGTGTTAATATCCTAAAAATTAAATTATTTAGTTAAAAATGTCGAATTTTTCACAGCTAAAATGTTAACTGATTAGTACATCATCCAGAAAATAAATTCTAATGTGTTTTCGAAAATTGCAGAAAAAATAACAATAAATGAAGAGATTATAACGATAGTTTGTTTACTATTTTGATCAGTATATGGCATAATTGCTTTAAAATTTTGAAGAATTAACAAACAAACAAAACTACAGCCATTCTAGCATTTTGCGATGTCAAAGAGTAACGATAGATATAACCCTTTTAAACGTTTTTAAGCATTTTTATGTGTTTTTGTGCATTTTCTTTGCCGTAAACATACTTTTCTTATTTTTAAAAATGCGATGTCACAATTACGTAACGATCTATATGCCGGTTTTTTTTGCCGATTTAATTTATGTTACGAAGGTGCCGATGTCCCAAAACATTAAAAAAAAACATTAATTATAATCTCTTTTCATGAGATTAATAGTTTTTTATCGAAAAATAAAGTGAATTTAGCAGATACAATATTAATACCATTACTAGACATGTGTCCAGTAACGTGTAACGATCGATATCAAATGGCGACGGCGTCGATCATTACTTAATTTTGGACATGATGTAGCAACAATCTCAATAAAATTGTAAATAATTTCCTTTTTTTTAATAATAATTATATATATATATATATATTTATATTTATATATATTTGTCATTTTTATTTTCTGTTTTAGGGCTGTAATGATTCTTTGAATATATTTTTTAAGATGAAACTTAGATTTTTAGAACTTTTTTTTTCTTGATTAATTCTCTATAGGAATCCCTGTTCCAGGAGTTTTCAAGGATAAAGTTATTTTTATTTTATGATCATGTTTTTCTTTTTATATGATGTGTAATTATTTATTATTTAAAAAATCAACCAAACCCAAAAATTTTGGAATTAGTAATAAAACTTTACAGAGTTAAATAAATCCATGATTTGAAAATCTGAAAAAACAAAATTCTAATTTTAAAATATTCAAATCTACTCTAATTTTAAAGCATTGACAATTTATAACTAATGACAGATGTAATATTTTTATACCTATTAGTAGACATTAGAATACAGGGTGTCCCAAAAAGATCAGTACAACTTAAAAAATTTATTAAAAAAAGAATAGGCTTACAGCAAAACTAGTTACAACAATAGATGGAATAATTCAAAAAAAAAATTTTCTACTACCTTAGTAATATTACACATGAGATCCTTTCGTAGCACGAGAAATATCAAGACGATATTCCAATTCAATCCACGAATGTTTCACCTTGTTAAGATCAACAGTAGCTACCCAGCTGTTTGGATCTTTTTTTTTTGTTTCAATTCCAAGACACTATTAACTTTTGTTCGGTACACAACATCTTTTACCTAACCCCAAATTAAAGATTCGAGTGGCAGAATGTCAAGAGACATGGGCGGCCATACTATGGGGGCCATCGACTCGACACATTGAGCTTTCTTCATGGGATCCGCCATTTTGAATAACTGAATTCTTTAATAATCGTTTGCGTGTTATGCAGCGCTACCTATAATCAGTCAGCAGCTCTCAGCGCGCTTGTATGGTTAAATTTAACTTTCGTTTTCTAGTTGAATACCGCTGCTTTTTATTTTGCTCTTTCATTAATTTGTGATTTTGAATGATATATTTATATCATTCAAAAACGCAAATTAACGATTTCTTTCTAACGTGCAAATTAACTTTCGTTTCCTGACACAATGTAATGTAACAACAATAATAATAATGTAACAAAAATGTAATAACGCAATGTCCGAAAGTCATTAGATTTTGGGAAATTCCAAAATTGTGTAACATACAGACCAGCAATGTCCAAAATCTATAATCTAGAGGAAAGCAATGTCCAAAATCTGTAACCTACGGATCTTGAAATTAAATATTTTTTAGTAATTTTGGAGAACAGTTCCTGTTTTTGAATGCTTGTATATTGTAGTCTAGGCCTATAAACAGTACACCAAAAAAGTATTGATATTAAATTTCAAAATTTAAAAAATTACTCATTGTTAACATTTAGTGTTCCCACATTTTGAGAATCACCCACAAGTAAACTTAGGTTGTATTACAGAACCTAATATTTACTAAATAAAATCTCTAATACCTCTTGTTCAGTAAACTCTGTTTACGTGTTGCTTGATGAATTAATAGATGCACAACTTCTTTATTAAAGATTTATTAGAACTTAACAACACATGAAGAAGATTACACGCACAACGACTATTGCTATCACTCCGAGAAGAAGTACAAGGTGTTGCCAACATGGCAAATATAAATGTACTTACAAACCAACCTCTTAATAAACCTCTCTCCTGAAATAAGCAAATATTTCTGTGAGCTTTTATAAGCTGGCAGCAAAAACTATTCAGCTCATGGCAAAAACTAAAATTTCCGTAAAAACGGTAAATTGCACTTGCAAAATTTAGAGCTAAACTTTAAAACTATTGAATACATAATAAAATGAGAAGATAAAAAATTCTTCAATTTTCTGGTAAGCTTCTACAATTTCATATGAAACTCTAAAATATATCTGAGATAAAATGAAACACTCTAATAGTATATTGCAGACACACTTTTTTTTCTGTATTACCAAGTTTACTTAGGCATCAGTCAATAATTAGGCAAGAGAAAATTGCAGTTGTTTCAAAACTACATAGTTAAAATCAAGGACTGCGATCACATGCACGAAACCATTTCTGAACTGCTCGATCATAATCTTAAAATTTGAAAACGAAGGACCATCCGAAGTTATCCTTTTTAAGGCATATAGTTTTTCTTTTTTAATTTTTTTAATAGACGGTATTAGAAAGAGAAATAGTAAAACATTCTGTTTCAAATACTCGCAGAAAAACTTGCCGTGAGAACCGTTGATCGTCGCAGCGATTTATAAGCTAAGCTCTCGGCATTTGCCGTGGTTGCCACGACTTATTTCGAGCCCAGGTGCATAGACCCCCACCCTGTTTTTTTATTTATCTCTAACAAGGAAGTAGAGATTACAATTCGGTCGTTGGGTCAATCCGGCTGGATTGGTACTTTGTTAATAAGTCCATCTAATCAGTATGTATTTTTCCCCAACTCGGCTTAGTGAAAGTAGGTAAAAAGTATATTCCAAATTGACGAACAAAACGTTTATTTTAGCATTAGAAAATCAACTTTATTAATAATTATCCATAGATAGGAAATCAATCACCAACAATAAATTATAGTAACAACTGGTACGTAAAGTAGTAAGTATTACACGAATTGATGATGATCAGTCTTACTAGTTTTCCCACCAAAAAACATCAGTTTGTTTTATACGTAGTACTTTTCTATTTATCTAAAATTAAGTAGTCTCTATCGCTAATGTCGTTGAGCAAATGACATATAAATTGTACCTAACCTTGTCTCATACTAACATAAAAATCTAATCTTTGGCAGTTTTTGGTCAACATAACAAACAAGGAAACTCTTAATTCTACTTAATTGCTTAAATCAAAGTTATTTAGCACTGAAAATCACTTTCGAGTTTGATAGAACGATCTAAGGAAACAAATCGTTTTAATTGTGTCATCCCCAACCTACTTCTCAATGAACTGCAAATATAACCAGTGGCCGAGAAGGCCCTCTCAGCTTCGACACTTGTTGGTTTCACCGTCATTAAGTAGTCGTACATAAGAGACAAATATTTTCCTTTTGACTCCATTTCTTTCTTCAGTGTTTCTCAAAATCTGTTTCTTTTCTAAAGTTTTGTCTTTTTGCAATAGTCTTCATTTTCTTACAGAATTTGCTTTTCTAATTCCTCTTTATTAAAAAAAAATATTATTGATAATTTAATTTATTATTTTTGCTAGAATTCTCCAAACTGATAATTGGAATTTTGCGACTTTAAAATTGGGTTTGAATAATCGATAATTTAATTTTTTTTAAATTAGAGTTTATCGGATCCGGACCGGATTTGATAGATGTTGCTGGATTCGGTAGGTGGCCAAATGATGCCAGATCGGATTGAAATCCCTACTAGGGAGACGACTACCTGCCAAACACCAACCTTGTAGCTTCGTTCTCTGTTGTTATTAGTAAATAAAATGTTTCTTTGTTAATCCTGAGTTCTATTCTGTTAAGGGGGTCCGGGACACATTGAAAATAAATTTTTACTAATTAATTTAGAATTTTGATTTTTTTGTACTGATTACCCATCTACCTAATAAGCAAAATCACAGCACAAAATTTTTCCAAAAGTTTTTTAAAAATTCAAAATTAAAATATTTTGAAAAAAAAGAGGGGTCATTTTAAATTGCTAAAACTTAAAATATTCTGGATCAATTTTCAAAATTCTTGCAGTAAATTATTCACAATTTTATAAACTTTAATTTTGATTCAGCAATTTAAAAAATATTAATTTAGTAAAAATTAAAAAATATTTGAATGAAAATTTTGGAAAATTTTAAGCTACTTTTTTTTTTTTAAAGTCATATTTTTAAAAGTAAATATTTGTTTCAAATTTGCTGAATCAAAATTAAAGTATAATGTTTGAAAAAGATGTATTCCAAATTTCAACCCTTAAACTTTACCGGTTTTCGACTTATAGCAATTTGAATACAGGAAATCTTGAAAAAATGTATCATGGAGAAAAACGCATTTAAAGTTTTAAAGACAGATGTTGTTGCCATGACAACAACTGTCAAGAGTGTTAGATTTTCAAAACAACGCACCACAAAAATGATTATATCTCTAGTTCTAATTAAGATAGAAACATGATTTAGACGTCATTTAAAGCAGAAAAACACAGAGAATTTCTTTAAATAATAAAAAAAAAATCGAAAATTTGACGATTTTTGTGTCCCGGACCCCCTTAACTCATCAAGAACAGAAAGCGATCGACTAACGATAACAAAGATGTATGAATAAAAAGTATAACATTTTACGTAGACCTTTGGTCAAATCTTTGAAATTGGGCGTAAATTTTGTTAAAGTTCGTTCGCAGCAGTTCTGTGAAATGATGATTGGTAAAATATGAAGGATATTTCGACTCCGCGAACTTCATTGTGGAGTACAACGATTCACAGCAATATGATACCAAAAATTGGAATTAGACGGATAGCAGCTTTCTTTAAGTGTAAATGTTTTGACAACAAGATTCGTGGAAAAAATTTTGAAATAATTAAAAATTCAATGATACTTGCACTTAACTCATCGAAGATTTGCCCACCCCTGCAAAACTCCAATATCTCGTGATGCTCAGAGGTGTTGAATTTTCCCTTGGTTGATTTCAAATTTCACAGGAAAGCAGAACATCGCGTATTCATTCATTCATTAGAATTATGGTAATGAAATTCAAGAACTTAAGTGATTATCAAAACAAACAAGACGTGCTTTGTAATTTAAATTTTGGAAACAAGCAATAGGTAAGAATAAACTATTTCAAGGGTAGGAAATTAATTTAATACATTCCTTTAATAACTAAATTCTGTAAAAATATAATTAGAAAACTTAAACAGCAGACACAGATGACGTTAATCTGTCCGATATTTATAGTAAATGGCATCTATGTTGAGTCAAAAAGTTTTTTTTTACTGTTTCCATCCAGGGAATATTCGCACACGGAGAAACAGATAGGAAGTACAGTTAATTGCAGGAAGATTGATGCTAGGTTTGGAAACTTTTAAGACAAGAAAAGCTAGAAATGGTCTGAAATGAAGTTTTTTATTCTTTTAGTGCCGGCCGGACTAATTGAGCATTTGTCAATATGGCGGATTTGTGAACCACTTTGTGTTGCCCTTTTCTTCTAGATCGAAAGGTTCGAGGTTCAAATCCGGAGTAAGACTTGGACATTTAGACTACGGCCCGCGGGACTCATAAAGCACTCCGTTGATTTGCTGGCGGGCCACTTATCTATATCATATATCTGTGAACAAACTTTTTCAGTCATTAATATTAACAAAACAAATCATTGGAAATTTCGCTTAAAAATGAAAATTTAGAATCAATTTTGAACACGGCTACTACAAAAATTGAACCAAATATTATAATAATTGATAAATCAATGCAATGTCACACATCAAATTAAATTACTTTTTTACTTCTTATTATCTCTACCCCCCCCCACCTTTTTTTTTTGTAAGAAAACATAAATAATAAATATAGGTGGGGAGGAATTTTAATTAACATCGCACTAGAACAACACAACGGACTAGCGCTGGAGGACCGGGATGAATCCCGAAGGGAAAAAACTGAGAACACCATGAAAGTTTGAACCACGGTCAGATAACGAGGAAACACCTGAGATGATACCTCATTCTCCAAACTTCCACGCCAACGTTGCGAACATTTGAGGCCAGGACAGATTTAACATGCACCAGCTCTCCGTTGTTCACGAAGGTCTTTGGTTGGATTCGAATGATCGTTGTATGATGATGATCGAATCGTTTGTTGTCCGGGGAATTTGACCAACTGAACTTAGAAAACAAATTGCACATTACAAAAACTTTTCACATTCCATGCCCTATTCAAATTTCGGGCAGTCGGCGCTGCTCCTGATGATAACTGGGCACGACTACCTAGCTGCCCACCTGCACAGGATCCACGTATTGCCATCCCCACAATGCTCGCTGTGTGATCAAGGCGGCCTACCTGCATCATTGCCCGGTCTTTGACGAAGAAGCAGACAGAGGAGGACGAGTGGATGAAGTCCTCCTATCTCTGCTGGTCTTACGCCACCAAATGCCACGGCAACCCTCCCCGTAGGTGGCCTTAGATGCAGAAGATTATGATGAAGGATGAATATATTTAGATTTTACATTAGCAAAATGGTGCAGGGATGAACTTTAATATAATAATTAACAGGGGCGCTTATCTTTAAGAGACCCCTTGTTCGTCAAAACATGAGGGATGCATATTTGGAAAGGAAAAGTGGTCATCTGAGGCCCTGTGCACACATACGGATTTTCAACGTGCGGCGCCAGTGCGGCACCGAAGCCCAACTATACGCACATAACCTTGAAATTATGCACAAACTCATTTCGCGCCATTTGCGATAAATATTCTATCGAAGAAAACGTGTTTATTTCCCTTAATTGGTGTAAAAAAGTATATTTTGAAATAAAATATATGTTACTGGATACAACCATTTATTAATTATCTTTATATTCCATTTGTTTATGAAAACAAGGTACTTCAGAACGGAGACTCATGTGCGGCGCCGTGGGGAACTGTGTTACAAATTGCACGCGAGTTGGACGTGCGTCGCCGCAGCGGCGCTGTAGGCATGTGTGCACTGCTCCATTGGATCTAATGTATCTCAAACTGCACTTGCATTGCGGCAGCGGCGCCGCACGTAGAAAAACCGGATGTGTGCACCGGGCCTAATGTATCTCAGACCGCACTTGCGTTGCGGCAGCGGCGGCGAACGTTTGAAAAACCAGATGTGTTCACCAGGCGTAAGCGACTTCTGGTTTGCTTTTGAAAGTAAGTGCGCGTAGGCACATTACGTGTACTATAGTCACCAATTTACTGAGAGTGTGAAAAGGCAGTGTCATTTTATCTACCAAAATGTTCTTCGTGGAGGAGTTGGGTTGCCCTCAACCAGATAAAATTGTGAAGGATACATAGGGGCTCAAAATAAACATTCTTATCAAAGAATGCATCCGAAAATGCTACATTTAGGTTGTATCAGTCAATAACACCGATCAAATACGAAAATGATAACAAATTTGATCAGACCTTGTTGGACTTGTCGTAACCACTTGGTCAAGGAGGACTAAGGCTACAAGCCAAATCTAATATTTAGTATTCTTTTCAAAAACTTTTTCGGATGAAATTTAAACATGGTAATTGGATCATGTGGGGGTAATAAGACGATTAACTATCACAGATCTATGCCAAGTTTAGGTCGTATAATTTAAAAAAATGTAACTTACAAAACAATGGATACGATTTTATCGGAGGAATTACTGAGGAAGAAAGACCGTGACGCCATTGTACAAAATCGTTGACGTGAGCAAAAGTCTGATTAACATGTTCTCGGCGTTTCTCTCACATAAATCACGAATAGATTTTACTTCGTGAGACACGTTGCTCAAGAGAGTGGCTTCCTTGAGCAACGTGAATTTCGATTATGACGTACGTCCTTGACCATTTGACACTCTTTAAAAAGATATTTTACAGTCACCCTAGGTGATAGGTGGCATTAGTGACGCGGGTATTAAAATTCACGGGAAATCCAAATGTTAGAGGAAAAATAAATTTAGTTACTAACGCCTGCATAGCATGATATGACGGTGCATTCAGGTCTGAAGTAAACAATGATGGCTGTTAGATTTTTCCCATTCAGAGCTCTGTAGTTCTAACTAGTATATGAAATGGTACAAAATATATTCAGGGACCCACAGTTACCATGGTATCGAGGTATAAGGGGGATTTTCTGCACTGCAATGTGCGGTCTGCTTTCTAGGTAAGGTAAAGGTAATTTTGAAAGTGAAAGAAATTAGATTCTTCGCATCCATTTGTAAAAATTACGCATCAAGTATAAGTTTCCTCATGTGCCTTGGTATGAAATACAATGCACAGTCTTGATGACCACGTTTAACCAAACCTTTATTTAAACCTACTTTTTACATTATGTTAAAAAAGTTTTATTATTCTCCAAATTGAAAAGACTGACATTTTTTTTTGAAGAATATATACCACTTTTTCTTCTTTTGGCGAGTTACATTTCATCTAGAAATCGGGTGATACGACTTCCCACCGCATATTTAACCCCTGATTGATTCACACTCATACTATCTGTTTTGCAGCTTTCAGTCTCCCATGCATGACTTCGAACAAGTTTTGTCTTTATTTGACCAAAAGAATCTTTCCTGTGATTCTTGCAAACAATCAATGTGGTTATTTGATCACTTTCTCGTCGGCATAGAGTGGAAATTCATTAACTGACATTATCCGGAATTGCTTTGATACTAAATGATCGTTCTCGTGATGATTAGAACTACATCGACCTTTTAATGTGTTTGAACAAAAATATAACACTCTCAAAGTGCCTATAATTTTTATTTTTGACCTTATATCTAAGAGTTAGTCTTTTATATAAAAAATTTATATTTTTTGTCGGTAAATGATTGTGTTCTAAGCCGATATGTGTAGTGCAGTAAAATCAACACTACGCTACTCTTAAATGTTGTAATGCGCACAGGGTTAAAAAAGACTCTAGACGGACGGAAACAAAAATAGGCGAACCATCTGGAATCTGTACAAGAACCTGTCATCTATCCTGGTTCTGAAACCTGGAGTGCATATATGGGAGGATGATTGTCTGGCGGTTAATTTGTACCATACGCCAGTTTTTATACGTGCAATAAATTAGCATAAGTACTGAAATCATGTAGACATAACATCAGAATGGATAAAACTTGCTGTATAATAGTATATTTACACAACTCCAGAAATATATTATTTAAATCAACAAGAATTTAACGTAATTCTGCAGTCAGCGCGTCCAAAGACTGCGAGATAGAAAGCTAGAATTAATCTAACTCAAAACGAACATTCCTTCTTTTTGTTCTTAATTTTTGCATAAGTTCGTAGCTCACAAAAACTTTCGTAACTCCGATCAGAACGTCAGAGCACAAAAGACAGTTGTCATTGGTGGTCAATTTGGAGGCCATTCCGAAGAATCAAGCATCTGACGTCACTGTATGGTTTTTTTACATTGCAGGTTTTGAGCTGTTACCTGGATGTACTCTTGCCTCTACAATTGTATTGGAAAAAAATTGTAGGATACCAAATTAATTCATCGGGTACATTAATGCTTTTAATCTATTTCGAAATGATAAATATTGTGTGCAATTGAAAAATATATAAAATTCATATTTCTTCTTGGCTCTAAGGCTTGGTTTGCTTGGCCAAATGCATCTTTGTTGACCTAGTGGACGAATAGTTTGCCCTGTCATTGGTTCAACAGGTACTAATTTCGTACTAATTGCAGGTTTTGAGCTGTTACCTGGATGTACTCTTGCCTCTACAATTGTATTGGAAAAAAATTGTAGGATACCAAATTAATTCCTCGGGTACATTAATGCTTTTAATCTATTTCGAAATGATAAATATTGTGTGCAATTGAAAAATATATAAAATTCATATTTCTTCTTGGCTCTAAGGCTTGGTTTGCTTGGCAAAATGCATCTTTGTTGACCTAGTGGACGAATAGTTTGCCCTGTCATTGGTTCAACAGGTACTAATTTCGAATCACAGGCGTAAAGACAAGGATATTCGTAGAAGTTTGGAATCCTCTTTAAGCTGCAGGTTCCAGTCAAAATATGTTGGGTTGGCGTGGAAGTTTGGGTGGGGTGCCAGCTCAGGTGTTGCTTCGTCATCTGACAGTGGTTCAAAATTACGAGGTGTTGTCCTCGAATCTTTCCCTTGAGGGACTGATCCCGGACCGTCTTCAATAGCCCGTTGTGTTGCTCTAGTACGACGTTAACTAAAAATTACCATTACCCAGTCAAAATATCGTTCGTGAAATGGGGCCGCGATAATACTGTTTAAGAGTAGCGGATTTTGTAACTGGAGAGTTTCGAGCTCAAACTAGATCCAATCAGACCTTAGTGTATGTGGGTACTGGTGCACTTTAAATCTGTCATGGCCTCAAATATCCTCACTTTGGTCTGTGGAAGTTTGGCGAGTGGGATACCAGCTTAGATGTGGCCTTGTCATCAGACTGTGGTTCAAAATGATGAGGTGTTATCCTAGGAACTTTCCCATTAGTATTGATCCTGGACCGTTGCCAATAGCCTGTTGTGTTGTTCCAGACCGATGTTAATTCAACTACCTACCACGTTCATAACCTCGTAAAGCATAAAACGGTAAAATGGCGACAAATCAAGCCAGTTTTTCCGGTTGATTGTCACGTGTTGGTTTATCCTTTATAGTTCTTTTCCAAACAGATCATTTATTGCAGCGGTTTTCAATATTTTCATCTCAAGGCACACAAACTTACTTCTAAAAAATTCTGGGGCACTCCTAAAAAAAAAATTTTTTTTTGCCCATATCAAAAATATGTAGAGTTTTGATTGTTTTACAAAAATAATAATAGTAATTATCTACCCGTTTTTCTTCAGATTGGTACTGGATTTCGCACTGGAGAAACACAACGGCTATTGGTGACGGTCTGAGTTTAACCCCAATCCGAGGACCACCCCACATAATTTTGAACCAGTCTGATGACGAGGTCAAGACTTGAGAGCTGGCACCCCTCCCCCCCCATCCAAATTGAAAACGAATAAATTTTTTACTTTAAAGCAGCAAACGAAGTTTGCAATTTTTATCTTAATTCTATAATTAACAAAGCCGTTTTGTAAAAAAACAACTAGATAATAAATATTTTCGCACAGCTAAATTTACCTCATGCCTGATGTCTAACCTAAATTTACCTCACGCCCCTTTTTGTCGAAGAACAGATTTTGTATGCACAATCACAACTCTCCACTGACATTACTTTCATTATTTCCAAAAGACGCATATCAGATACGAATCTCATATTTTTTTTTCGCAACCAAGCATTTCCTAATCCCTTTTCGCAAATAAGAGGCTGATCAAGGAAGGTGTTTCTGCCTTCAAAGAGTCCGAATCGCATTTGTAGCTAATTTTTGAATGCAAACTACCCGTATCTTCGTTTACATCTGCATTGTCTTCGAAACACAATAGCTGTTTTCCCTTTTTAATTCTCGATAAACTTTTCCTTCAATGTCATCATCGTTAATGCGAGAGGGACTGTTGATGTCGTTCCCCAATGCCTTCATTTCATGCGAAGTAGCACTATTTAAAATTCTTGACGTAAAAGGCATGCTACTTATAATTTACGGACGTCAAACGAACAGGGAAGTACCGTGTAGCGGAATCCGAAGATTGTTTTAGATAGAACCGGTTAGAAAAAACAAGATGGGAGAACATATTTCAAAGTCATGTTATTTTCCGAAATCCGGCTGGAAATTATGTTCCATACACTAGATCGATAACATCTACGGGTGATTTTACGTAACAGCTCATTAATCATGTCAGGAAGATGTTTTGAAGATTTTTGTATTCTTGAGGTAGGTGGGAATTTGAACTAACGTCGCACTCTGGCAGCGTCACAACGGGGTATTGACCATGATCCGGGACCAATCCCGAAGGGAAAGTTTTGAGGACACGTCGTGATATTGAACCACGGTCAAATGACGAGGTCAAATATCTGAGCTGCATCCCGACTATAAACTTTATGTTCTTGAAGAATAAAAAGTTTGGTATAGTTTGTTGTCATCATGAATAAAACCTTCAATACAATCCGAAAACAATATGAAATATGAAATCCATCGGGTTTTTGTTTGCTCGGTTAGAATAAACATTATTCTGTGATCAGTATTTTTCGCATTGATTCGATTTTCGCGATGATACATATTTATTAGAAAAGTGATTCCCAAACGTTTTCACCTTACAGAATCCATTTGAAAATTTAAATTTTTCGCTGACCCTTTTATGTTATAAAAATGAATGGGACACACATAAGAGACCTGCATAAGAATCCTTTCTAAGCCTTATTTTTAACCTTAACCTTTTATCTGGGCCGCTTATACTTTTGTAATCGTCTCCAGGAACGGCTCTGTCGCCTGCATGTCCGACCCCCTTACCTAATTACCTAACTTGAGAGATAGAGCTGTAAGTGTCATTCACGACTGACGCTTTCATTCCTTAGTATTGTGTGGCGTGGCGTATAGATTTCACCGGAGCTACCTTTTGCATTTCCCCCAAAGCGTTCACACCTCACGGTTGACAGTGTAAAGCTTCGGTTTCCTAAGAAAGCGTAGCCGTGATCTAGCGGCCGTGATGTATCGTTGGGTGACATCACTAAAACGTTGTGTATACTAACATATGGTGTTGGTTTCCTAGAGAGCGTTGTTTGTGAGCGTAACGAAAATGATCGGAGCCGCCATTTCCATGACTGTCGTCATAGCGGTCTCAAACAGTTGATTGAACGTTTTTTCTCTTGTAGTTGCAACATTTCATTTCCTGCTCCAAACGATTCGAACGAAGAGGAGCAAAATAAATAAACATTTTTGATTGCCATTGATTAATTCGTTTTTGTACAATCGGGATGGTTAAACACAGAATGAAAATTTCAACGGATTTGAAATCTGCGGAAAATTTGACACCAGATCGATACCTTAAATGTGATTTTCTTTAAATAAATAGTTAATTATTTAATAAATAATGAAATAATCAAATGGTAAATAATTGAATAATAAAACTGTTTTAGAAATTTACGCTGATTTGAAATCTGTTGAAATTTTCACTCTACCTTCAACGATCCCGAAGTTAGAAACTGTGAACTAGAGAATAAAAAAAAACCTTTTTTTGTTTCTCGAATAAAATAAACCACGACAGCCGTCTGTGTTGCCCATTCTCCAACGTATTCTGTCCGTCTAAGTTGACACCTCTGGATTTTTGTTTAGACGGCCGTCTAGTTATGCCCGCGGCATCATGACGTATCACGGCTGTTAGATAACGGCTCCACTTTCTTTGGAAACCAAAGCTTAAGGTACCGAACAAAAGGAGGGATCCTCTAGAAGGTCAGTCGTCGACAGCTCGTAAATGGTGATCGATGCCAGCGGTCACTTAAAAGGGAGATAATATCCACCGTACACAGATCAATACCCTAGAGCTGGTGTAAACGAAAGTTTAGTGGTAAAAATTATCTAACTGTCGCAGCATAAAGGTTAATATTCATATAAAATATTTATATTTATGTTAAATAGATAATAAAACTATTAAAACTCCCAAAGTTCTAACATACAATGAACAATAAATAATATACACTTTAATTCTTTTATTTGTAACTAGAAGGACCTTCACTTGTAAATCATAATACTAATAACATCATGCTGCATACTTAATACGAACAATAAAGCTACTTTTTAGCAATCAGCTCAGCAATGTTTGATTTTAAGTCCAATAATTTCAATACTAAGTTATTATCAACTTGAAGTCTATTTCAAATGAATAAGTACTGGAATCTCTTAACCGTTTTAGATTCTAAAATTTATATTTTAGAATACAGAAGAATAGGAGGAAACAAAGAGAAATATATTTTTCTTTGAAGTTCTCTATTTTGGCTAGTGACATATTTCACGTTTTCCAAGGATCCCCTGAAACCTTGCCGAGAACTCCTTTAGGTCCGGGGTTAGGTTTTATATCACTCTATTAGAAAAATGATGACTATTATTTATTCCGTTTTTTTTTTTAGCTATAACTGTTGGCAGGAAGAGCAACGGATTAGCAACCGGAGGGTTTTGAGTTCCAATCCAACCAAAGAACCGTGTACAAAGAGGGCTGGTACATATTAAATCTGTAGTGAAGTCAAATGTCCTCGCGTGATGGGGAAGTTTGGAGAGTGGGGCGCCAGCTCAGGTGTGACCTCGTCATCCGACCATGGTTCAAAATTAAGTAGTGTTGACCTCAGATATTTCCCTTCGGGTTCGATCCCGGACCGTCGTCACTAGCCCGTTGTTTTGCTCCAGTGACGTTAGTTAAAATATTTACTCACCTGTCTATAGTTGCAGAGCTATTCAAATTAAAACCAGCTACACCGATGTTGTGAACTATTTATTTATTTAACAGGAATTTTCACTTTCTACATAATAAATTTATTGCCTTATATTCCTATGTTGGGGACGCTGCAAAATGGGAAAAGTGGAATCTACTCAAATGGCCGGCGACGGAACGCCAAAGAGAAAATAAGTCTTCCCAGCTCGAGTTATTGAAATCGTCTCTTTCTTTCCTCCAATTCATACTGGGGATCAGTTAATTAAGACGACCGTTGTTTAACCGTTTGTTTTATTCAATAGTCGAACCTGGGACCCCGGGAGCAGAAAGTACTTAAAACTGCGACGTACATGGCAGAACAAAGTCTTTGCAGAGCAGTTTTCCGTTAATCTTATAAAAATGTTGGCCCATTTTTTTTTCAATGATAAGTTACGATGTTCTGTAGTGCAAAGCGCACTTCTTGCCAAGCCTTTTTGTCTTTTCTAGCTACAAAACAACCTTCCTACACCACCCAAATTACCACGAACATTTTATAAGTAACACAATCTTCTATATCAATAACAAAATGCACAGTCCAGTCACATTAATGTGACCACCTGTCAAAAGCCAGAATAACCACCTTTGGCAGAGCGGACCGCTGCGAGACGTGCAGGAAGAGAGTCAATTAGGTTTCTGAAGGTGTTCACTGGGATGTTGAGTCATGTTGACTCCAGTTCCGTGGCCAGCTACGCTAGATTACGCGGTTGAGGATCCATGGGTTGAGGATGCAGGATGTTTGCTTTCAGACGTTTCACGCCGTATACGACAACGTCCATCTGTCCGATGGAGCATAAAACGGAGCGTATATTACCCCAAACAGACAAAGTGGTATAAGCCGTAAAATAGCAATTTTAATAACTTCGTGGATATATATATATATATATATATATATATATATAATTTATTTAAACGTAATACTATACAATACACTACTACGGGTTAAAATATATAATCTACGACTAATCTACTAACAATAATCTGCTGTTAATGGTTAAAAAGATTGCGTAATTTACCCTGTAAAAGACTAGATAAGAGGTTTTCAAACTGTCTTCGGCTCTCAGGGGAGCCTCGAGGAAGGAAATCCACGGAAGTTTGGTTGCACTTTGATAACCTGTATTCAGTTATATATTATGTGTTCCGTGTTTTAAAGTCAGGAGAAAAAAAAGTCGAGAACCCTTCATGGTCTTAAATATTTTAAGAAGAACTGTTTTCGATTCTAGAAATTAATGTCGTAGGTTGATATTCTTAATCCGAGATTTTAATGCATGGGTGCTAGCTGATAACTAATAGAAATGAGCTGATAGGTACAGAGATATTTGATTTTAGTATGATAGGTAGTTGAATCGTCGCACTGAAGCAACCCAACGGGCTATCAGTGGCGGTCCGGGATCAATCCAGGTCAGATGACGAGGTCAACGCTTGATTGATTTTAAAAAGAAAAGAGACTGGTTATGCAAAAGTTAGAATAACCATTCCAGGTGCAAAAAAGAAAGTGCGTCTACAAGTGCTTTTCTTAAGTATTTTAGAAGCAGTAAATCTGAATTATGGACTTAAATACATCTGAATTATGGACTTAAATACATCTGAATTATGGTCTTGAAGTTATCAATTGCTATTTTTTGTACCTTCCAAAGGTATGTAGGTTGGTAGTGGAACTAACGTCGCACAGTGCTTCAAACACCAGCCAAAAACAGTCGTGTACATGGGAACTGGTTAAATTTGTCGTGGACTCGAGAATGTCCTCGCATTGACGTGGTGTGGAAGTTTGGAGAGTGGTGTGCCATATCAGGTGTTGTCCTCGTCATCTGACAGTGGTTCAAAATCACAAGGCGTTTTCCGTGGCCCTGTAAACCCCATAGCAAAAAGATCGTAATCAGAAGTCAATACCACTGTCGAACGGCCGAAAATCTCGAAACATCTATCGGGATTGTCTTCGATGTGGGTCTAATTGCCAGCCAGATGGTTTTTAGGCATGCATGGCGCCCCCTTGTGATTCAACTGTCTCCCAATGGAATCTGACGACCATGAGTGAGGACTGTTGGAGAGCTCGAGCTGAGCAGCAGTGTGTTTTTTGTGGTGCTGGTTCGAGCTGGCCATTGGAGTAGATCCCATTTTCCACTGTTTACAGCGCCCGCAACCAAGGGGTATAAGCATTGTATACAGTGTAGATACTATATATATATATGTGTAATGTATACGTAAATATACGATAGTTTATTTGTAATTTTGGCTGTGTCGTTGTGTTTATTGCTCACCACTCGGCCAACTACGTTACAGGCCCTTCAAGATTGATCCCGGACCGTCGCAAAATATCCAGTTGTGTTGCTCCAGTTGGATGTTAATTAACTACCTACCTTGTCGCATTAACGTAAAGTTAAAAGCAGAGTCGACATAATTTGTGCTAAAAATATTCGCAAAGTATTCACCAATTGCCGCGTTGAGAAATGAGAATTTCACAAACCGTGAAGTACTTCCTCCAATATCCTGCAGCAGCGCATTTAATTTTAGTTCCAATTAGGAAGCCAACCTCTGGAGTTCTGTCTGAACACCTGCTGCGGAAGTTAAAAACGTTCTGTCATAAAACGTGTTTCCGCGTTTGAGATTCGTTTTACTTCAGAACCAAAATTTCTGTTTACTCAGAACTTTAAAGAACACACTTGAGCCATAATCGGAAAACGGATTTGTTGGCTTTTTCTGCTTTTAAAATGATTGTTTTGAAATACAAGTGCATCATTATTCATGTTGAGTCATGAATATAATCATTATAACTCACAATGATTATGAGGATTCTTTAAATAAGAAAATTACATTTTTTTTTCTATTTTTTTAGTGAAAACGCTTTTCTAGTTATCTAACTATTATGAAATTTGCAGACGCAGACTTTTTTCTACTAAGAAACATCGATTGTAACTCAAATATATACGAATTGGAACGCCATCATGGCATTTGAGCCATTTATATTCTTTATATAAGAAAATTAATACTTAATAGCAAAATACCTGACCTTACTCGGTTTGAATTGGTTAACTCTAGATTAAAGAGATGATCAAACTATATAATCACTTTTGTCTTTCATAGAATAAAGTAATATTTCAACACCTTTCGCCATCTTTATTATTTCTATGATACATTTCATGTAAGAACCACTGTGTTCATGTAATACATTTCACGTATATGGCACTCTTGTTGTATAACAAAGCTACAAAATGACGAAAGGTGACACTAAGGTTAATAATACTAAAGACGATTTGGAATTTCCTTTCCTTGGTTTTTTTCATGTTAAACTCAATTTATGAAAAAGACAATTTACAACGAGTGCTCTCGAACTCCTAGTCAACAAAACAATACAGTTTTTACTTGTGGCACTCTTGCATCTATCATGCGACATTGTCGAATTGCGCCATCTTCTCCTGTTATGACAAAGAACTTTTAATGTTTGAACAGTTATAGTTAGGATTTTTTAAACATTATTATTCTTTTAAAAATGGCATAATTACACTTAAGATTTGCTTTATTCTGAATTACCTGCCACTTAAAGTCGAATACTTTGAGTGGTGTTGCGTGCGATGAAAAGAAAATACAATTTATAAGGAATATTTAAAACAGAAAACAGCGAAATAAAGCAAATTAAAAGTTGTCGGGTAAAAGCAGTTCTTAAGGTATTAATTCGTGATTCTTTTTTATCTCTTGATCTTGCACAGTTGCCACAACTTACAATTAAAAAGTGTACAAAATTTAGAAATGCGAAATTAACTCAGCGAAAGAAACAGAAAATATCAAAATATGTCTCAAATATTCGGATATCGATTACATTGCGCCAAATAACAAAAAATAATCAAAATAAATGAATTATCAAAGCTGATGTTCCATAGAAAAAAAATCTTTGGAAAATAATTGCCTTTTTAGCAGTACTGGTAAAGCAATCAAAGTAATCATAATACCCAATTTGCATTCTGATTTTTCAAAAACTTCCAAATTATGGTTGATTTAAGTATACTTACTCAAGTGTTTTAGCATGAAACTCATCTAAATATAACAACAAAGAATTGTTTAATATTGCATTCACTAAACTAATAGATAATGTATAAAATAAAATACACTGCAATCAAATACCTGGAATAAAATTCATGTGATCCCTTCAAAAACACACATACACAAAATCGAACATAGAACAGAAAGACGGACAGACAGACTTTCTCAACCAATTTCACTCACTAAATGAAGATAAGTACTCACTGTATACAAATTTTCATGAAAATATATTAAACCGTGTGGACGTGCATAGGGCACATACATTCATACAGACAGACAGACAGACACCAAACGCGCAAGAGAGACGGATTTTTCATCAGAAGGGTCCAAAACGGATAGAAAACTTGAAATGGGTCGAAAATATTCAATGTACAGACACTCCATTCTTATTTATATAGATTTCTATTTTTTCAAGAAAACGCTTTTGCAGAAATGAAACTTGCAATGACGCAGACTCTTTCCTACTAAGAGACATCTTTTTCAAGTTCGGTTTACAAATATTAAGGTATTCGGAAGTTTTTTCCTTAAACGTGGTCAATATTTTGATAAGTTAGCAAAAATTGATCGACCCCAATGGCATTAATTTTTCATGTATTGTCAAAATTTAAATTAACGAATAATTTAAATACAAAACAAATACGTTTACTTTATTTGTTAAGTGCATTGCTAAACTGGAAAGCAAAGAATGTTTTTACAAAACATCTAGAATTTTAAAGAAAAACATGGATTAGTAACACTTTTAACCACAATTTATAAATTTTGGAAACATGATGAATTTCTAATTTTCACTTAGATATTTACTACAGATTTAGAGGATTTCGCAAAAATATTTTCGAGTAAATCAATCAAAAACCAGATACGCAAGGTACATTTTGAATCGTAATGTGAAAAAAATCCCTTTTTTTGTAGTGCTTTATAAATTTGTCTACTGTCTTTGATGTTGAATACATAACTCAAAAATGGTCGTATTGCAAAATTCTTTTTATTACCACATATATCAATTAGTTTTTAAAGCTAAAATAAAAAAAAAAAACGATTCTTAGAGATCAATTTGGTAATTTTGAAAGTAGATTATCCCCTTAAAATTTAGTTCACCCATTCCATTTTTATAAAATTTCGATATTCATCTTTTCAGGAAATGCAAGTCTAAGCAAGCACACACACACTTCTAAATTTAACATATATCCATTTCTCAGATATTCATTCAAGTCATCATGCTCTAAGCATCAAAGAAGGAATTTTTTATGCTTAGATAAAACTTCACATACATCAACCGCTAATACATGATTACGCTAAAACCCTATCCTCTTTGAATAGAAAAATGCCACGAAATGCTTCTCATCATCACGCAATGTGTCTCATTGCTTTACCCATACTCACACTTACTTTACCCATTCTTACTTTGCTGAATGCATAAAAATATAAAACCTCATCTATAGTCTGAAAAGATTCCAAGAAAGATAATATTGATCAAGAACAATTATTCCCAAAATTTTCTAACTTATGCTGCGCCGTGGACTGCGTGCAAGGATTCCTTTATACAGGATCCCCTCACGCCAAACCATTGACGGCTACGTCTGCTATGGGCTCATGAGCACAGAGCCTGGTGGGCTGATTGACAACAAGTTGTCTTGTCTGACGAATATCGCATTAATTTGTGGAACCATGATGTCCACATTCGTGTTAGACGCTATGCCGGTGAACGCTGCCTTCCAGAGTGCATTATCGAACGTCATAGTGGCCAAACACCCAGAGTTATGGTCTGGGGTGCGATTTCGTATCATGGACGATCTCAGCTGCTACGAATTGAGGGTAATCTGAATAGCAACAGGTACTCCGTGAAGTGCTAGATCCCGAAGTCGTTCCCTTCCTTCAAGGCATCCCTGGAGCTATCTTTCAACAGGATAATGCACGCCCACATGTTGCAAGGAATGTTCGAGACTTATTTTCAGCCCAACACATGCAACTTCTTCCTTGGCCTGCTTATTCACCGGATATGTCGCCTATTGAGCACGTGTGTGGTTTGGTTGGTCGTCGTCTTGCTCGTGATCCGCGTCCTACAGCTTCAAAAGACGAACTTTGGGTGCGTATACAAACAATATGGAATTCTCTTCCACAAGCAGACATTCAACATCTGTTTCATTCCATGCCACGTCGTATACCTGCACTAATTGCAGCGCGTGGTGGCTACACCAAATACTGATTTCGGACCTTTAATTTTTTTTTTTTTTTTGCTTTGAAAATGTATTTATTTATTTGTACTAATACAAGCCGTTTGAGTATTAAGTTGCATTTAATTATGATGACTTCTTCGTGGTGTTGCGTTTTTTACAGGCAGCAGTATATGTAATTCAGGTAACGCTATCATGTGAAATCCCCTCTCCGAACACGTGATTTAACAAAACTTCAAAACATGTTTTCTTCCCACGATTCTAGCATTTGCATATAACTTTTTAATCATGAAAATTTGAACCATTTTATGGGCAGAAGCAAACACAAAATATTTAAACTTAATACTCTCAAACATCACCATCAATCACATTTTCATAAATATTGCAAACAAAATACAGTTTGATTACCACTTATTCTAGAAACCCGTCATTTTATTGTATTCCGTTTGGATGCTGGGTAAACAGTAAGAGGTTAACAAAGACAAACATGAGAATTCTTTATTTTATTGGGGCTTACACATGTTATGACGTCATTAAAAGCAATAGTAAAATTCATGATATAGGCTCCGGTTTACCTTTTTACATTGGTTATGGAAAAAACAAATGCAATTAAAAAATAGTAGTTTCCCCCTTCCCTCCCCCTTTGAGATTTCTCTCTGCTTTAGATGTCTTCAATTCTTGACATACAGTTGTGTTTCGTATTACATTTTTTATGTGCAATTGCATTCACGAAACCGCACATTTTTCTGCAACGTGATTTTCAATATCACATTCTGCTGCATCGTATAACGTGGTAACTTAATACTACATCTTGTATAAAAATTTTCTCAAAATGTATTTGAAAACGAAATACCATAAAAAAGGTTTTTTGTAGGTTTCTAAAGTCATTTCAGAGGTCGTTTTCTATTTTTAGGGACTACAAAATTTTGATATTTTATTCAGGACATACTAGATCTTAAAACTATGTTAAGGTGTATGTTTATACTAGAAAACTCGAAAATCGACCTGGATATCGATTTTTTTTATTGTTTCAAAATATTTTCCAACTCCTTAGTTTTCAAACCATATCAAGACCTTACAAATATTCGGAACATTTTTCTAGTTTTACATGGTTTTTCTTTAGGTACTGTGATCATGGCCAAACATGTTTCCAAATTTTTAAATTCAATTTCTGAATAATATATTTTTTCAATGATGCTTTAGTTGGTGATAACACTACAATGAATTAATCTACTATAATTATTTTGGTATATATTTTTTTTATTTCCAATGGCAAGGCAGTACAATTGCGAAGACAAATACAATACAAAGTACAGAGTTGACCGAGGTCATTTTAGCCTTATACAAGGCCAGAAGTGATGGTCACTTGTGAAGGGGCACCCAGTGGGTGGACCATCATTGTCCCTAACAAAGGACAGCACAATTTACATCCATGCCCTAACCCCAGATTCGAACCAGGAACCTTCCGATCCAGAGGCCAACACCTTGACCATTAGACCAGTTGGTCGGCATTTTGGTATAGTTATCTCTACTATTATATAAAAGGAAGTGTTTCTCTGTCTGTATATTTCCCTGTACACAGTAGGGATGCAACATCGATAGTAAAACATCGATGCTTTGAAACATCGATGTTCAAAATTAAAACATCGATGTTGATAATACATCGACCCAAAAACATCGATGTTTTTAAAATTCAGTGCATTTAAACTATTTCCCCCATTTTTTTAAAAATTGGTTTAGCAACTTGACATCGACAGCAAAACATCGATGTTGAAAATTAAAACATCGATGTTGATAAATAGATCGCCCCCAAACCATCGATGTTTTTAAAATTCAGTGTATTTAAACTTTTTTCCCATTTCTTAAAACTGGTTTAGCAACTAGTAACAATGCGACATCGGCTCCAATGCATCGATGTTGTTTCTAAAACATCAATGTTTAGAAAACATCGACATCGATGTCGCATCCCTACTGTTCAGACCTTCATCCTTGGTCACTTTGGTCTAAAAGTATGTTCAATTTGCTGATTATAAAATTTATGCTACTTGGTTATTTTTAAAATTTTTATAACGGTACTTTTTCATTTAATAATAAAACATCGACAACGTAAAAACATCGATGTTACAAAAACATCGACCCCAATACATCGATGTTAAACACATCGATGTTTTAAAACATCGACATCGATGTCGCATCCCTAGTACGCAGTGTCCTAACGAATCTATGCCATTTGCAGTAATTAAATTTGGCGCACAGGTAGTCCCGATTTTTTGCAATTTTTCGGTAGCTCTCGAAGTTTAAAATTTTATCCAGAACATTTTTAAATTATTTTGTATTTCTTTTTTCACCATTCTTTCATCGTTATCATTAAAAATGGGTTAAAAATTTCAACGGATATGAAATCTGATCGATTCCTTACATTTCATTTTCTTTCAATAAATAATTTTTCAATTGTAACATTTTTATTTTTGCAATATGAATATCGACGCATTTGACAATGACGTCACTTTTTCGTCCTTTGGAATCGTCTACGTGATTGTTTTTGGTAGGTAGGTACTCAATTAACGTCGCACTGGACCAATACAAAGGGCTATTGTAATCGTTTTTGAAATGTGTCCAGCTCGATTTATAAATTGTAATCCAAAATATTTTTTATTAATTTATTGGCATTTATTTATTACTAGACTCTTTCCATGCCATCACAGCGTTGCCTGTGGTGTCGGTTTCCAAAGCAAACCAAATGGGAATGCGCAGCAATCAACAGGGATTGGCGAGCGATAGCGAGCATTTGAAACACCTATCCCCACGAAAAGAACTATCATGGGCAACGCCGTGCTGGCCACGCAATGGCTAGTAATCTATGTAATACAGTAGAATACAGTGTTGAATCTCAATCAGAGTTATTAGTTAAGACATGCAGTAGATGTTTTGACTTTCAATCAGAGTTATTAGCTGAGAAATGCATTTTTATTTAATTTTAAATGTTCAAATCTTAAATGAAAAAATCTTAATTTTCTTATGCTTCCTTGATGAAAAAATTGTATTATCAATCTAATCTCATTAGCAACTTGATTGAAGGTCAAAACACAGAGAATATTATAGAAATAATTTCCAAAGGGATTTGTCTTTCTGAACAAACTAGATTTTGAGATATCACTGCTTAAATACCATGCAAATTATTAATGTATAGCTAAATTAGAAAAATAATGATTAGCTTAATCTGATTTTTTTGCACACTGAAAAGATTTTAAGCATAAACCAATGACCAAATGTGAAAATACTGGATTTTTGAAGTAAGAAAAAAAATTATCCTTGTGTATAATACATAGACCTTAACAGATTTTAAATGGCGTGCATAAAAATGAATAGAAAGAAAACTAAAAATCCTGTGTCTAGTTATACCGTTATCAGTAAAGAATATGCTTCGAATATTAAGTTCAAAATGTAAGCCACGTGTATTGAGCGTGGGTGCCTTATAATAATGAATAGGTATAATCAATTCCCTTTCCTGGATAGAATATCTAATAGAATTGTATGAATTAACAATTTGGTTGCTTTTCAGTGAACATTGAGGAAAACATGTAATTTGTATCCATAATGGACTGCGAAATTGCCGTTCAACACACATTTTATAGGAAACAGAATCACAGATCAATAGCTACTGTGCTATTACGATTAAAGTTTTTAATAATAGTGAGTGTGTCCATTTTCAATGGCAAGGTTAAAAGTGAATGTTCATTTTTCAATGGCAAGGTTAAATAAATTTCGGATCCGCTTACGATTTTAATCGTTCTCATTGTGTTTTGTAACTGTTTCGCGGTATTTCAGATTCATTGAAAATGCTTTGTGTTGCGTTTATCCTTTTCAAAATGCATAAGTGCATTACCGTCAAATATTTTTATTTAAAAATTTTATTGTTATCAAAGATTTTGTGCAGGAATTAAGTGTTGAAATTACTAAAATTATTAACGCCTCTTTTTTTTTGTATTATTTCAATTGAGCTGAAAGAATCCTTAATATGTCATGTAATCACAAGGAAAATAATGTCTGCTGATAATTTTTTTTTTAATAACTCGCATGTTTTAAGAAAATTGTTGCTCACATTTACAAATGTTCTTTTTTAAATAATTCCTCTTTGGAGAGAAACATTATTAAATTTACTAAAATCTGACACTGCTTTTTAGCTGACGATAATATTTGTGTATTTTTTTCGGACATAGTTTGATAATTGTTCTTAAGTATTGATGAAATCGACAAATGCCATGGATTTGCTTTGCGTTTTCAACCTCCATAGAATATTTATTAAAGGGATTTTAACTGTATTCGAACAACCTGATAAGGATTTTGCTTCCTATTACCCAATCAATATGGAATACAACGTTACATATTGAAAAGTACACTTAGCTTTATATTAAAGCACCATCTGCATTTAACAAAATAGTAAATTAGTAGTAGCATCTTTTTAATCAAATGTATGAAATTAATAAAAAAATTTCGGCAAACAAGTTTTCTTCATTTATTTGTTCTTAAATTTATAATTTCCTAATTCAATAAAAATTATCTTTGTTCCATTTTAATTGACTTTGAAATAATGAAACGAATAAATTCATTAGAATTATACTTATAGTTTAACTGATCCCTAAGTCTGGTAAAAGCCAATGACTTTGAAGTTTTTGAAGTTACTTCAAATGCAGGCAAGACAAATTTCACGTTAAAATTAAAAAATCAATACAAAATTCTAAAAATTTTTTTTCTCCTATTTATTTTAGTAGAATTCTCCACAGTAAAATATAACAGATTTTTATTACATACTATTAAATTTTTCGAAGTTTTCAAGCTCAAAATGTATTATTTAATGTTTCCATTTTTCAGCTTTTCACCTATAATCTATCAGCGCATTTTATAGGACTTCCAGAAAAATATGAAAATCGAATGCTTATGCAAGAGAGTAATAGTGCAATAGTCCACAAAGGAGAAGGTTATTACGTTCGAATGTTCGAGTAAACAAGCCTTGAGCAAGTTGAAATCTTAATTGGTTTTAGTCTTCCTCATCCTTGTGTCTGACATACTTTTTAAGTTCAAAGTTTCTAGAATACCACAAAAACAAGTACAGGAACTGAATGTTGACAATTTGAGAACGACAACAATGGAAGTAAACCGATGTCGACCAATTGAAGGAATCAAAACAAACCTTGCCGGCAAAACTGATATCATCGCTGTTGTTTTATAACTTCCTTAGATTTGATATGAGTTATAGTAGACAATTAGAAATTATACCTTTTTACCAAGTAAAAACATGCATTGTATTTTTGAAATGTTTCCGTGAGGCTGATTACATGCTTTCTTTTCAAAATCGCATCGATATGTGTTTTTATGAGCGACTAACACAATATTCAGGATATTTCAAAACCGTTGACAGTTATCATTTTGTTTACAACATGGGGGATTAGAGTGGGATGAAGATATTATCATCATAGGACAGAAAAGCTTTCAGAGTTTTGTCACAAACAGTATCCCTTTTTAATACTGAGGGCACAATATTATGCCCTGAAATGAAATGTATGTCGTGTTTTGAAAATCTCCCAAACGGAAAGTGTAATGTAGATGCACAGCGGTATTCCTGGAATAAATTTTTGAAGGAACTCCTTCACCGAAGGATCTACAATTTAAATTGGCAGCAACAGCTCCAGCAACATTGGGAGGGCTCCCCATGTTGTTGGAGCATGTAGGCGCCACCGCCTACATTATTTTTTTACGAAAGAATTTACACTACATTTACTACGAAAGAATTATCAGGGCACCAAATATGAATTCCCATATATACTTCCTACTCATACGTATACGTATCTCTACAATAAAAAAGGAAGTTTTTTTTTTTGTTTTTGTTTGGGGCTGCAAAATCCTGACGATTCTATGGCACTTACAGCAATGAGATTTGGCACACAGGTAGTCCGAATTATTTGCAATTTTTGGGTTACGGCGAATTTTAAAATTCAATCTAGAAGATTTTTTAAATGAGTTTCATAGTTTTATTCTCCGTCGCTTTTTCAAACGCAGAGAATTTTTTCTACCCGTGTGACTTTGCAGTCAGGGTTTGGAAACATGGCAATTTTTTTTTGATCCGCAGAAAGCGAAGAAAATTATTTTTGTCATTTCCGCTTTGATTTTGCACGGACGAATAAATTTCCAGCCAGACGATAAATCTTTTAACTGAAGTCAGTTCTTTTTTCTATCTCCAAGACCGTTAAAAATAGAGTAAAAATTTAAACGGATTTGAAATCTGCGAGAAGTTTTAGTTTTGATTGATACCTAAAAATATAATTTTCTTTAAATAAATAATATTTTAATTGAATATATCTTCATCGGTTTTGAAATATACCGAAAATTTTACACCAGATAAATACCTTAGATCACGGCGTTGCCTGTGGTGTTGGTAGTGGCTGTGGCTAGCCCATTACACCCATTATATAGGGGGTAATGGCTAGCCACGCAGTGGGTAGTATAGCATATATCTCAAATTTAAATGAACCCGGAATAAAATTTGTCATCCCAGCGCAACCCTCGAATTTTATGGAATCAGCGTAGATCAGACCTTTTCAAGATTCAAAAGTGGACGGTTAAACCTTCAAGTGCTTCGACCAATTATATAGTCCAAGATCTGGTCAATTTTGCTAAGGGCAAGATATTTCAGCACCCACGGTGGTACCATATGAGTCAGGCGACAGACTCTCTGTCTCTTGCATTATGCATCTTCATACGTGTCCGTCACCTGGCGTTATGGTATTTGTCTCCATTGAATTCTAATCCCACATCCGCCCAATACGCATTGTCGATACACTCAAGTCATATATTTGGAGTCAGTTGTCCTCCGTTCTCATCAGGGCTTGCATGCGGCCAATTTTCAGCAGGACAGTGGGCGACTGAGGCGTACAATGACACATCAAGTCCTCAATGTCCGCAAGGTTACACTCATTCCACGTCCTGCCTATTCACCAGATCTGTCGCCCATCGAGCATGTCTGTTGGAAAGCGGCCCACCTAGATTAGTGTAAAGAGTATAGCAAGAAGACAACTAAGAAGCAGAAATCATTTGTTTCCTCAAATGAAAAAATTCAACCTGCATAACTAAACAAGGCACAGCTATAAAAGTAATGAATAATACCGTCCTAACGTTTAGTTATATAGCTTGGAGAACTGGAAAATCCGTTAAATTCCGCACCAGCCAAATGGTATAACGGATTATTTTACACGCGAAGCAGGTAAGTTGAAGTCAATAATATTCCTTACATTTTTATGGATTCTGGTCATGTTGGAAGCCAGATTGATCTCAACTTTTAGGAACTATTTCAGCCGGGCGAGTAACTACATCTTTCAAGACTATTTTTCTTCGTGTCATAGGATGAATACTGTATATATGCACTTCTGTATGTCATTTTCTGCTTAACGAAGTCAATAGAAGCCTATAACGTTCTCCTAGAAGTAACTTTCTGTCATAATTTTGACAAGGTCGAGATCATGGTGGTAATCATGCAAGTAAATTAAAATCATGTAAAAAATCAGAACACATCAGGTAATCCAAAAAAGAAATATATTCTAACAGAATTCAAGAGAATGTTACAAATTTGGTTAAACACAAAATAGAAATAATTACTGGATTTTTAATTTAACAAAAATTAGAACAAAATTAATTTCAATAAACCTGTCTGGTGTCCACTCCAATCCCCGGCACTTCAGTGGTGAGTACCAAAAATCCGTTACCTCCAGACGCACAGAGTCGAACTCCGCGAAAAAAAATTATTTTCTCATCACTTGGCACATTTGTTGACATACGTCTCCGATTGGCCTTGCAAACTTCGGCACGCTCCAGCCCTCATCATGTTTTTGGTATTTTTCCAATAGACCAAATGATAGACCACTTTCATTTACCACAAACTTACCATAAACTATGTTATGTTTTTCATAACACCCATAACCAACAGTCTTCAGAAAGGCCTTTCTTAAGGTTGACGAGTGGGGGGGGGGTAATGACGTCATCAATATGGCTGCCGCGCAAACGTGTGACACTTTACTTAAACGAACCTAACTCCTCAACAAAGCGTTGTAGAGCATTGTTCCTTTTTTTAAATGCTCGTAATGAAACAACCATTGTTTTATGTAGTAACAGAATAGTTCGTAAGTGTAATAGTTTTCCTGATATTTAGTCCGCGCGCGAAACGTACATTTTACGAGCTTTTTTTTTTTTTTTAATAATGAACGTTTAAAGCCCAACAACTCTTAAACCGTTAAGAAAATAAAAAATAGGTAAGATTTAAAATGTTTGCTAAGATTGTGGGAATTTAAAAAAAAATGCCATTAACATGTCTTTGGATGCATAACGAGAGTAAATGGCGTTTACTGTCTTACTCTTGAATCCAAGAGCTGCTTGACCAGCCCACTGTGGCGGGGACCTTGAGAGTTAGCACTGACCTCTCTGATGTAGTAGTATGGACTTGTAATGTATTATAATCACAAACAAAGTCTAAATAACAAACAAATAAAATAACTAATTTTTATGTATATTTCTTCTATTGTATTATGCGTGTCTTCACAATAGTACCTCGGACTTATGGACCTCTAAAATATGTTTTTATAATTACTGTACGCAATATTTATCTGCTAGTTAATTAAATCTAAAACTAATGCTAAATCTTGCAATAGAAGTCAAATTGGAAAAAATTCTTTAAACAAAAACAATTTAAAATTAGCATTGCTTTCTTGTTTAAGCAGTTTTACACAGCATCATCGGAGTCTGTGTCACTATCACTGCTTTTTAAAGCAACTTGATCATTTTCAGGCTAAATAATACCAGGTGACAGGCCCTTCATACCACTTAACCTGGTATTTCCCGTTTTCTAAGTTCCCTCAATGACAGGTTGGGTCAATGTTTTCCAGGGGGTAACAGAGGTTTGCACGTTTCGATCACCAAGATACAGCATTGCTCCGCTTGACATTTTGTTCCAAAGCAGCTTTTGAAGGAGGAAGAAGAGTAGGATCAACAGGCCTAAGTTTTGTCAACGGTTTACTTGTTAGCAGAGGAAACGTTTCTTTTCAAAAATACTGTATCTCACTTCTGATACTGAGACGTACGAAGGAGGGCCATACATACCACACACAAATGTCTCTAAACCATTCAGCAATGATTCATCCACCAAGACGGATTCTCCTAATTTAGCCAGATTTTTTTGATGAGGCATGCTTTTTGTGAGAATATTAAATGGTTTGATTTTACCTTGTCTGGTAAAAGCAGCAGTGTAATCTGAACCAGTCAAGGCGTGATAGCCTGGCAGGTCGTCAGCTATTGAATCTATGAAGAAAACTTTTCCGGCTCGAAACGGACCTAAGGTTGACTGATATCTTTGAGCCGGACCACATATCTTCAGCGCACACATTCCGGGGTCGACCACGTCCACGCCCTATCGTGTTCATCCTGGGCAGATAAGGGTTTTTCGGACGGCGTGTCACCAGGCCCACTTCTCCATTATCTCATTAGAGGCTTTCCCTAGCTTCGGCTAATCCGCTGTGGGTTTTCAGTAACTCGGTACGGAGGGGTCTGCTTCCATTCGAAGGAAGGAAGGAAGGTCGTCAGCTATTTCACTTCCTATTTCTTTTGCTATTTTAATATTTCTTCTAGAGTTGTTTGAAGATACACCACATTCAAACCATAATTATGCATTCCTTAAGTTCTTTTAGCGATAGATCATTAACACTAAAATATCCGAATAGTTTGCTCGCACCAAAACATTTTTCTCTTCATCATTTCGAGTCGTGTGTGTAATATGCCAAATTATCCTCGTATCTGCTTCATTGTGTTGGCAGGCAAGTTATTTTGCCTCATTTAAGTTCATGTTTGTGTACCTATACATGAGTACATGTAACAAGTCTGTTCTACAGCAAACATATAGCTTTTTATTACCTAGCAAGTGACAATATTTGGAAGATCTCCATTCTTTGCATAAAAACTTTGTTAAAGATGTGTTGAACGACTCGCTTCGTAGAGCCACTGGAGACTTTTTTGTATTTTTTGTTCAGGTCCAAACATTTTTATATTACTCACTAATGTTTTAGCATTTCGTATGTCATGTTCCGTATCCTTGATAGTTGGAGTGCCATAGACCTCAAGCACTAAAAAGATTACTCTGACTTCTCCTTTACAGATTAGTCCCAGAATGTTGTTGGGAAAAGAGCTCCATAGTTATCTTGGAATTTAATTGTGTACAGGATGAACATGGCATCAAAGACTATTGTATCCACAGTTACTGGAGCAGATACGATATCTTCTTTTTGAGACTCTTCCAACTTATGCATCAGTTTTGATTTGCATGTTTTATTCAGTGAGCCATCCATCTGTCCAAGAGATAGAGGAACTGGGGTAAGAGGATAGGCCAAAACATCCTCATGTCACACTTCTGTACAGAGATAATATTGAGAAGTCTTGAAAAAAGATCACGTGTGCATTTTACGACATCTAGTTTTTTTATCTCATCCTTGAATAGTTTTAGAAGCACACACAGAAGCACAGTTCAAAACCATTTTTCTTGGTATTGGAAGTTAAACATTTCTTGGATCACTAACATATAACGTCTACAAGTCCATACTTATACATCAGGGAGATCAGTGTTAACTCTCAAGATTTTTTTTCAAGGTTTGCCACAGCGTGCTGGTCAAGCAGTTCTTGGTTTCAATAGTAAGACAATAACCGCCATTTACTATCTCCTTATACATCCAAAGCAATGTTTATGGCATTTTTAAAATACCCTCACACACACAATCTTAGCAAACATATTAAATCTTACCTGTTTTTTAATTTCTTAGCGGTTTAAAGAGTTGTTGAGCTTTAAACATTCACTATGAAACAAAAAAACTCGTAAAATGTACGTTTCGGGCTTTTTTTTTTCTAATGGCGGGCACATTTTGACCGAAGTCATTGGCCACTACAAGGCCGGAAGTGATGGCCACTTGTGAAGGAGCACCCAGTGGGAGGGCCATCATTGCCCCTAACAATTACATCGTAATTTTGAACCATGTTCAGATGACGAAGCAACACCTAAGCTGGTATACGCTTACAAACATCCATGCCCGAACCCGGATTCGAACCGGGGACCTTCTGATCTAGAGGCTAACACCTTAACCACTATACCGGTTGGTCGGCACGTTTCGCGGGCTAAATATCAGGAAAACTATAACACTTATGAACTATATTGTTGTACATAAAACAATGGTTATTTCATGACGAGTAATTCAAAAAAAGAACAATGCTCTACAACGCTTCGTTGAGGAGTTAGGTTCGTTTAAGTAAAGTGTCACACGTTTGCGCGGCTACCATATTGAGGACGTCATTACTCGGGCCCCCCACCACTCGGCAACCTTAAGAAAGGCCTTTCTGAAGACTGTAGGCTATGGGTACTCTGAAATACAGACCCAAGTTTATGGTGAACTCGGGTAAATAAAACGTGTTCTATCTCCTGGTCTACAAGGATAGCGTCCCCACGACTGGCTGTCCATACCGGCGGACTTTCCTCGGGTTTTTTTCCCACGCCACTTGCGCCAACCCCAAATTGAGGAGCCGCCCCCACATGGAGGTTTCGTTATCATGTTCCCTTAAGGTCAATGTTCGCGGTGTGGGGGCGTCACTGGTGTGTAGCTGCGGATCAGCTGGACACTTCCATTTGACCAGAAAAGTGATATGTAGTCGTGAACATTCACCTGGCACCTGGAAGTATCAGTTCACAGTTCATTTGTAAAAGTGGTACATCACAGTAAAAAGTCCTTTCGAGGCGGCTTGAATTGTGTGATTTAAGTTGCACTGCATATTGGACACAGGAATTGTGCTAGGTATGGGATGGACACTTTCCAAAGAAATTTTATAGCTTTATGAACTTAAGAACACTAGAATTCATATTTGGAACCACGAACTATCCTTTGGAACCTTTTGCAATTAATATTACCTATGCAGGCAACGTTCTGCTGTTACCGTGAAGCCTAAGGGTGGTTAAATAAAATATTAGTTATACTTGGTACAGAATTGATTTTATATTTCATTTCAAATGTCCCACTTTTTTTTAAAGTACACATCTGATTAAATATGACTTAGAAATGTCAAATTACCAAAAACCTTAGTCTTTTGAGTGTGATGATTGCAAATGCTTATTTTGAGTACATTGTTCAAACAGGACGTTCTTTTAACCTAAACGTTTATAAAATAACCTTTTGTTTATACTTCGGTGTATGAAACATTTCCTTGTGATTATCTACGATAAAGTATCATCGCATAAAATGGGTTACGTAAATTTACTAGATGACTCCACTTCGTGTATATGACATTGCATAACTAGTAGACGAAATTTATGGAGTGGAACCAATTAAATCCTCAATTTTACGGGGCTTGCATACACATTATGATTTGTCAAATTTATTTTGTTGATTCATTCATACACTCAATAATATATTACTGCAATATTTATCACTCACTTTTTGGAGACGGTAAGCAAAACTGTCGAGCCTCTAAGATTTGGAGTCTGTGTTAAACTCTACGAAAAGGTGAGCCGACCAACCGGTATAGTGGTTATGGTGTTAGCCTCTAGATCGGAAGGTTCCTGGTTCGAATCCAGGTCCGGGCATGGATGTTTGTAAGCGTATGGTGTAGAGGCGGCTGGTGCACCTTAAATCTGTCGTGGCCGAAAGTCCTCACGTTGGGTTAGCGTGGAAGTTTGGAGAGTGGGGTTCCAGCTCAGGTGTTGCTTCGTCATCTGACCGTGGTTCAAAATTACGAGGTGTTGTCCTCGGATCTTTCCCTTTAGGGACTGATCCCGGACCGTCGTCAATAGCCCGTTGTGTTGCTCTAGTACGACGCTAACTAAAATTACCATTACCTACGAAAAGGTGAAAACCCAATACGCATCTTGACTTTTGAATAGGGTTGCTAACTTTTTCTGAGACAATTCCGGGACAAATTGCCCCAAACTGAAATATATATATATGTAATTTCACAATATTTGCATCTGAGAAATCCCCTAACATAGCATACCTAGCTTTCAAGGAAATTTTTTTCATGTACAAAAAATATGTAAAACATAAGTTATTTTTATGAGTTTTTTTTTAATTTTAATTATTATACGAGCCTGACGGGCCTCTCATGTGTACAGTAATAATAATAAATCTAAACCTAACCTCTTGTTACATGGAAACTATTAAAATATAAAAATAGTAATGTTCGTATACAAAATAGAGATAGTTCATGTTTAGTTATACAGAACCGAGAGGGTTCCTAATTCTATTTTAACAAAGTTGAATACGAAAATTTGTGTTTGTCACCAGACTCAATTTTAAAAATAAAATTCAAATACAATATAATGAATGGCAACTAATACCATTTGTTCACGATGGCCCCGCTCTGAACAGACTGGCATATATAGTATTGGCTTTGAATAGTAGTGGGAGCAATGGAGGACACGAAGTCATGTCCAATAGAAATAACTATTTTAGAGTGTAGGTGATATTGGGGTCGATAGAATTCTCGGAAGTTCCGGGACAATTTGACATTCAACCGGGATTCTGATAGCAATTTAAATTCCGGGACATTTTCAGCCAATCCGGGACGGTTGACAACCCTACTTCTGAAGGATATTAATGTTAGGTTCCGTTTCACTGAATTCCAAGAAAATCTTGCCTGGAAGGTTTTGTGACCTCTCTCTCAGTGTTGAAAATTTAAGATTCTCTACAATTCAGCGATAACTACTCCGTTCCACAATATTTCTCATCCGGCAATACAGTTATAAAGAGTCGAATCATTTTTAAACAACCTTACATTTCTACGTATCTCAAACGTGACGTCTCCCTAGAGAGACTCGGGTTCGCGTTGGCCCAGTTGAGAACATTTAAACCCAGTTCACATTCAGAATCAGATACGTGATGCTTCAATAAAAAATGCAATACTCATGTCAAAATCGAATTTTTAAAACTGTGGAATTTAGTCAATCTTGTCCCTACTTTTCTTAATCCAGTTTTTTGTGCCAAAAATACAGTTGTTTTTTAAAAATTATTCAAGGAAACGGGTGTACCGCATCCTTGTTTCCAGGTATGTACTCTGTTCAAATACTATAACTGTTAAACAGGTGTATCAACTGCCAAAGCTACAAAACTGTGATAATATAACGTAAAAACTGATGAATCCCAATATGATACGTATGTCTGTTGAATCGATGTCGGTTTTATGTATGTGACCGTGTCTAAATATATCTATGAAATAATAAAAATGTCTATGAAAATTTTATGAAAACAGCTTTCAACGCCTCAAATAATGTATGATAATATTATTTCTCCTTTTTCAACGGGTGAATGCTATTAATGTAAAATAAATATTCATAAGTTATATTTAATCCATGAACATTTGCTATCAATACATCGATTTCGAAAAAAAAATTATTCGAATATGCTATTTGCACAGGCTTTAAAATGATCTCTACAACGCTTAACAGCTAAGTTACGTAAATATGGAATGCTCTCGTTCGATTATTACGCTATTCAAACATAAACTTACAATCACAGATATCATTGAATTAAGTTAGATTTATTAATATAATAATCCATACGATATAAGCTTTAAATTAGAAATAAATTCAATTTCTGTCCATCAAAATGTTTCCGAATTCTCTAAAAATGTCAGGATCGAATGATGAATAGCCACTTATATCTCATTGTTATCTAAAACCAATATCGTTTCCCCCATCATACTCCAGTGCCTTCAAATCTGGTCCATGCGAGTTGACGGTTGTTACTTAAAAGTATTTGATATTCATATATATTGATCAAATACAATAAAAAATTGCGAATTGACTTTTCAAGGAGGCCACGACCGAGACTTTTCACATACCTTACCCGCAAATCTATAACGAGTTTTTCGCCATGAAGAAGAGCTCAAATGGAAAAAAAATTTTAACCTCCCATAAACCTTATCCGATATCATAGAGGCGACTTCTATATAATGAAATTGTGGATTGACTTGCCAAAGAAGCCACGACCGAGTCTCTTCACGTACCTTGCCCGCTAATCTTTATAAGGAGTTATTCGCCATGAAGAACTCAAATAATAAAATTTGAAGACCCCATTAACTCTTGTCCGGTATTATAGACTCCCCAGAAGCTCAAATATTGAGATGATAGAAGATGTCAAACTGCTTTTTCTACCCTTGTGATCAGGCACATCAAATTTATAACCTTCATTGAGGGTCACAAGGCATTTAAATTTGAGTGACCGAGTAAAACACACTTAGATTTGAAAGAATGGATTGGTTGTTCAAAAAAGAAAAGAAGTTCTGGGATAATGTACCTCAACCTATTGGTATTGACGACCAAAACCTGGAGAAATAGCCAACTTGAAGCTCGTAGTGACAAACAGGTAGCTTTTTCAAGATTTAGAATTGGTTCCACCACAAAAAATTAAATATGTGACAAGAAAAAAAGATTTACCATGACTGTCACAACTGTCCTGACCACGTACTCCAGTGTTTAGAGATGTCATGTAACGACATTCATGATGATACGAGAAATCCTTATAGACATTTTTCGCAGAAACGGTATCTAATTTATCTAATTTTGATCCGGAGAAGAGAAAGGCAGTTTGAACTTACATAAAATTTTGCTCTGAACAAGCCTCCCTAATTCATTTTTGACCTGTTTTGGACTAGCAAAAACATTTCTATAGAAGTCCTGGTCTTGGACTTTTTGAGCTTGTTCGAATTTATGAACTTGGATCTAGCTGCTTAGCTAGTCCTAAGGGAATAAACAACACCAAATACATAAGTACTGATACGTTACATTGCTGGTCATTAAAGGAACTGTCAATTGAATATGCTCTGTTGAAAAAGTATCTCATTTTGAGTGCAAACAGCTAAACCAGAGGGAAATCGAAGATTTTAATTCCTCTGCCCAAATGCTCTGGACTGATACGTATTGGAGTTTACCTTAAAATATAGTTTAATCTTATTAGCATTGATGAATTAGCTGTCACATATCAATTCGGAATTCATTCTTTGAAATTGTTATTGTTGACGTATAGAAAACATATTCGTAAAATATGTCAAGCGACGTCAAGAACGGAAACTCGTTGTCACAAAAATACTATTACCACCTACATTTAGCTTAATAGAAAATGTCTTCATCCGCATCAATAAACTCATTAACCCCTAAATACCAAATTGGTTGATACTGCCTTCTTAAGTAACAGTACGCTATAAGAGTAATAAATATATTTCTAAGAATTAGACCACGGGTGGCCAATCTGGGGCGCATGCGCCTAACGTGGCGCATTCGATGATTACAAGTGGCGCATTGCATCCTATCGCCTACTCATTCTTTTGAAGTAAGCGCCATAACTGAATCCACCTTCTTATTTTCAACACCAGAGTGCTCTCAGTTCAATATATACAGCCTTTTTACACGTCAATTCGACGCAATTTTTTGACAGTTTACAATTGGTATTCTGTGTGATACGACGTAAGTACTTGTGATATGTTTGTTCTTTTTCAAGATTTAGAGTTTTGTGTTGTTTTCTATGCTGGTTTTTTTTTTACAGTTCTGTTATCTATCACAACGCAAAAGAAGCGCAGAAAGTGACAGTAGGCTGGAATTTAATGAATAGTGGTAAAATGAATTGTTATGGCAAGTTCATCAGGAAAACCGTTTTGCATTGTTTGTGAAAGTACTCAATATTTTTGCTAAAATAAGTTGTGAAGACTTGGCGATGACAGAAGTGTCCTATGAAGTTGCTTTAACATTGGCGAAGAAAAAGAAACCTTTTCTGACAGAGAAGAAATTGTTAAGCCTTGTCTCCAAATGTTTGCACACCCTCTTGGTAATAACGATATTGAAAGGAAAGCAAACGAAATTAATATAATTATAAAAGAAAGTGTTTGTTTGTCTGTCTGTTTGTTTATTTGTTTACTGCACGCAAAGTGCTGACGAATCTATGGCACTTACAGTAATGGGATTTGGCACACAGGTAGTCTAGATTTTTTGCTATTTAAGGTCACGGAGAATTTCAAAATTCAATGTAGAACATTTTTAACTGAATTTAATAGTTTCTTCGCCGTTCTTTCTTCTCTCGGAAATGAAGAAGCATCAAAATTTAGATTTTTCTCCCTCACGTCACTATTGACGTCAGCCTTTGGAACCATTCCGTTTTTTTCACCTTCCGTCTCGAATGGGAGCGAGCAGATTCGAATGACCTTTGTTTGATATTCGAGATTCATTCATTTTGATTTCCTGAGAAACGGACTCGAGTGTGAAACAAAAGAAATTATTTAAAGTTATCACTGGCGTTCTTCAGTCCTTTTTCTATCTCATCGATCGTTAAAGATAGAATAAATATTTTAACGTATTTGAAATCTGCGAAAATTTTACACCAGATAGATACCTGATGCATTTTATCTTCTTTTAATGAATAATTTAATATTTCAATATTTGTATATTTTGGTTTGCAAAGCAAACCAATACAACGGGCAATGTCACCCCCACGAAAAGAACTGTCACGGGCAACTCCGTTATGGCTGTTATCCAATAGGCTACAAATTCGCAAACCAAGTGGGAATCCGTGATGGCTGTTATCCAATAGGCTACGAATTCCTACTTGGTTTGCAAAGCAAACCAACTCCACGGGCAACTCCGTTATGGCTGTTATCCAATAGACTACAAATTCGCAAACCAAATGGGAATCCGTGATGGCTGTTATCCAATAGGCTACGAATTCCTACTTGGTTTGCAAAGCAAACCAACTCCACGGGCAACTCCGTTATGGCTGTTATCCAATAGACTACAAATTCGCAAACCAAATGGGAATCCGTGATGGCTGTTATCCAATAGGCTACGAATTCCTACTTGGTTTGCAAAGCAAACCAACTCCACGGGCAACTCCGTTATGGCTGTTATCCAATAGACTACAAATTCGCAAACCAAATGGGAATCCGTGATGGCTGTTATCCAATAGGCTACGAATTCCTACTTGGTTTGCAAAGCAAACCAACTCCACGGGCAACTCCGTTATGGCTGTTATCCAATAGACTACAAATTCGCAAACCAAATGGGAATCCGTGATGGCTGTTATCCAATAGGCTACGAATTCCTACTTGGTTTGCAAAGCAAACCAACTCCACGGGCAACTCCGTTATGGCTGTTATCCAATAGGCTACAAATTCGCAAACCAAGTGGGAATCCGTGATGGCTGTTATCCAATAGGCTACGAATTCCTACTTGGTTTGCAAAGCAAACCAACTCCACGGGCAACTCCGTTATGGCTGTTATCCAATAGACTACAAATTCGCAAACCAAATGGGAATCCGTGATGGCTGTTATCCAATAGGCTACGAATTCCTACTTGGTTTGCAAAGCAAACCAACTCCACGGGCAACTCCGTTATGGCTGTTATCCAATAGACTACAAATTCGCAAACCAAATGGGAATCCGTGATGGCTGTTATCCAATAGGCTACGAATTCCTACTTGGTTTGCAAAGCAAACCAACTCCACGGGCAACTCCGTTATGGCTGTTATCCAATAGACTACAAATTCGCAAACCAAATGGGAATCCGTGATGGCTGTTATCCAATAGGCTACGAATTCCTACTTGGTTTGCAAAGCAAACCAACTCCACGGGCAACTCCGTTATGGCTGTTATCCAATAGACTACAAATTCGCAAACCAAATGGGAATCCGTGATGGCTGTTATCCAATAGGCTACGAATTCCTACTTGGTTTGCAAAGCAAACCAACTCCACGGGCAACTCCGTTATGGCTGTTATCCAATAGACTACAAATTCGCAAACCAAATGGGAATCCGTGATGGCTGTTATCCAATAGGCTACGAATTCCTACTTGGTTTGCAAAGCAAACCAACTCCACGGGCAACTCCGTTATGGCTGTTATTCAATAGACTACAAATTCGCAAACCAAATGGGAATCCGTGATGGCTGTTATCCAATAGGCTACGAATTCCTACTTGGTTTGCAAAGCAAACCAACTCCATGGGCTACGCCGTTATGGCTGTTATCCAATAGGCTACGAATTCCCATTTGGTTTGCTAAGCAAACTAATAACCTTACAAAAGCAACTGGCACGGGCAACGCCGGGATAGCCACGCAGTGTCTAGTTGTATACTAAGGCAGAAAGTACGAGACGCATCGAGGAACACTCTCAGGATGTTTCTCAGCAACTGCATGATCTTGTCCATTCTTAGACTTTCTTTTCTCTAGCTTTGGATGAATCAAAGGGCATATGTGATGTAGCCCAGTTAAGCATTTTTATAAGAGGAATTGACCATAATTTTAATGTCTTTGAAGAACTTGCTAGTCTGGAGTAGGGATGCGACATCGATGTCAATGTTTTCAAAACATCGATGTTTTTTAAAAAACATCGATGTATTTAACATCGATGTATTGGGGTCGATGTTTTGGTAACATCGATGTTTATACGTGTCGATGTTTTTACGTTGTCGATGTTTTATTTTTAAATGAAAAAAGTACCGTTATAAAAATTTTTAAAATAACCAAGTAGCATAATTTTTATAATCAACAAATTGAACATACTTTTAGACCAAAGTGACCAAGGGTGAAGGGTCTGAAAAGTAGGGATGCGACATAGATGTCTATGTTTTCTAAACATTGTTGTTTTAGAAAAAAACATCCATGTATTGTTGCCGATGTCGTATCACTAGTTGCTAAACCAGTTTTAAGAAATGGGGAAACAAGTTTAAATACACTGAATTTTAAAAACATCGATGGTTTGGGGGCGATGTATTATCAACATCGATGTTTTAATTTTCAACATTGATGTTTTGCTGTCGATGTCGCATCAATAGTTGGTAAACCAGTTTTAAGAATTGGGGAAACAAGTTTAAATACACTGAATTTTAAAAACATCGATGGTTTGGGGGCGATGTATTATCAACATCGATGTTTTAATTTTCAACATTGATGTTTTGCTGTCGATGTCGCATCAATAGTTGGTAAACCAGTTTTAAGAATTGGGGAAACAAGTTTAAATACACTGAATTTTAAAAACATCGATATTTTAGGGACGATGTATTATCAGCATCGATGTTTTAATTTTCAACATTGATGTTTTGCTGTCGATGTCGCATCAATAGTTGGTAAACCAGTTTTAAGAAATGGGGAAAAAAGTTTAAATACACTGAATTTTAAAAACCATCGATGCTTTTGGGTCAATGTATTACCAACATCGATGTTTTTCTATCGATGTCGCATCCCTAGTCTGGAGTCGTTATATGGTAAAGCAAGAGGATCAGGCTTATCTGAAAAAGTAAATCGTATATTGAAAATCTAAAATTAGGTTATAGTAAACCCATCAGTGTATGTACTGACAAAGCGCCGTCGGTGATGGTAAAGTCAATGACACTACAACTTTGATTGACACATTTTTAAATCCTCCTGCACTAAAATATCACTGCATTATACATCAAGAGGCACTGTGTGGAAAAACTTTTAAAATGCAGCATGTTTTGTTCCGGTTGTGAAATGTGTGAATAAAATTAGAGCAAGAGCATTAATCAGACAAGAATTCAGAGAATAGTGTGAATTGCTAGATTTAGAATAGGGTGAACTTGTTCTTTATTGTGAGGTGCGCTGGCTTTCTAGAGGACATGTTCTGAGTATATTTTGGAAGTTGAAAAATGTTGTTTTTTAATTTCTAGAACAGGAAGATGAACAACCTGATGAAAGAACCTTATTATTTGATACTAACTGGATATTTGATTTGGCATCGAGTTTGATTTGGGTTGATGTTACTAGTCATATCAATTATCTAAATTTGAAACTACAAGGTAAGAATAAATTATTTCCTAACTAAGTAAATAGCATCAATTAATTTAAAATGAAATTAAAACTGTTCATCTCTCAGTTAGAAAATCAGGATTTAAGTCCATTTCCACACTTGAAAGGGCAGAGTGAATGTGCTGCGGTTAGTCGAATTTTGACCAAATGTATTGAAAAAGTCAAGTTATTTCAAGGATCATTTGAAAGTCGTTTTCAAGATTTGGCTTAAGAAAACTGCATACTCGCATTTATAAACCTATTTTCACTTAGTGAACAAAACGCAATGATGATGCCTAGTAACATACAAATGGAACTTATTGATTCGAAAACAAATTCATTATTGAAAATGAAATTTGATGAGCTTTTGTCATATCAAAATGCTCCTGAAATGATTCATTTCTGGCTTTCAATTACCCTGTGGACATTTCCCAGAACTAAGAAAATTTGCAAAAAATTATGTAGGTCGTTTGGAAACGACATACAGATGAAAACAATCATTTACATTCATGAAATTTATTCAAAGCAAACCGAGGTTGTGCATGACTGTTTCAAATTTGAAGAATTCTGTTGAATCTTCTCAATTAAGATGTCCGGGGTAGAAATAAAACGCTGAGGATAAAACAAATCTAACGTTTATTATCAGAAACATAACGAGGGAAATTAGATACAGTCGGCCGGCGAGAGAAAGCATAACGTAATCGCCACCGCGTACAATATTTAGTTCTCAATTTGAGAGCTCTACAGAAATTCGGAAGTACCAGACATTAAATACAAAATTGGCGCATGCGCTTTTTGAACCAACACGTAATTGCTGTTCAAGACTGCTTTGCATATTCAACATACTCCCACCTTTGAGTAGTTTTCTGAAACGATACTCAAAAAACATAATATTAATTAATAGAAGTATAAATGTAAAAACAGGATCACCACATAAAACACCGTGATTACACATTAAATTCAAAAGATAGACCTCTGTCTAGAACTTTCCTTAACATTCGCTTAACCATTTGAATTAATCTCTCCCACCATCCGCCCCACCATGCGGCGGAAGTGGGATTGAATCTCCATCGTATTTTCTGGACAGCGACTTTAGCAGAAATACCCTTCCAATCAACTCTGGATAAGGCTTTGTTTGTACCCACAAAATGTCTGAATAGATTACGGATGGCCTACCCCTTCTAGCTATGAAGCGTCGGAGGGTCTGCAAGAAGGCCTCAGTCGACAATGATGTCACACACTCCAAATGTACTGCACGGTACACGGCACATGTGTAAAGTACAATCCACGCTTTTTGACCTCCCTTAAGATAAAGAGGGCCGGCTAGATCAATCCCTATTATTTGAAAAATAGCTGCATCTTTCACTCGATCCTCGGGTAATGATACAGGAATCGATTCCGTCTTCTTTGCACTGAATCGTTTACATCGAACGCAACGAATAATTACAGAACGTATGGTTTTTCTAGCCTTTAAAATCCAATAATCCTCTCTCAATTTTGTCATTAATAGAGATACCCCTGCATGTAGAAATTCCCTGTGTTTCCAAGAAATTAACAATTTAACAATAGGGTGACCTGAAGGCAAAATAATTGGGTACCTAAAGTTATCTACATCATGTCGATAAACAACCATAGATTTTACTCGTAAAATACCATATTCATCGATAACTGGTCTCAACCCGCGTATTCTATGATCAGAGTGCCCATCGAAAACTTCTCTCTGAATTAAAACCATAAGAGTTCGTTCAGCTTTTTCAATTTCCGAATATGAAAGATCACATGTTTTAACACTACTAATTTTCTTAGAATTGTTGATGAAACGAAGAATCCATCCAATCATACGTACAATTTTTTGGTACGACGAAAAATACCTATAATACCAATCAGAAGTTTCTGGAGTTTTAATTAGAGCCGTTATAATTGTTTTTCGTCTCTCGGAATTAACCAAATCCTCGTTTGGGCTTTCCTCCAAATTTGGCCAATTTTCCTTACCTTCATACAACCACTCTGGCCCCTCCCACCAACGCCTATGAATCAATTGTGCAGCAGAACACCCTCTAGAAGCAACATCCGCAGGATTTAATGCTCCTGGGACGTGATGCCACTGCGTGGGAGAAGTCACGAATCTTATTTCTTTCACGCGGTTATGTAAAAAAATGCCCCAATTTTGGTTATTGCGTATCCAACATAATGTGGTGGATGAATCAGTCCAGCAATAAATACTTAAATGAGCCAGATCCAAATCCTTCAAAACAGATGACAAAAGTCTAGCCCCAATACAACAAGCAAGAATTTCAAGACGAGGAATCGTCATAAGTTTCAATGGTGCTACTCTACTTCTTGCATGTATCAAGTTAACAAAAATACTGTCATTGTGCTCAACCCGTATATAGACACATGCAGCATATGCCACTTGACTGGCATCACAAAAGAGGTGCAAGCTAATACAATCACTAGCTGATCTAAGATTAAACCATCTGGGGATCTGCACTTCAGAAAACAAATGAAGTTGTTTATACCATGATTCAAACTTTTTCAAAAGGTCATCTGGAAGTACATCATCCCACTTAAGTTTTAGATTCCAGGTTTCCTGCAAAATCAGTTTAGGTATTAGCATTACAGGTGCTGTAAAACCTATTGTATCAAAAACCTGATGGGCTATAGCCAAAACTAGTCGCTTCGTAACTAATTCACCTGGATTAATTATTCCATCTAATTTGCATGATAATGTATCACTTTCCGTATTCCATAAAAGACCTAAAACAGGTACAGTTTTGTTTTCATGGGAGACCTCCTCGACCATTCGGTTTGGTAAATTGGATTGCCATCCTCGTAAATTGAAGTGACCCGAAGACATTATCATTTGAGATTTAACTATAAATTCTTCAATTTCTTCGACAGAATTTAAACTTGTTACACAATTGTCCACGTAAAATGATTTCAGGAGAATCTCAGCAGTCTCACTTAAATTCTTAGTCACATGTCTTAAATGAAACCTCAGGGTTGCAGCCAGTAAAAAGGGACTCGACGTAATCCCAAACACTACCCTTCGATGTCGGTAAATTTTAATTTCCTCCGAATCATCATTGCTGCACCATAGAAACCTCAAAAAATCTCTGTCCTTGTCTCTGATAGAAATTTGTAGGAAAGCCTTTTCTATATCCGCTATTAAACCTACATAATGTTTACGAAATCTGTTGAGGACAGACGGTATAATTTCGATTAGATTTGGACCGGTAGCTAAACAATCATTTAAAGATGGGGATCCCGTTATATGTGCTGATGCGTTAAACACTGGTCTAATTTGTGTTGTACTATTTTCTTTTATTACTGGCCTGTGAGGCAAATAGTGGACGCCCTTATGTTTATCACTATCAACATGTTCAATTATTCCCAATTCCATAATCCAGTCCTTAAAAACATCACAATAAGCTTTAGAATTTCCTGCCGAAGACAACTTCCGTTTTGTACTCGGAAGACATTTTTCTGTTAAACTCCTATTGTCTGGCAAGAGCAAATTATCCACGACCCAAAGCAAAATCACTTCGTACCTCCCCTCTGCATCGACACTTATTGTTTCATGAAAATGGTTTACAGTTTCGGTTTCCAATTCTGTTTTGGTTTGACTCAGAGTAGGGTCACCAATTCCCAAAATATCCAATTTCCAGAGTTCAGAAATGCAACGTTCTTTTACCAATAAAGACGAAACAAATAAAGAGGCAATGGATTCATTCGGCCTTGTACCAGACATTTTCCCCATAAGCGTCCAACCCAATAAAGTCTCGACGGCCACAGGTCCCGATTGCACATGCTTAATTTTACCAGTAAACAATTTTCCCGTAATATCAGCCCCAATTAACAATTTAATTTCATCCCCTACCTTAAAAAAATTACCTTCAAAATCACTAATCTTAATATTGCGAGTTTTGAGCTCTTTAATCCAAGGGCCAGAAGGGACCCGATCTATTTTAGAGCAAATTTGCTTTTGACTTAGTGCTTCAAATTTACACCTATAACTTTTATCAATATCACTTAATTCTACAAGATACTTTCTATGAACACTTTCACTAGTTTCTATACAACCAAAAAGTGATTGCTTGAGTTTAACTTCACTTAGACTAGTGTAACTCATGTAGTCTGCTATAAATTTACAAATATAAGATTGCATACTGCCCGTACCGATTACAGCACGTACTAATAGTTCCTGGTTCTTATTCTCTAATCGTACTACCAGTGTTTGCAATAACACACTTGAAAAGCTTATTTGGTTATTTAACGTACTAGTTTTGATTTCATCAGTTTGCACCTGTGCCTTTGAAAAAGGTAAATCAGGACATAAAACTGCAAAATGTCGGTTCTGACAAATAATACACTTATGTTTAGATCTACAGGTAATTGCTCCATGTCCTCTTTTTAAGCAAACAAAGCATGCATTTTTGGTTTTAACTATTCTTTTTAGTATCCAAAGTTATATCAACAATTTCGTTGCAATTTTCGGATAAATGTGATCGATTGCAAAAAATGCATTGATCCAACTTCTTAATTTTTTCCGTATTTTCATTATGTACTTTTTTATCAGCGTTAAACAATTCAGTAGCAGTGGGAACTGAAGATGATTTAAACTGAGAATTCTTAACGTACTTATTTGGTTTCTCAGAAACAAAAGAATTTCTAACAAGCTTAATGCGCTGATCGCTTTCAACCTCAATTCTCAAAAATTCTATAATTGAATCCAAATCAGTCTTACCTGAAATCTCAGGTTTCAGTCCACCGTTTCTTTCCCACGCACGTAACAAATCCGTTGGAAGGCACGATTCCACCAGTGGGAATAACATTTCAGCGTATTTATCCTGAGTCAGTCCCAAGGATTCTAACGCCCGTAGTTGTGTCTGCAGTCTATCGTACAACGAAGACAGCTCAATGTCCTTATCACGTATAACTAACTGTAGCAGGTCTCTGACGTACACTTGTATCAAGACATTTTCTTTTCCAAACCTTTGCTTCAAATAGTCCACGGCTTTCGGGTAGTTAGTAGACGTAGCTGGAAAGCCTTCCACGATCTCTCTTGGTTTCGAATTGGGCTTCGTAGCTTGAATCAGGTACTGGAACTTGTCTCGAACATCGATCTTGGGATCTTCGTGTATTTTCTCGAATTGGGTCCACCACCCAATCCATTCCCTGGGATCTCCGCCAAACTTTCTCAGTTCAATTTCTGGTAGTTTGTAGTGTGAAGTCTGTTGAAAGGGGGACGTACCGCTGAAGAAACTAGAATCCCCTTCACCACACAAACCTGTAAGTTTTCTTCTGGCTTTCGTTTTCAGCGTAATAAATTTATCTTGATACTCCTCGGCCGCCAGGAATTCTGCATCGTAATCTTTCTGTGTGCAACCTTTCTCTTGGAATAGATTCAAAAATAACTCATCAGTTATTCGTAATTGGTTACACTTTTCGGTCAACTGTTCGTACGTAACTTCTATTTCAGTCAAATCCGATCCGGCAGAGTTCAGGTAGGTCTCCAAGAGGTTGGCACTTTTCGTAAAAGTTCCTCTCATAGAACTTCGTTTCTGTTTCACAGACTCCAAATCCATTGTACGATTCTTCCACGGAACTCAAGCGTAGCTTACTCAGCGTTTAGAAAACCTTCCGATTTTCCGTCCCGGTAGGGATGACACTAATGTTGAATCTTCTCAATTAAGATGTCCGGGGTAGAAATAAAACGCTGAGGATAAAACAAATCTAACGTTTATTATCAGAAACATAACGAGGGAAATTAGATACAGTCGGCCGGCGAGAGAAAGCATAACGTAATCGCCACCGCGTACAATATTTAGTTCTCAATTTGAGAGCTCTACAGAAATTCGGAAGTACCAGACATTAAATACAAAATTGGCGCATGCGCTTTTTGAACCAACACGTAATTGCTGTTCAAGACTGCTTTGCATATTCAACAAATTCTCTGCTGCTCTTAGTAACAAATGTAACACCAAACATTGAAAGGTTAGCGATAGCCAAGCATGCTCATAAGTTTCATTGGTGGTAAATAATGCAATTCTGCTGTAATACAGGGATTCCCAACCGATAGTACGCGGCAACGGTTCAGGTGGTACGCAAGGATGATACGAGTGACTCAAATATTCTACGAAGTTTGTTCGATTTTTTAGTATGTACAACCACGTTATAGGAAAAATGTGATTATAAGAAATCAATTTGGATTACGTTTTATTACATTGTAATAAATAACGCTAACAGTAGCACATTATTTAAAGAGAAACTTTGTTGCTGATTATCTATTTCTATTCGATGGCTATCTCGGCGAAATTAAGTTGATATCTCTCCCTGTCTTATGCCATTTGTTACTAGTTACTTGTGTGAGAGTGGTTTTCCTGAACTTTTGTATATAAAAAATAAATATAGAAACAGAGTAAGTGTTAAAGAGGACTTAACTGTGAAGTTAAGCTGCATTGCTCATGTTATTGATATTTTAATAAAAGACAAATAACAACAAGTTTCGCACTAAAAATTGATTTTTGATTATGTTAATCTTTGTTTGCTTAGTTTGTACTAATTATTTAAAATTATTTGTTTTTAGACCTGTGAGTAAAAATTGAAACTGTAATTTTCAGTAATCGTTTTATTTTTTTTTTCCTTTATTACAAAATCATTAATACGAAATACAAGTGCATTAATCATAAAATACGAAGCTTTCTTTGTATTTTAATTAAAATAGAACAATCCATTGGGCACTTTTCTGACATTAGATATATGTTCCTAAAAAAATATAAGACTGGTGGTACGCCAAAAATTCTAAAAATTTCAAGTGGTACGCAGTTACTAAAAGGTTGGGAACCCCTGCTGTAATAGATATTGTTTTGAATGCAATAATTAAAAAATTTAAAATGATAAACATGTCTATAAACATACTTTTATTCAATTAAGGTATATTTTAAGTATATTCATACCTGGTATACCCATAATTAAGGGTATACCAGGGGACCATGAACGTAAGAAGGTAGAAAAGGTGCTTGAACTGTAAGGCGCATCTGTACTTGTATGTGAAAACAAATTGACGTATGGTATGTAAAAGGTTGACCACCCTTGATCTAGACCAGTGGTTCCCAAAGTGGGTTCCACGAAAAAATTTATGGGTTCCGCGTGACAAATTTTATTTCATTAAAAAAATAAGAATGGCGTCTAATATATTCACATTTTTCTTGGAAAGTATACAATCGACCAACGCATTAAATTTAAAATTTTAAATAAGGCGACTGCAAAAAAAATCACCCAACAAATAAAGGCAAATATATTTTTTTTTAAGAAGAAAACTTGAAAACCATAAAAAAGCAAGAGTTTTATGATAAAAAATTTCAAAACAATAATCAAAAGATAACGGAAGCGTCGTATAAAGTATCTTGCCGTATTGCTCTTGCAGGCGAGGCACATGTTATTGGTGAATCACTTATTAAACCTTGCGTTCAAGACATCGTTTCGTGTGTATTCGGCGAAGGGTATAGCAAACAAATTGAAAGTTTGTCTCTTTCTAACAATACTGTAAAAAGGCGTATTAACGATATTGTCGGTGACATTTAAATAGAACTTATTTCATGGTTACAGGCGTGTGACGCTTATGTATTACAACTAGATGAGCTCACAGACGTTGCTAGATTAGCAATTTTGCTTGTTTTCATTCGGTATGATTTTAATAAAAAAATTGAAGAAGATTTGCTTTTATATGATAGTGTGAACATTAACACCACGGGGGAAAATATATTTAACTGCATTGATAATTTTATTACAACGCATGAAATTAACTGGGGAAAATGTATTGAAGTATGCAGCGATGCAGCAAAAGCAATGACAGGAAAAGTGAGTGGTGCTGTAGCACGGATTAAAAATGTTGCAAAAAACTGTAACAGTACTCGTCGCATTCTTCACAGATATGCATTAGTAACAAAAAGGATTTCGGTGACATTTAAATCTGTTCTAGACGAAGCAGTGAAGATTATTAATTTTATCAAAAGTAAACCATTACAATCACGTATTTTCAAAGACATTTGCGAAGATATGGGTAGTCTTCACACCACTTTACTTCTTCATACGGATGTTAGATGGTTATCGCGAGGTAAAATGCTTGTGCGAATATTTGAATTGCGCCGACCAACCGGTATAGTGGTTAAGGTGTTAGCCTCTAGATCGGAAGGTCCCCGGTTCGAATCCGGGTTCGGGCATGGATGTTTGTAAGCGTATACCAGCTCAGGTGTTGCTTCGTCATCTGAACATAGTTCAAAATTACGAAGTATAAGTTGTTAGGGGCAATGATGGTCCTCCTATTGGGTGCTCCTTCACAAGTGGCCATCACTTCCGGCTTTGTAGTGGCCAATAATTTAGGTCAAATGTGCCCGCCATTAGAAAAAAAAATATTTTGTTAGGTTAACAAGCTAAAAATCTAGACAAAGTGCGAAGTGTAGGATGTATAATATATAACAGTTAGACAGCCACGGTGAGATTTAAAATTTAATAAAAATATAAGACTTTACAGATAAAACAACTCATAAAAGAAAACATACAGAACATCCAGTATTTGGATCAGTGAGAGAGAAATATAAAACAGACTTCGTTTATATATACAACTCTAAATAAAATGGCGTTTCATATGCAAATCTAATCTGATTTACATACGATGGATTTGCATATATTTAAACGGTGTAGAACAGGAGAATATCCAACAATTGACCCCCTTTCTCCTGTTCACGAAAAACTTAGAATATCTAAACACAAATCAAAATACATCAATTGCATTGATACAAAAATGCTGAAATATTTCTTAACCTAGAAACATTCAAAAATACAATTTTCAAAAATAACCATGAAAGTTCCATATTACATTTTCAAAATAATTCGTTTATTTTGTCAAAATATATATGTTCTAAAGATATTTATCCTAAAAAATGGGTTCAAAAATATGAGACATTCGAAGCAAAATATATCCTTACTTCTAAAAATCTTTAATAGGTGGATATAAATACCTTCTAATCATTACATCTAGATTGACAAAACAAATTCTTCAAAATAAATCAAGTTCAGACAAAAATCCTTGATGTGAATATATTTAAATTTTCTCTAGTTAATGCTTTAGTAAAAATGTCAGCTAAGTTTTGTTTACTTCTTATATGTTCAACTGTAAACATTTTATCATACACAAGATTTCTTAAAAAATGAAATTTGACATCTATGTGTTTGGTCCTACTATTTTCAATAGGAGATTTAGAAAAATTTATCGCAGCCTCATTATCACAAAATAATTTATATTTGTAGTTTTCATATTTTAATATATTTAAATTTTTACAGTCTTCTAATATATGAATAAACCACATCAATTCCTTAGCTGCTTCTGTTAATGAAATGTATTCCGCCTCCATAGTGGATAATGAGACACATCTGTGTTTAAAGGTTTTCCAAAAAATAGGTACTAAATCCATAAACAAGATGATTCCACCCATTGACACTCTATCGTCTCTATTAGAAGCGAAATCTGAATCACAATAACATGAAATATTAAAATTTGTAATGTTAGAAAGATCCAATTTATAACGTATTGTGTTTTGAACATATCCAAGTAATCTTAACAGACAATTCCAATGCTTATAACCTGGGTTTTCCTGAAACTGAGATAATATATTCACAGCAAAACATATATCAGGTCTTGTTCGACCAGCAATATAAGAAAGACAACCAATAATATTTCTATAAGGTAACACAGACATTTCAGAAAATTCTTGTTCAGTACTTGGACAGTCTGATTTAGACATAATTATGCCCTTTGCAATAGGAAGTGAGGAAAGAGGAAATCTGTACTCTCTATACATATCACAAACTTTGCTTATATAACTATGTTGATGTATATAAAGTTTTCCTTTTTGTTCCTCAAATTCAATTCCTAAAAGCCTTTTAGTTTTACCCAAAATTTTTAAATCAAATTTTACTTTTAGTTTTTCAATTACACTATTGATTACCTTATTAGATCTCCCAAATAATATTATATCATCTACATACAGTAGCAATACAACTTCATTATTAAATATGTAAACACAATTGACCCATTCCAATTTCTTAAAATTTATCTCTTCCAAAACATTATGAATTTCAAAAAACCATTCCCTACCACTTTGATGCAAGCCATAAATTGCCTTATTTAATAAACATACATGATCTGGTAAATTTAAATCCACAAAACCTTGTGGTTGATGCATAAAAATTTTATCGTTTAAATTAGCATATAAATAAGCACACTTTATGTCCAATTGGCAATGATACCAACCTAATAAACAAACTAGAATTGCAAAAAACATCCTAATAACAGAGAAGTTAACGACAGGACTGAAAACTTCATCATAAGATTCTCCTTTTAGTTGCCTGTACCCCTGTGCAACTAGTCTCGACTTAAATCTTACAATTTTGTCATTGTCATCCTTTTTGAAAGTGTAAACCCATCTGTTCCCTAAGACACTTGCCCTTTCAGGTTTGGGAACTAACGTCCATACCTTTCTGCTATGCATGATGTCTATTTCTTCTACCATGGCTTTCTGCCATTCAGTTCTTTGGGGTGATTTTAAAGCCTCTTTAAAATTACAAGGGATTTTAACATTAACAAAACAAGCCTCAGATTGACTGCTACAATCTGGCTTAGGGATTGGACCTGAATAATGATTTTTACCACTGAAATCAAAAAAATCTCGATCATATTTTATATTATTGGCCCTACAGTAATTTTCAGTATCGTTATACGATCTTAATCTGGTTTTAGAATGTTCAAATCCATAATAAATATCGTATCTCGATTCGTCCTTTCTCAAAGAAGCTGATCTTATCCATCCCAAATCCCTTGGGTCTTTTAAATACGACTTAAATGAATCCTTTAGAGGAGACTTGTTACGTTTGGTACCTCCCGAATCTTCAATTTTAAGGTCCAAATCAGAAGATTCATTTTCGGGTGTATCTACTTCCGGCTCCGAATCAGATTCAGATACTTCGATAAAATTAAAGCAATGTTGGTTTTCGATAGTACTTTGGTTTTTATTATTTAACTCAGAAAAAGTAACGTTTATAGTCTCTATGACTTTATTGTCTTCAGGAATGAAAATTCTATAACCCCTGGTTTGCATGGCATACCCAATCATTATCCCTTTCTTAGTTCTCATATTTAACTTACTACGCAACTGCCTCGGAGTTCCCACATAAGCTATGCAACCGAAAACTTTTAGATGGTTTCCTTCCCGAATACAGTTCAAAAGGGGTTTTATCTTGATTACCATGACAAATCCTATTCCAGGTATAAACGAAACATAATAAAGCTTCAGACCAGAAACTATTCGATAACCCGCTAGATTTCAACATTGTTTTTACGGCGTCAAGAGCAGTATAGTTGAACCTTTCACTTACACCGTTTTGTTGCGGTGTATATACATTAGTTCTTTCTGCCCTTATTCCTTCAGAATCTAGAAACTTAGAAAATTCTTTGTTAACAAATTCAAGACCGTTATCAGTCCTTACATTAAGTATTTTAGTGTTCAAAAATCTTTCCGCCCTTCGTTGAAATCCAACAAAGCAATTAAATACTTCCGTCTTTGTTTTTAAAGGAAATACAACAACTTTGCGTGAAAAATCGTCTGTTATAGACAAGAAATATCTATGCCCGCCCTTGGATACTGTAGGCAGCGGACCACATAAATCCATATGTAGCAGTTCGAGTGGTTTACGGGACCTAACTTGCGCTATTGGCTTATACGAAACTCTTTTAGTTTTAGCGACTTTACAGTCCTCACATTCCACCTTTTGTGATTTAAATGTTGGTAAACCGCTCACTGCATTCTTTTGACTGGTTTTAATAATATACTGACAATTTATATGACAGCACTTTTGATGCCAAAGCTCCAACTCACGACTAGTGTTTGTATCATAGTTTGTATCAGGGTCTCTTTCCCCACTACCTATCGCAAATACAGGATTGTGGTTAGGGTAACTTGGTTTACAATAATACAGATCGTTAACCCGATCTGCATAAAATAATAGTTCATTACTTTTATTATAAACCTTAATTTTCCCCCTACTTCCAATGAAAGTTGCTCCCCCTTTTTCAAAAGCTGCTCCTGATAGAAGATTTCTTCTTAAATTTGGTGAATACATGACATTTTTAAGATCAATTAATTTTTCTTGGCCATTTCTTTTAAAACAAATCCTTACTGTTCCAATTCCTTCAACTGGACATGTTGAGTCTCCTACGGCCAACGACATGTTCATGTCAGAAACAGGCTCAAACTTCGTAAATAAACTTTTATTGTTGTAGAAATGAGTAGACGCTGCAGAGTCAAAAACCCATGCTAACTTGTCATGGTACCCATCATTTTGACTAATAAATGCTTCTACTATATTGTTAGTCGAAGTACAGGGTTGACTCTTTGTCCTATGGTTCTGCATACAATTAGCCTTAATATGGCCTAATTTACCGCATTTGAAACATGGCCCTAATTTTGTATCCCTTATCGATTTTATATTCCGCTTAAATTTGTTTACTTTAACTTTAAACGCAGAATTATCAATCCCGATATTATCTTTCTTAAGTTGTTTAATTCTACTTTCTTCACATATTAACTCACTTAATACCTTATTAAAAGTGAATTCCTCTTTGGGTAGACGATATAACGATTGTACAATACCTTGATATTCAGTTGGTAGATACCTGATCAGTTGGAAAGCTTGATATAGATCCTCCAGTGGATGACCGGCGTCTTTTAGCTGAGAAACTACAAGTTTCAATCGCGCACCGTAAATTCCGATTTCCTCATCGCAGTACTTGCTTCCGAAGAAGTCGTCCAAGAGTGCAATCACGCGACTCCTCGAGTCCGGTTTAAAGTGGTCTTTCAAGCTGATCCAGGCGGTGTACGGATCGTCTTCACCAGAGATTAGCAGACGATAATCCTTGTCGATGCTGAGGTACAAGGTGGCGTAGGCTCGATCTCGCTTGGTCTCGAAATCCCTCTTTTCCTTAAGTGTAGCCGATTCCTCAAGCTTTAGATCCTTCGTAGGCGTTGTAACGAATTGGTAGCAGCCCTTTTCCATCAGCACGGCCTTGATGTCGTCGATCCACGAGAAATAATTCCCCGCATTCAGTTTCTCTATTTGCACTGAATCCATCATGGTCAATGCCAGCAGACGAACCCGGGTTTTCAGAAAACAGAAACCACCCGGCGTGTGGCCCCCGGCCACAGGCGTACTTCTCAAATGGCAGGAAAAATATTTCCGTCGGTTGGGCAAGAACCTTCACTCACCGGCTGACTGTGCATGCAATCCTGGTTCGTACCTGGGCCCATAACCATTGTTAGGTTAACAAGCTAAAAATCTAGACAAAGTGCGAAGTGTAGGATGTATAATATATAACAGTTAGACAGCCACGGTGAGATTTAAAATTTAATAAAAATATAAGACTTTACAGATAAAACAACTCATAAAAGAAAACATACAGAACATCCAGTATTTGGATCAGTGAGAGAGAAATATAAAACAGACTTCGTTTATATATACAACTCTAAATAAAATGGCGTTTCATATGCAAATCTAATCTGATTTACATACGATGGATTTGCATATATTTAAACGGTGTAGAACAGGAGAATATCCAACATATTTGAATTGCGAAAGGAACTGATGGCGAATTACATTGGTCATAAATTTGAATTATCAGACAGGATTAAATAATATCACTTGCTATCTACACTTGCATACCTTGCTGACATATTTGGAAAATTGAACGAATTATGTTTGGCTCTGCAAGGAAAACAAGTCAACATATTCCAAACAAAAGATAAATTGGTTGCCTTTTCAAGGAAAATACAATATTGGATTTCAGCTGCGGAGCAAAACAACTTCGAGTGTTTCCAGACGCTTTGTGATTTTCTCTAAGAATCTGAAGTGAATTTAGATATGGAAATCCGCGATGGTATAAAAACATATCTCTCCAGTTTACAGCAATCACTCAGTGATTACTTTCCAAACCTAGAGAATCAAGATAATTACTGGGTACAAAATCCTTTTAAAATAAAAGAAAAACCAAAAGGATTTCATTCCATGGATTATGAAAAATTGATTGAATTGAGTTCGGATACACAATTAGAAACCAAATTTAGAACAGTTTCGTTAACAATATTCTGGTCAGATGTATTCGATGAATATCCAAATTTATCAAAACATGGTATTCGAATTCTATTGCCGTTTACTACGTTTTTATTTGTGTGAAGCTGGGTTTTAAAAATATGTTGCGACAAAAACCAAATATTGTAACAAACTTGATGCTGCACCAGATATGCGAGTTCAGTTATCAAACATAACGCCCAATTTTAAGAGAATCATGGAATCAAAGAAGCAGGTGCATTCTTCACATTAAAGTTTTTTCATTTATTTTAGTTGATGTTTTGTATTTTTATTAACTAGGGGGCCCGCCCCCTGCTCGCTAACGCTCGCCAACCCCCAGAGGATTGCGAAGCAATCCTCATTGGTTCGCTGCGCGAACCTATGCTCGCTTCACTCGCATCAATGAAGACATGTGTCCTAGCAGAAGGAATTGTTAACAAAATATGATATTCCAAAAAAATATTTTATTAAATCTAAATTTTATGCTGTTTTTCAGAAAAGATATTTACAGTACCTCTGGAATCAGAATTCAAATGGAAACTTTGAGCAAATTTTGACTCGAAATGTGAGCGTTGATTTGGAAATTGAAAACCCAGCATGTTGGTTGTGTGTACATTTACCCAGCACTCGAGCCACCCACGCTTTTTCATTGAGTTTGTTGTCGAAAGTTGTAATGCAAGCGTCTTGTTGAACTATAATAGTTTGCCCCGAAACGGACCTTTTTTTTAAATGACCCTGAAAAGATCCTCCGTTTTCTTTGATTTCTATTATATACTGCAACAGCTCGACTAAAATTCATTGTTTTTCAATAAAATTTCATCCGATAACGCTATAATTTCAATTGAAGCGCGAGGCTTTGGGATAAACAAAGAATCGTACAATGTTGCCAAAACGCGAAAACAAATAACGTCTTTTTTGCGTGCCACGTAAGAGAATTATATATATAGATTATTTCTATAATAATTTTTTTTTTAGTTTCGTTTAATTCAATAAAATCCGAAATACCAAAATAATTCTTGTTTCATTTAATATCAGATATTACATTTTGAAAAGTCGTTATATAAAAAATATTCATGGTTCCGCGATCATTGGCAACAAATTTGGGGGATCCTCGACCAAAATAGTTTGGGAAACACTGATCTAGACCATTACACTAATGGTTGTTGTCGGATCTTTCCCTTTGGGTTTGATCCCTAACTGCCGCCAATACCCCGTGCTGTTTCTCCAGTGCGACACTAATTAAATACCTACCTACCTACCTAATGGTGGTTGTCTCGAAGAAATATATCGTCATTATAAGAAAGCTAACCAGATCTTGATCTGGTCATCATAAAAAAAATCGGCAATATTTTGATGACGAAATAACTCGTCATAAATAAAATTGATAGGATCTTGTTGGACGAGATTTTTTATTGAAACCAACTGCAGGGCGAAATACGGTTCTGTTGGATTTTCATGTTTGACCAAGCTGCATCAAGCAACGTCAAGTAAATAGACACATATGTACTAGGGATGCGACATCGACAGCAAAACATCAATGTTTTGAAACATCGATGTTCAAAATTAAAACATCGATGTTGATAAAACATCGTTCCAAAAACATCGATGTTTTTAAAATTCAGTGAATTCAAACTTTTTTCCCCATTTCTTAAAATTGGTTTAGCACCTAGTGATGCGACATCGACAGCAAAACATCGATGTTCAAAATTAAAACATCGATGTTCAATCGATCAACAATTAAAACCCCAATACATCGATGTTGATAAAACATCGTTCCAAAAACATCGATTTTCAAAGTTAAAACATCGTTCCAAAAACATCGATGTTTTTAAAATTCAGTGAATTCAAATTTTTTTCCCTTATTCTTAAAACTGGTTTAGCACCTAGTGATGCTACATCGACAGCAAAACATCGATGTTCAAAATTGAAACATCTATGATGATAATGCATCGCCCCCAAACTTTCGATGTTTTTAAAATTCAGTGCATTTAAACGTTTTACCGCATTTCTTATAACTGGTTTAGCAACTCGTGATGTGACATCAGTTCCAATACATCGATGTCTTTTTATGAAACGTCAATGTTTTGAAAACATTGATGTTTTTTTATGAAACATCAATGTTTAGAAAACATTGACATCGATGTCGTATCCCTACTTTTCAGACCCTTCACCTTTGGTCACTTTGGTCTAAAAGTATGTTCAATTTGCTGATTATGATTGGTTATCTCTCTATATTAAAAAAAAGTTACCGCCGCCGCCGCCGACGCCGCCGCCGCAGAATTGAAATTTTTGTTGTTTAGCTCCATTCTTAGACGGTTTCCCGAGAAAGTACTGATCGGAAAAAAATGAAATTAACATGCTTTGTTCTTCATCGTATTCCCTGGATATTTATTAAGATTTTTTTCCGATGCGGCTATTAGTTTAGGTTTTATTAAATGTTAAAGTTGAAGAAGTGAAATTTCTTCCGCGAGTGAGCAAAACACATTCAAATTTTCAGTCTTCAGTCGTGAGTTTTTTTTAAGAGTACCTCTCAACGTAAATTTTTGCAGCTCATCGAGTTTTTTTTGAAATTTCAATTTGGTTCTTGATAATATTTTTTTGAAATTCGGGAAAAATCGGGACATTTTTGTTACTTTTTTTTAAAACTGCCGTATCTATATCTTATTACTATTAGTTTTTAATTTTTAAAATATCGCAGTATACCTCAGAATATACTCTTTCTTACGGTACTATTATTTTTGAAATCGGTTAATAATTAAATTGGATGCGATCAAAAGTTCGTGATACAAAATTCGGAATCTTCGGATATTTTCGCTACTTCTTGTTAAAACCGTTATGTCTACGGCAAAAACCATTATTTTTTAAATTTGAGAACATCACTGAATACTCTACATTACACTCTTTCTTATGGTACAATTACTTTTCAAATTGGTTAATAAACAAAATCGATTCAATTAAAAGTAGGTCATACAATTCTCGGAACTTTCAGATCGTAACTTCCGATACAAAACTAAAATGGTCATATCTATATAGTATTACTGTTAGTTTTTAATTTTAAAAATATTGCAGTATACCTCACAATGTACTCTTTCTTACGGTACAATTATTTTTAAAATTGGTTCATAAATAAATTCGATGCAATCAAAAGTTGGTGACACAAATTTCGTATTTTGCAGTTCGCATAGCTGGTTCCGCAAACAGTAGTGGGTTGCATTTTCGACTATCGGGTTTGCCAGATATCAAATTTATCGTAGCAACAATTGCCATAAAAACGATTTCTTTTTATTTGGCGAGGAAAAAGGCTCGCTTTTTTCCCTCTGTTCTCAAGACAGTTTACCGACAAAGTACAATCGTAAAGTTTTGATATCAACGCTGTTTACTTAAAATTGTACAGGGAACAAGATACAGAAGATTTTTTACTGATGTGGCTATTACTTTAGGGTGCATTAAGTGTTAAAGCAAAAAAAAAGTGAAATCAATTGCGAAAGAAGTATTGGTTTGAGAAAGCAAACCAAACGGGATTGCGTAGCAAACCCCGGGGCGGCGAGCGTAAGCGAGCAGGGCGCGAAGCCCTCGCTGTGACGTCATGTACCGGAAAGTGAAATCAGCATAATACGAATTATTCAGATAGTTTCACTCTGTGAAAGGAATGTTGGTTTGCGAAGCAAACCAAATGGCATATGTGAAAGGAGTGTTGGTTTGCGAAGCAAACCAAATGGGATTGCGCAGCAATCCCCGGGGGTTGGCGAGCGTAAGCGAGCAGGGGGCGGAGCCCCCTAGTTTTATAAATTTTTGTAACGGTACTTTTTTCATTTAAAAATAAAACATCGACAACCTAAAAACATCGACAAGTATAAACATCGATGTTACAAAAGCATCGACCCCAATACATCGATGTTTTTTAAAAAAACATCGATGTTTTGAAAACATCGACATCGATGTCGCATTCCTAATATGTACAAGGGAAGATTAACTGACGCAGAATAAAGAAATACACTCAGGAAGTACGTTGTAGTGTCATTTTTGACCAAGAGTTCAAAAATAAAGTTTTTTTAACTTATTTGATAGAATATTTATTTGACTTTCCAAAATATACTTGATTTTTTTTTCTCTGAGTTAATTAGTTGCAAAGACATTCATATTTTAATCAAGGCGGGAAAACCGGAAGTAGGTGTGGAAAACATCGGAAATGGCCGTTAAAAGACCAAAAAATGTCAAAATTTAAATTTAAAACTTACTTTTTTATAAATATTATTTTAGAAAGGTTTCTCAAATATTTAATAATTTGGAAGTATTGTGAATCAAGAGAGAGCAAACGATACACTTCAAACTATTTTTTAATCTTAATTCATTTTTATGTTTCACTTCAAATGTTATAACACAAAAAATTATTGATAGATTCTCGTAAAACTTTTTCAGAACTTGTTATTTATAATGTTGTCTAGGGAATGAACTAGAATAATTATGCTGAGTTGAAAAGTTTAGAAATTATGGCCATATTTAAGAAATAGGAATGTAAAACTATAAAAAATCTTGTATTCATACTAGAAATTTTTTTGTTTATTTAAATATCCTTTTGATTCAATTTCATTGACTAGAAATATTCATGTAGTTTATTTTGGTAGCATCATTTTTAGAATTGGTTGAATAGATTTTCATGTAGCACATTTGAATTTTATGACAAATTTCTTTAAAATTTCATACATGATCAACATTTTTACTAAACTATTAAAAAACATTTTAATTATTTAAAGCCCAATGTATTGTTTAATAACGCTAAATATAAAAATGTCATTAAATGTTTCTATTCCACATTTAAGAAAAAAAAAGTACGTGAAGGAAATAAGGTTAGGATTTTCACGTGCCCGATAAGTTTTCTAGATTGTTTTGTCTTTTACTCTTTCAGTATACGTTTACTTGACTTGTCTTTGTACAAACTTATTAACTTGTCTATCAGCCTTTATAACCCTAAATTTCGACTGCATTTAAAATATTTTTAAATTAACCCTTCATAGGTGGTTCTAATCGGTGTTTTTCAAGTCGCCATAAATTCTAATAATGTTTTAAGAACGAATAAGATACTATTATGCTAATGAACCCCCCCCCTTCCCGAGAAGATAAGAATTAAAATCTTGATCACAACACATAGCTTTCAATTTTAATGTAATTTTCCGCTTTTTAATTTATAATTTAATTCATTTTACATATTTTAAATTCTTGCTTGCAAGTGCTCATAAACAGACATGAATGAAATCCATGCTAGCTCGGTTGATGTCTCTCTTTCTGCGATTTTTTTATGTGACTATGTTTTTAGTTTACTAAATGCTCCCAATTGGGTGATATAACCACTCGGTTAAGGTGGCATGTGAAATGTTTATCTTGTGTTTTCTTGTACCTTGCTGTTAAATTTCTATGGAATTCAATAAAAATTATAGAATGTGGTCTATAGAATCCTAAAGAATCATGACCCGTTGTCTATCAGCGCAAGTAACCACTATAGAATGTCTTCAGAATTCAATATAGAAAATGCCCGTAGGAACCTCTATATAATTATATAGAACCTCCTTCCTTTTGTTTCACGACTTTACTTTTCTTTAGAACTTAATTTTGGGAAAAAGGAGAGAAAAATTTCGATTAATAGGATAGATTAAAAACATGAAAAGAGACTGTAAGAAACCTGCAAAATTGCCATCAATTATTCTGACTAAATCAGGCCTCGAAATAGATTTTTTAATACAAAGTTTTAAATTAGGTGCACAGGTTATATTTTAGGGGCATATTTAAAAAAACGTAATATACGAGCATTAATGTAATGTAAACTACTTTATTAGATGGTTATGTTCATAAAAAAGGTCAGTAGTAGATAGTAAATAAAAACAATTTAAATACCTAAATTCTCCTTTCTCCGGCGCACGGCTGGAAAATGTTTCGATCATCGGAAAGTTCTGGTGACAGTGGCACAAGTAAACCTTCCTCCTCTATTAACTCGTTACGGACCAACGATTTTGTTTCGCATAGTGTGTACTTAGGAATTTTAATTACGTTCCTTTAGAGCGAGAGAGGTCGATACTAACATTTTGTTCCAACATCAAAATAATATAAAACACGTTTCCCTCCTTTTTTTTAACGTTAGGTACACTACGTGCACCTAGCAGGAAAAAATTAGGTGCACAATTTTATTTTCATGTGCACAGTGCACCTGTGCACCCGGGTATTTCGAGCCCTGGACTAAATTCATAAGTTTGGTGTTGACTTTGTCATTTAACCGTGGTTCAAAATTACGAGGCGTTTTCCTTGGTTCTTTCCCTTCAGGATTGATTCCGGAACGTCGCCAATAGCCTATTTTGTTGCTCCAGTACGACGTTAATTAACTACCTACCTACGAAATCTCTATAGATATTTATAGAATTTTTACTATAAAAACCAAATTTAGATTATTTATGGAAATGTAAAGAATTCTTTCAAATGTTTTCTACCGAAATGAAATTTAGTTTCTATAGAAAATCTATAATATCTAATCCATGGGAATATTAGTCATTTTCGTAAAGGACATTCGTACTTTTATGAGAGAGATATTATTGATATATCTAGCTCATATCAAAGAACTGTACTAGCGGCAGTGTAGAAGGTAAGATGCCTTCCTTCATATAAAGTGGATAATTTTCGACTAGAGGTTTCATAAACTCCATGTACCCATACGTGTATGCCACACTGCAGCTAATTTCTCTTATTGTTTTGTCTATATCTAATCTATTCTCGTGCAGCAGAAAAAAAATTAGAAACAAACTGAATCGCACTTCGTTGCAGCTTTCGATGTTTCTGTGAAAGTATCAGACAGTCAATTGACTATGGTGTATACTTTTCGTTAGGAAATACTTATTCAAGAATCGACCGTTTCATTTAAAATATTCATAATTTATTATGATCATGAAGATCTGCTGCGAATTGCTGATAGGTAATTTGATATTCCAAGGATATTATTACTATGTGAAATGCAAAAAGAATAATACACATTTTTATGCAATTCAAGATTGAAAATATTAAAAATACTTGTAAAAATATAAGGTTTCTGTTTTATGACACTTCAATTCTAAATTTTGAAGTAATTAATCATCAAAAGAGGATATTTTTATATATTAGAGTAAATTTCTAAAAGAAAAATACCCTGTTCATTCTACAAAATTCAAGAACACGAATGTGTCTTAATTTTGAAGAATTAAGTGGGAAAAATCTTGATAAATATAATAGATTAAAGGCATGAAAACTGACTAAAAAACCTGTTAAATCATAAATAATATGTCTAAACATTGATTTTCAGGCCTAAACAATGACCAACTGTCTGATTCTCTTACTTAACATTTTATCATGTGGCTACTTTATTCATTATTGATTGATTATAGTATGACCTTCAAGCGAGAAAAATTAAACTAAAAGATTCAAAGCATGCCAAAGAGCAGGATAAATGGTTGTCTAAAAATGTTAAAATTCCCCTTTCTAAAAAAAATGTCGAATATGATTATTTTTATTCTTGCAATTTTTTACTTATTCTGTTTAATTGACACATTATTTCACAGAGAGTGAAGTATTCCAAGCAGTCAAATCATGAAAGATACATATATATCTCTACACAGACTCGTCTTGAAAAGTATCTCATCAGAAACTAAAGTAAAACTGCTAGTGTTAACACCATACCTTTTAAAACGCAGCTGAAATCTTTATTTACTTAAAATACTTTTCCAAGGTGGTAGAACAGAAGCAAACAAGGTCAAATAACTTATAACAATAGCGGCGTTCAAAAATAGCTAAGATGTTTTCTTCATTGTACTTTAAATACACGTTAAAAATTTTTAACAGAGGATGTCTGTTCAATTTTCTACCAATATTTCCCAAGAATTAGTCATTGTTGGCAATTTCTGGATTAATTTTTTTAAATAATTCTTTTACTATCTCAGAGAAGACTTGAAAATTTTACTTCGTTGATTTTACCTTAAAATTTAAAATATAATAAGAAATACAATTGTTTTTGCAATCGTGAATTTTATCTTAAAGAGGTCCGGGACACAAAAATCGTCAAATTTTCGAATTTTTTTTATTATTATTTTAAGAAATTATCTGTGTTTTTCTGCTTAAAATGACGTCTAAATCATGTTTCTATCTTAATTAGAACTAGAGATATAATAATTTTTTTTGGTGCGTTGTTTTGAAAATCTAACACTCTTGACAGTTGTTGTCATCTGTCTTTAAAACTTTAAATGCGTTTTTCTCCATGATACATTTTTTTCAAGATTTCCTGTATTCAAATTGCTATAAGTCGAAAACCGATAAAGTTTAAGGGTTGAAATTTGGAATATATCTTTTTCAAACATTATACTTTAACTTTGATTCAGCAAATTTGAAACAAATATTTACTTTAAGAAATAGGACTTTTTTTTTTTTAAAAGCAACTTAAAATTTTCAAAATATTTCATTCAAATACTTTTTATATTTTATTAAATAATTATTTTTCAAATTACTGAATCAAAATTAAAGTTTATAAATTTGTGAATAATTTACTGCAAGAATTTTGAAAATTGATCAAGAATATTTTAAGTTTAAGCAATTTAAAATGACCCCTCTTTTTTTCAAAAAATTTTAATTTAAGATTTTTAAAAAACTTTAGGAAAAATTTTGTGATATGATTTCGCTTATTAGTTAGATGGGTAATCAGTACAAAAACAAAATTATAAATTATAAATTAATTAATAAAAAATTTTTGTATTGTGTCCCGGACCCCTTTAAACATGAAACTGAGGATTATTCCATTTCCATTATTTTTTCGAAATTATGGATATATTTCACTTTTTTGTGCAGATTTTAGCTAAATATTTGTCGATTTCAAATTATTGGTTCTGCTTTCCACCCAAAATTAGAAACTTTTCAAGTAAAACTTTCTGTATGAGATGAAAATAAATAGATTATTTCATTTGTGGTTTTTATATTTAAACATTTGTAGTCTTTAGATTATCCACGGACTCATGGACTTGATCTAGCCTCTGGCGAGACCTAGGAGATTAGAAACAACAACAGATTTAAATTATGTGTTCACAATTATTCTTCCAATATAAAATGTATTCGGTACTCGAGTTCCATAAAAGACTGTTTTTCATAGATGTTTCTACTTCTTGGCTATCCTGAAAATATTTATTCAAACAAATATGTCAGAATTAAGTGCTGATAAATTGTATAATTTAATATAAAGTCCGGCTTCAGAGAGTTGGAAGTTGAGTCAATGGGTTTTAAACAGATCTATTAGTTAAATTAGGGGGTGATTGATTACTTAAACAAATCGCTTCTACAAATGGCTTCAGTAGCATGGATTCTGGTTCTAAGTTTATCTTTCGGTGGCGAAAGTGAAAGCAGTGGCAACCCTTTGGCGGGAAACTGACTATTTCTGATTTTGATAAGACAGCCATTCTCCTAACAAGTTTCCACACCTATTCAAAAATCGATTCATCCAAGGTCGACTACCTTCTCGCAGGAGCTGCACTATATAAAGGAACGAAATAGTATCTATGACTCTGATTTAATTTTAGAAAGCTCAAAATAATATCAAAACACTCAGAAACCATCATCGAAACCATGAAATTTGGTATGAAAAATCCTAAGTACAGTCGCGGAAAAAAATCTCGTACCAGATCTCTTCATTCAAGCAATTTTAATAGTAGAGAAAATTCAAAGATGACATTTAACAGGAACTAATCCATAAATTCAAATGCCTAAAATATACATAAAGGGCCGTCTTCATGATAAGTTTTTAAAAAATGCATAATTTTCAATAAAACCCTCCTATTTCCACACATAATTTCAAATCTATATAAAATCGAACTTCAGATACCAAATTCTATGTCATTAAGTCTTACCGTATCTAAGTTATGAGGTCAGAAAGATTAGCGCTTCTTATGTCAAAACAGTTACTTAGACTTTTATGGATATGTTCCTAAGTAACAGTTCTATAGCGCAGATATTTTATACCATGTCACTGTTAAACAACCTGAACAATATCCATCTAATATTTTATTTTAGAAAAAGTTTTTAGTACGCAATAATATTTATTAAATTAATGTTTGAAAAATTATGAATTGGGACCTCACTATATTTTAATGGGAATCGGTTCAGAAGGACTTCTAATGTGACCATGCTAAATTTCAGCTCATTGTAATAATTAGTTTTTGCGTTACAATACATTTTCCTCATTATTGCGATTTTAGGGGGCAACCAAAAATTTAAAAAGCATCTGACAAACCTCTGGTAAAAATTCTCGGATCGTTTGAACTTTCATAGCAAATATAATAACGTAATTCTCAAATCGTTTGCACTTGCATAATAACTATAATAATGCTTGGATAGCTGAAAAATACGTTTGGAATAATGTTCAAATTCAAAATTCGGGTAGCTATAACTACAATTAATCTCGATCTACGAATAGCAATTTTCAATGTGATGATTTTTGTGAATTTACAGTAAATTTAACATTAACCATCTACGGATATAAAGATAGTAAAGTCATGAAATTTTATATTTAAACTAATTTAACGATGCTGAATATTATTATGGCACCTAAAGATTGCGTTTCTATTAGAAATTTCAAAAATCTGTTTTTTCAACAACAAAAATTTTAAAAAAAATTATAAAAAAAATTTTGTGCAAAATTTTATATGAAGCCCTTGTGCAATTTGTTTGGATTTGAATTTTTAGAGGACGTTATTCCCTATTGAATGATATCCTTGAATTTTCTCTACTATGAATAGTGCTGGAAATAAAAAGGTTTGTTTTTATTCCTCTCGACTGTGACAGTCAATCCAACGATTAAAGAAAGAGCGTCAATCGGTTGAAAATGCTTATCATTAAACTCTCTGACGTTATAGTATAGGTTGAAATGTGCGAAGGGTGAAACCTTTGTATTTCAAAGGCAAAGGTTTGTAGGTTTGTCTGGCTCGCTAAAATGGCTCTAATTTTTGAACCTCATCTCGATCATTAACGCTGAAAAATTAAGAATAATTTTAACGATTCTTGTAATCTAATTTTTTTAGACCTTCGTGACCGATTTCGCAAACATCTGATATTCCCAAGTCAACTTCTCCTTCCAAGAAGACTGCCGAATGATTCGGAAAGCAACGTACTCTGCGTGCTGTATATCAATCCTACTAGTGAGAATTGCACAAGCTGGACTGACATTCTCATCAAAGTTCTGTTGGTAATAATACAGTTCAACGACGAATTTAGTCTAAGATGCAGAAGAGACATAAACAGGCAGAAAAGGAATTACTCTCAACCTAAATGAATTAACCAGGAAATGAGGCTTTATTCTTAGTATCGCGTTCTATGTATAAAACAAGAAATTCAACCAACAAGGAAGTTCGTGTTGAATAGTCGGAAAGAAGTATTTTTTGAAGGGCGCCTGTCTGAATCACTTTTAATCTTTATGAGACAGAGTATTTGAATTCTAATTCTTTCAAACGAGATAATTTTGAGCATTTGGTAATTACAACCCCTATTTGCCTTTTAAGTTTAATGAAGTTGACTGAAAGTCAAAGAAATGTAGTATCATTCTTTTTTGCGATTTCCAACACTGAAAGATTGAAATTCAATATGGACCGTGTAAACTTTTGCCAGTTTCTGAATCTTTTTGCACTTGAAAGATACAAAAGTACATGAGGAAGTCTGAAAAGTTTTGTAACGTTGCATTTCTGTTGATACAATGGAGTCTAAGATTTCATCAACAAATATGTTGTTCTCGGTCTAAAAATTCAAGGAATGAATTTAGACTTTCAAAAGTACATATACCGGTTGCCCAACTGCAATAATAGATTAGATTAAAATCCAGAAGAGTGTTGAAATTGAAATTCTTCATTCGTACTTCATCCTTCTAACTGTAGCATCTAGGGATGTCAACTCTCAGAAAATAACCGTTTTTTTTTTCGTCCTGTTATAACTGCCCCGGTTAACCGATTAAAAGAACGGATTTTAAAATAATCGGAAAAATAACCGATTTTTAAAAGCTTCAAGGTGTTTCTATTTAGTTGTATATTAAAAATGCTAAAATGTCGTTGACTGTTTTTATTTATCACATCATAACTGTCACAAAAATTCATATTAATTCTAAAATAAACCTAAACTCAATTGTTTCAAAATGAAGGTACACAAGCTAATAGAATAAATCAAACATTAGATACCTTTTTATATTGTTTTATGTATTCAATCCAGTACTTTTTATTTACTCTGCTTATAAATACTCGCTCAGTTATATGCTAGTAAGTTAATCGACTTCTGTCATCCGAAACCACAGAATTCAGAGCAGATACCAATCTTTCAGATAGCACTTAACTTCAAACAACTGTCAAATGCTTACAAGCTATTAATGCTAGTGCAGGCGAACATGTCTTTCTTTGTCCTCAAAATGCAAGTTTTTTTTGTTGCTCCCCTCGTGCAAAAGTCAAGTAAAGAAAGTGTCACCGGTTATGTAAATTTGGTTTTGCGTAGCATTAATATTCAGAGCCAGAATCAGAGGGCTTTATAATTCAAGCCAATTCCTCAAAATCGTAATTCTCTTTTAATAGAGGAAAGATAGTTTTGTTTTCAGTATTATGAAAGACTGATATCAAAGTAGGAAACGTCAAAATATTCAGTTTTTAAAGTACACCCTAAAATCTGTGTTAATACAAAAACGTTACTGTTCTGAAGCAGAAAAATTGTATCTTCCATTATTGATACTGTGATTTTTTAGATATCGATATGCCCAGAAGGGTTTTATACATGTTGACCAAATTGCCCAATGGACATCTAAAGCATATGACCTTCGTTGATGTTATCAAACCTCCCACAGTGTACCATATGTAAAAATAGCAGCCTCTACACATCAAATCCTACATTGTATCAATGCCAATACAACTGTATTTAGATTTATCATGTGTAATTCTAAGTTCATTAAAATTGTTACCGTTTAATAGGTCTTTTCGTATGATGAAATTTTTTTTTAAATTGCGGAATACTTAAAACTGATGTCGACTACTAGAAATAGGTATAACTTGAACCTAAAAATTCCAATGGTGTCAGCTGTCAGCGACTCGTGTAACATTGTTAAAAACGGGACGTAATAATTGCTTCGAAGAGCAGGAGCATGACATTTGCATGCAATCAATGTTTCCCCGGAATTGCGTCAGGATTGTCTACCACCTGTCGTATGTCTGGAGATCAAGTTCTTTTCAATACAAATGTAAAACTAGCTTAGCTATTAAAATTATAATTTCCGTTTCAACTATCAGGAATGATGAAAGTTAATCCCACTATTTCAAAATCTTGAATCGCATGCAACAGTTTCAATCGAAAAGTTTTCCCTGTTCCGTTCCCAGCTTCTTTTTTTCATTTTTTGAAGACTGCATCGTCAACCTTCTCTGACGTATTACAATTGATGTTATCTTTTGTCTATCAATCAATGTAGCTATGCATCATTGAGAAAGCAGATAACTCGTAATCACACACGCCCACAAATCTTGAACGTCAATGATAAATTTCACTGCGATGCAGAATGAACAAAAGAGCAAGTGTTCAACTTCAATAACCTTGAATAGTAAATGCTGCGATGTCAACTAAACTGTGGACGACTACAGTGTAGTTCTGTCTCCAAGTAATTTTAACGGGAGTAATTACTAGCATTTTCCAAATTCCAACACACACCCGAGGTGATGTATTCTTTTGCCATGGGGTTTACTACCTCTGGTAAACATAGGAGACGCTGCCCCATATCCGCAAGCAATCTTTATCTTTCTCCTTACCATCCTTTCTATTCACAACTAGCTGAATAATAACCCGGCGTAGCTCGGGTTTTAAATATGACAGCGATAGCTAAAATATGACTGCGACATTTCCATGTGTTAACTCAAATACACAAACCCTGTCGAACATGTTTCCTACCGCGTCAGCTAAAATATGACCGCGACATTTCCCAGTGTTAACTCAAGTACACAAACTCTGTAGAGAGTGTTTCCTTGTCCATTCCCATTTATTGCAGAAAAACAAACTTTAGATTTCAGAACTGGGACTTCGAGGGACACTTTTAGGACTACCTATATATATATATATATATATATATATATATATATATATATATATATATATATATATATATATATATATATATATATATATATATATATATATATATATATATATATATATATATATATATATATATATATATATATATTATATATATATATATATATATTATATATATATATATATATATATATATTATATATATATATATATATATATATATATTAATTATATATATATATATAATATATATATATATATATATATATATATATATTATATATATATATATATATATATATATATATATATATATATATATATATATATATATTACTTGACATTGTCTATCATGTGTTTCGTGCAGCATGACCTCATATACCAAGTGTGCAAAAATATCCGAAACCAACTAAAAGATTAAGGTGTTAGCCTCTTGATGGGAAGGTCCCTGGTTCGAATCCGGGTCTTTGGGCGGATATTTGTGAGCGTATGTCTCTGGAGCGACGAATCAAGGTTCACCCTCTACCGTTCGGATGGCAGGGTCTGGCGTCTGCCTGGAGAACGCCTCCTGCCAGAATGCATTGTGCCCACAGTAAAGTTCGACGGAGGTGGAATTATGGTCTGGGGGTGTTTCTCCTGGTGTGAACTGGGAGCTTGGTCCAAATTCATGGTAAGCTCCATGCCAAGGCCTACTGCACTACACAATTAAGCGTTCCTTACTTTTCTTTCCCCCTACACATTTTTCACCTTTGAAACAAAGAATTCTGTCTGGCAAGATTCTATAAAAAAAGTCAACATTCATCAACGTTGAAGACGTTGCAGATTCATATCTTTCGAGGACTGGCCATTTACTGTGTTGCTCCCCGCCTCAAGAAATGTTAGAATTACTATTTTTCAACAACAACAACAAAAAACCAATAACCTCATTGATAAGATGAAAAATCGACCCTATAACCGGTAACCAGAAAAATAAAATGACTATATAAGCGGTGCGCCTTAACACATGTTTCCCAATTAAGTTCGACGGGACTTTAGAAAACTGACCCTATAAGCGGGATGACCTTATAACAGGGTGACTATATAGCCGATACTGACTGTATAAAGCACTAGGAACACAAAAAAACAACGTTAGGAAGGCAGAAACTTTTCAGCTTAAGTGAAAAATACCGCTATGTTTAAATAATCACTTTGAATCATCGATCTTCAAATGAAAAAGACGGAGCATGTGGACGGAGTCTCTGTCGTGATATCTCAAAAGTGTAGATTCCAGAATCGACTTAGGCGGTTGGTTATCGAAACATAATCTAGTGTTTTTACCTCAATTATCCCAAATTAGGATTTCTGCTTTCTTGCAACACAAACGTGACCTACGCCCGAAGATCTTTAAACCGATGAAATTACAGGAATGGAGGTGCTCATGCTTCATCTATTTCATCAAAAAGTCGATGATTGTGAACCGGAAATGAAGAAATAGCTTCTCTAATGAAACACTGGATAGGCTTCCTTCGACAAAAATATAGCACTATAGATGATTAAATGTTTTAACGCTTTAAGAGATAAAATATTTACACTTTAGATCTATTTATTTAAAATTTAATCTTGGCGGCTCTCTTGAGTGTCAAATACTGATAAGTAATTGCTGGAAAGGGGATTCTACTTGAAGTGAGAGAGTACACGATAACCTCTTAGCATCTCATCAAAACAATCGTGGTTATCAATCGTTTCAGGAAGGACTCTGAAACTAAGTTACAGAAAAGATAACGGATTATGAAACAAAAAACAAAAATAAAAGTGCGTTACTCGCTACTACCGCATTGAACAAGATACTTTGGAAAAGTGAAATTTAGGTCAGCGATATCAAAGAGTGGAAAAGATTATGCCATTCATTAGAAATATTTTCACGTGATAATAGTTCCAGGTATGTTTCATATATTACTTAAAAGATTCGAACTCCTACACTTATCTCAATTTCGCAATCGACCACCTTTGATATGTCCTAAAATTTTATTACTGCAAAGGCAACCACGATATTTAAAATCTTGAACTACAATGTAGTTAACTTTTCCCAAGATGAAGATTCCAAATTCATTTCCTTCGTTTTTATTTCCTTTCAAGAACATGCACATGATAATACTCAAAGGAGGAAAAAATCCAATGGATTTTAAAACCTTTGATTTCATGCAATAATTCCCTGTGAGAGATTTTCGGTACAAACAAACCTCAGACGGAAAGTGAAGATTCTACTACCACTTCCGTTCTTTCCTGTAGCATCTCTTTGTAGATTGAAAGTCTATTAGTTATTATAGATGAGTACATAAATCTGCCAAATGGTTATGTAGATGCGAAGGGGATTTAGGTTGGAGCAGCTGTGCTCCAGTCTTAGTCAATTGGCCAGATTGTTGATAAATTCGTCTCCCAGCTAGATTTTTTATTTGTTCTCACATTCTATCAATATGTACTATTTATGTGTGTATTTAATTTATAAATTTTAATTAGAATTCTAATTCGTTTGCTTTTAATTTCAGAGAAATTTCGAATGAATGAGAAAAATTAATTGAAGATTATTATATTTTACTATCTTTTATTCTACTTTGATTAGACTTCTTTGTGGTTTTTTCCAGTTGAATGATATTGTGGGTAATTATTCGTTTTCGATTGAAACTTGTTTTTTGTTTTCTTTTCTTGTATTTAAAATAAAAAGTTTAAAAATGAGACTACAATCCTGAGTCCCTTAATTCGTTTATAATCTTCTGATATGTCTCGTCAGATAGATTGTAACAAGAATCAATACATTCTCAAAATATACGGGACACAGATATCGACTTTGTTGTAGAATGGTATGGTTTGGCTTTTACAGGATTCCTTCACCAGTTTGACCGCTTAGTTTAAATATGCTTCGTTTGAGCTACTGATCTGCATAAATATTACTAAAACTGCCCCCTAGCTCAAACAAAGAAGATCTGCATAAATATGACAAAAACTACCCCTGGAAGAGCTCACCTCACCAATGAAATTCTTCAACAGTTTGATTACATAAAGCATTGAGAAATCTGGAAGATAGAAATTGGCACAAAAAAGGAAACGAGCGACAGCGTCAAAAAATACCGAATCGCATTTGAACAACAGAATGAGATTAAATTAAAGTTGACATTCATAATCTAATTGCGGAAACATAACTGAGGTGTGCTTTATATACCTCGAATTTTATTGGAAATACAAATAAACACCAATAAAAGTAAACAAATTGCTGTTATATATTTTGGGATCATTTTTTTTTTCATTTAGAGACATAAAATTCATTTAGGAATATATCTATGTGCGTTATAAATGAATTAAAATTAGATATAAAATGTGAGTAATTATATATACACTTTGTAATTATTAGATATAAGTAATTAAAAAATTTATCTTAGATAATATGAATGGGTCTGCTAGTATAATACATTTATAGTTGGTCCAAATCTAATGTGTACTCCTGTATCAGAAAATGACTCTAGACTGACAAACTAACCTCTCCATTCATAAGTTTTTCAATGTTATATAATACCTGATGAAGGGTTTTCACCTTACAATTGAAGAGCTGAGTGGATGAACATGTTAAGAGACAATTTAGTAAATTTGAGATAATCAGCTTTAAAGTTAACAGGATGCCTTTTTTTTTATCAGTTCACTTATTTCCTGTTTTTCCGCCCATGTTATGAAGAAATATCGTTCAAAAAATCGTGTTTTCATTCCCGTTGTCGTAGGCGATGTAGTTTGTCTCATTAGAGAAGATTTTCCACATTTTGTCGCACATGACATCTTCTTCCATTCACATATCAAGAAAATGGTTCTAATTTTGTGGATGAACATGTTATGTGCATAACCGACTCTATATTATCATTCTGATTACTTTGTTCATGAAATACACACATTTAAGGATGTAAGGTAGACAAATGATTAATCCAAGTTTTGTAATATTAAAGATATATTTGTTAGCACAGTTTGTGAGAGAAAATGAAAAAGAAAAATTTTATTTAAGAAGTTTATTTTATTTAGTGAATGTGCGAGTCAATAAACAACCATAACGAAAAAATCAGTGTAAAATCTATGCATTAAATTGCAAAATCCTTAAAAGTTAATAAATCATTAATATTTCTCTTTTTCTTTTTGAATTCAAAATTCATAGAAATATGGAAACTCATTTCTAATGTAAGGAAGCTGCAGTTGTAAGTTGTCAATCTTTTCTAGTGTTAGCTTTCCTCTATTTTCCGATGTCCTTTCCAATTCTATATTATCTTCATCGACATATGTTCTTCCATTCCGATTTTTTTTCGGCAATTCTACTTTTTTGAAAGGTGTATTTGGATCATGGCAGTCTTTGTACAGGTACGAACCGAACTCTTCTACCCGAATCCATTTCACTTGGTCTCTGAATGCCAATTTTTCGTTGATGACGTTCTTTTTTCGATTTATCAGCTTGAGCTTATTTTGAATATAATGGAAATTTCTAAAATGAGATGTCATATCGGTGACGCAATGGTTTCCGCCACTCTTCCGTATGATATCACGGTAGTGGTCAGGAAGAAATACGGTTTCATGTTTCCTTAAATTCTTTTCGATTCTTCCAAAATCTCGATCGCTATCAAAATACGAATGACCCACTTCCGGAAATTTGTGTTTAATCACTTTGAAATGTCCTTTAAGAATCAGATATCGGTAAAGGAATAGCATGGTGGAATTCTTGTTTTGGCCCGAACAAGAGTCTGTCCAAATAATAAGGTGATCTTCACTCTTCAAAGGATCGTCGAATTCTAGGAGGGTCAAAAGAGAACTAGCCACCTCATTACTTCCCCGACTTGCAACATCCTCAATCCAAGTTAAGAAATGAGGAGCTTCCCTTGACTCAGTAACGATGTGCACACCGAGATTGTAAAACCACATTTGCCTGAGATAGAAAGCCTTACTCACACTAAGTTTTGAGAGCGGCATTGTTTGCTGTAAGTCAAGTGTGATACATGCGACATCACTTGAAGTCTGTTTCGCCAACTGCTTGTCTAATTTCTGCATTTCGAACACTAGTTCATAGCTTTTAATATGACTAGCGTTAACCTCTCCAAGCAAATACTACATGTATCACTTCGTGTATACACATGTACAAGTATCACTTCGAGGATGACCAAAAGATAAATTAAACTTGGAAGAAAATATTTCCCTATAAGTACACTCGGCAACTTTAAACTGTTGAGGCTTATCATTTGTACTTACTAACTCCAAATACACGTAAAAAGCACGTTTATGGACAAAATACGTTTTCAGGTTCTGTGTTCACCCTCTGAGGCTTCCATACGCATATATCCGTTCTGCAACCAGCAGTCATCCCTCTATGACTTCTAATCAGTGTTGACTTGACCAATACAATATTTACTAGGATCTTTCAAATAATGGATGTTGCTATTTAGTCATTATGTGTGTTGTACAGTCAAAGCAAAATGATACGACCAGGATATCTTAGAGAAGAAAGTTGATTCATTTTCTAAAACACATTTTTAACACAGTGTCTGTCAAATGGATTAAGAAAATGAGATTGCATATTTTGTAAATGATGCAATCGTTAGCGATAAAGGTCCCTAGTCGCTGTAGCCCCGCCCCTCTGATGAAGAGGTTACGCAAGCAATGCCGAACTTTTTATATTCTGTTGAGTGAAAGTTGTTTTCTTCCGGTTGATACGATCCAGTACCAAACGCTATCCTCATTGTTTTCCCTCTGGCCTTTCCAAACTTGACATATTTCTTACTCCCAAACCTGTCATCCTCCGTATTCACCTCTCTTCGAAACGTCAGATAAGCTGAACAGGTGTGTGGCGTAACATGGTCCTGCTCCATTGTTGGGTACAGCCGCATGATCGGATCTCGTGCATCCCCTTACGTACATCGAATCGATTGTTCTTCCCTATCGATACTGCGATTTGGTGGGGGACGATTATCATCGCCATAAGTTTGTAAATACCCACAGAACGGTCTCATCGACAGACAGTAATCTCGCGGAATTTGAAACTAATGTGAGAATTCTTTTGTGTCCGTAACACGAGATTTCCTCAGATTCGAATCATTCCGGGTAGGGTCATTCCTTTCCTTGTTTCGGCAAACGATTACGAATCTCCATAAATAATACACTTCTGGATGTTGACAAGTTGACGCGAGAAGAACTCTGTGACGTTTTGAGATAGGTGGCACGAGATGTAAAAACCGGAGGAGCGGTATATAGGTCTTAATCGCCCACGAAACGAGTCTCTTTCAATTTGATACGCTTTGCGAAGTAGGAGCTGCTCGAAGATGCCTGCCGATACTATGAGAGACTCAACGCTGCGCAACGGTCTTGAAACTTTGGATAATGGACTAAGCACTTTCATGTTTACATCGGAATCTGCAGGAGAGGGACATCCAGGTATCAAGCGATTTTTTTTCGTTGTTTTGTTCATTACATAGAAATTAATCTGTCTTATTTATATATAGTTTTATTTCTCTTCAATACCAACCGAAAGAACAAAGGTGTAATTCATAATTTTGACCGAACCTCATCAAACGAGGTTTGTCCTTTCCCAGTGATTAGTGTTTTTTGTGTGGTGGTTTTTTTTCTCTTCCCAGTGGGGGGGTTTACTATCTTTAGTAAATATGAATTTCGCGTTCCCGGGATACCCAATGGATCTTTTTCTGCTTTTATCCCTATATTCTCTTCTCCAATTCCACTTACCCCTTTTCACGACATGTTTTACTTAACGTTGTCTTGTGTTTGGAGCAACTTGACCAAATATGGATGTGCCATAAATCCCCAAAATCACAAACCAGTGATTAAACTGTGCAATATAATTTTAGCTTCGTTAAATTTTATATGGATTTTTAAAAACTACGCTTTAATTTTTTTCAACTTAAAAAAATAATAAATTGGACTAATAGAGAGAAGACAACACATTCCTTGCTTGAGATTATTTAAATTTTCCATTACAAATATGTATCGAATTTATCAATAATCCAGTTGTCAGTTTTAATTTTATCCTTAAATGAAAAATCTTCCATTTTGTTCCCATAAAATTTATTTTTTAGAATGGAATAAAACTAAATATTTAGCACAAATTGGAGTTGCAATAATTATGTATATATATATACAATTATATGAAAATAGCAGTACGTTTTTCATACAATTATGTAATTGTATATATATATATATATATATATATATATATATATATACAATTTTATGAAAATAGCAGAACATTTTTTGCAAGCAGTAGCTACAAATTATAAAATTATAAATAAAAAAATAGTTATATGAATGTTTATGAATTACGAAAAAATCGTATTGAACATGCGTCATCAAATATTTACGCACGTTCTAAATGACTTCAATCCAATATTTGTCAATGTCATGTTGTATTGCTCCAGTACAAAATAAATTCAACTACCTACCTAAAATTTTCGAATTGCGTTGATTTTTTTTTTCATCTGATTGCCTGTATCCGATTTGATCCGACATTAAGTTTAGATGTGTAGGGCTGTTTTGACACATGGACGCGAAATATAAGTAGACTAAACATTGCTATTGAGAATAAATACAAAATATTGGTAAAATATAGTCATGTGTCCGTCCTGTGAAAAATAGAATTGATTGGTAGATTTGACAAATTTGTCGCCTAGTTAAAATCTTATGACAAGGCATATGTGTGAAAGTGCATTTCTAGATAATTGCAACAAAAATGGTGAATTCGCTGTCGAGCGGACCAATCAGATGATGAAACAATAATTGCTTATTTTCTACCGTCCCGTGTACCAATCAGATGATGAATATTTGTTCTTACTAGACGGAAGTAGGTCTAAAATTGAATTAAAGTAGGAAGCGTAAGGTGCAAAGTAATACACGCAGACCAGTAAGAGGCGGCAAAAGTAGAAATTATTTAAACTTGAATAGGAACGACGCTAGGGCACCTGATTGGTCTGCGTGTGTCGTTTTGCGCTTAGTCTGAATTCAGCTTTAGAATCACGTTATTTCTAGCTTTGATCACATGATCCTTGGCACATAAAAAGATTAGCATTGGTATCTTTCTACCTCGTTCTTCTCTACGGTTCGAGTGAGGTGCCAGCTCATGCGTTGTTCTCGTCATCTGACCATGGTTCCAAATTACCAGGTGTTGTCCTCGAATCTTTCTCTTCTGGATTGATCCCGAACCGTCGAATCGATAACGAATGGTGTGACCATTGGACGAATCTAAAGGCGTAAGGGGAATTAAAAAAAAAGAATGTTCATTCAAACAAAGAAGGATTACCTATTGGAATGTTTAGTTTCGTATTGCGTGTGTGCTTTTTTTTATAATTATTATTCTTCGAACATTCCATATATATTGCGTATACGTTACATATAAGTATTTTTTATTTTTTCTGTTTTTTAACTTTGATGCATATTGCTACTAGTAACAAACTTCCTGAGTGCAACAAAGGTTCACTGTATTTTGCATTTAGTCACATGCAAACTTCGCAACTAACTCAGTTAGTATCACAAATACGAACTTATCCAACACTACAAAATTTAGCTTGTAATTTAGTAGAACGCATAGCTGCAACGTAACCTATCTCCACCACTTATGACATGCCAAATTTAATTTGCGAATTTCATGCAATTTATTGATAATATTTAACTTTTATTAACCCCTGTAATTCTTATAGATGCTAATGCCGTGGTAAAATTCAAACTATTATGACAAAAACAATTTTAATAAAACAACAAATTTGGGAAAATAACAGCGATAGAAAAACCACTACCACAGTATCCAGACTGAGAATTGGATATTTTAAAGGCATTAGAATTAACAGTTATATAAGCAGAACGTATAGACATAGCAACAATCGAGGCGCTATAATGGAAAGGGGAGGTAAGTGTCAAAAAAAAAGTGCCAGAAAAGGCAAAAAACTGTTTAAATAGTCTCTTTTTCAGCATTTTTTAATTGTCTCTTTGTTTATTAAACACAATTAACACAGTCCATTTTTCTCAAACGACGAGTTAAGTGATCCACGGATTAAAATGGTACCCTCGCTGTGATTGTCTACTCGAGGTCTCACGATATTGTTTACATTTTTTACGATGCTCGAATCTGCATTCATACTGGTCAAACACGTACTTTGTCAGCCGAATTGATTACAAATTGTGATTTTAATAGAATGCATACGGCATTTTAATTTGGGGTTGGATAGAGAAATTCAAAGGTATTAAATTTCAAATTGGATTATTGTGGAAACCTAAATTTTACAAGAAATAATTATACACAATGCCGACACAAATCAGAGTAATCTGATTGTCTTTGTACTTGTCAGTATTGGTGTGTGTTGGTATAAAGTGAAGTAACTTGCATTGACAATTTTCTTTCACCTCTACAATTATAAAAGGAAGTGTTTGTTTGTTATGTGCTCGTTCCTGACGAATCTATGGCACTTACAGCAATGGGATTCTGCACACTGGTAGTCGAAATGTTTGCAATTTTTGTACGAGGCCGAATTTTAAAATTCAAACTAGAACATTTTAAAATTAATTTAATGACATTTTACTTATTATTGTTTTCTTTAGAATGGCAACACCTTAAAAGATCACAAATTTTAATTTATTTTTTTCCGCTTATATATATATATATGTGTGTGTGTGTGTGTGTGTGTGTGTGTGTGTGTGTGTGTGTGTGTGTGTGTGTGTGTGTGTGTGTGTGTGTGTGTGTGTGTGTGTGTGTGTGTATAGAGTGTAAAAATTTCAACGGATTTGAAATCTGCGGAAAATTTCACATTAGATCCATACCTAGAAATATGATATTCTTGAAACAAATAATTTTTATAGTGAAATAGTTTTTATAATGATGAATATTTTTTCCAATACGAACACTGCGGCGATAAATGACCTTCGAGATTAATTCCTTTTGATTTCCTCATAAACTGAATCGAGTGAAGCAAAAGAAATGATTTAAGTTATGTCTGGCGTTCTTCAGTGCTTTTTTCTATCTCAGCGATCGTTAAAGATAGAATAAAAATTTCAACGGATTTAAAATCTGCGGAAAATTTCACACCAGATATATACTTTATACGCTTGATTTTCTTTTAATAAATAATTTTTTAATTAAATAGTTATATTTTCGCAAGAGATTGCGACGTCACGCCGATTGGATCTCTTCGCAATTCGAATTTGACAGCATTTGACAATGACGAGGCCAAGACGGTGTTGCCCGTGGTGTTGGTTTGCGAACACGGGCTAAGCCGGGATGGCTGTTATCCAGAAGACCACGAATTCATTCCAATAGGCCACGAATTTTCATTTGGTTTGCCATGATGCCAGCTGCCATTGGGCGATGCCATGATGGCTGTTATCCAATAAGCTACGAATTCCGCAAACCAAATGGGAATTCGCAATCACTGGGGTAGTTCGTAATAAATCAACGAAATAATTTTTATTCAAAGTCGAATTTGCATCTTCCATGGTCATATTCTACCGTTCGCTCTCTCATTGGCTTCTACTCTTGATAACCGCAATATAGTTAGAACCAGAACACTTCTGTCGACGTATCTATTTTATAAAAAATGTAATCACGTTCTTGTTCCTATTCATATTAGATCAGTTGAATGCGCGTCGTCGCAAGAATACTGTAATTTAGCACAGAATGAAATATGTAGTTCATTTTGTTTTGTTTGCAGAAAATCTCGCTTCTTTCGCAAAAAGATAGTACTACGCATGCGTAACTCTCAACCTGAAGTTAATCCACGAATTTGGAGGATAAAAATTTAAGTGAGTCCCTAGACGATCAATATTATTGTCAATGAGGCTCATTGAAGCAATCAATTGATCGTGTAGGAGGTAGATAAAAGTCAATCGAATGACGGACATTGATAAAAATTTTGATTGATGGACATTGACGGGCACCATTGACGGAGCCGATTGATCGTTTAAAATACACAATTGTCAATCGTTCGGGCAGTAGTGCTTCTTTTATTCTCTAAATCCAAGTTTATATCTTCGCGATCGTTAAAGATAGAGTAAAAATTTCGACGGTTTTGAAATCTGCGGAAAATTTTACACCAGATAGATACCTTAAATGTAAATTTCTGTTAATAAATAAGTTTCGAGTTGAAACTTTTATATTTTCGCAATACGAATTTAAATAATACGAATACGTTAAACTATAACTTTGTATAAAAATCTATATAAATTTTATTTAATCGGGACCAAGGACTAACAAAAACACAGTTTAGAAGAAAAAATTAATAAAATTGCAGTTCTCTTTATACATATTAATACAAAATATTAAAAAAATCAACGAGTTACTAAATAAATTATTTTGATGTCGATGGCTTCTTAAAATCTAACAAATTCGTCTACCGACGGACACAATGCCTTCTTTTTTAAAGTAGAATTTCTTCGTAGCAAGTTAATAATTTTTTTATATCTTGCTTTGTATCTTTGTTCTTCGTTTGATTCGTTGGTTTTTTAATTCAACTAGCTGAGACCTTTTGCGATCTGCTCGAGTCGCGCAGTTGGTCTTCGAAAGCCGGCTATTTGGTTTTGAGAGCAGGTGATTTTTAACTGATTCCCTGAAAATCTGTCGATACATAGGGATCTGGGATTCAAATCTCTATTGTAATAAAGCTTATATGTAGCTTTTTTTTTTGCAAAATAAACGCAAGCTAATTGTAAATTAGGTGAGCGCTAAGAGAAGTGATTGTGTCTGGTAACGGGAGTTTGTGAAGCTTTTAATTACTTTGTGTAGTGATTATCCTGAGTTATGAAAAGCTAAGTAAATACGTAAACAAAAAACAAAATGAAGTATTGCTTTGCAAAAATTTGTTTATGTGTTAAAACAAGATAAATCAGATTTTCTGAAGAAAAATAAAAACAGGAAATTAATAGTATGCGTACTATTCAGTAAATTGCAGAAAGTTTAGTAAATGTTAATGAGTAAAGCGGCTACTCAGTTTATACCACTCTTTGGACCAGCGTCTTTTCCTATTTTCTTTCTTTTTTTATTGCAAACAACCAAAATCAAAGCATAAAAGCCCCAAATCTAAATTTAAAACCATTTTAAAACTCAAAAATGAAACACGTCACGCTCCTTCGAAAAACATTGACCGAATGAGATTGACTGGTTGATTGAAGCTTTAATGAAGCACCTGTCAATTGAAACCGTCAATCACATTGACAATAAAATTGATCGTCTAGGGAGCAATTAGCACCAAACGGCGGTTTAAACCTCGGATCAGGTCATTGGGAATACGGTTTTTTCGATAACCCGGGAATTATTGTTGATTCGCGGTTTAACTCAGACTAGTGGATACAGATGTTAATCTTGTATTCATCCGTCCTGCAATAGTACATGTTTTTCATACGATCGATTACCAACTTGAAGAACAGTTTGACGGTGAAAAAAATAATCAATATCGCCAAAAATGTGCAAAATACACACATATGACTCAGAAATGGACACAACACTTGTTGTGAATTAACATTAGATTTAACTTATTTTACCTAGCATAAAATATCCAGAAATTTTGAATGTATTAAAATTGAAATTGTAAAATTATTTTGAGCAGATATAGTTTCGTTTCTAAGCAGGTGTCTTAAATATTCCCGTCATCTGACCGATTAAAAATTACGAGATTGTTGTCTTTGGATTTTTCCATTCTGGATTTGGGCCGCGCGCGCGCGCGCGCGCGACCAACCGGTATAGTGGTTAAGGTGTTAGCCTCTAGATCGGAAGGTTCCCGGTTCGAATCCGGGTCCGGGCATGGATGTTTGTAAACGTATGGTGTAGAGGCGGCTGGTGCACCTTAAATCTGTCGTGGCCGAAAGTCCTCACGTTGGGTTGGCGTGGAAGTTTGGAGAGTGGGGTGCCAGCTCAGGTGTTGCTTCGTCATCTGACCGTGGTTCAAAATTACGAGGTGTTGTCCTCGGAAATCCAGAATGGTAATTGGTAATTTTTTTAGTTAACGTCGTACTAGAGCAACACAACGGGCTATTGACGACGGTCCGGGATCAGTCCCTGAAGGGAACTTCAGGGACTGATCCCGGACCGTCGTCAATAGCCCGTTGTGTTGCTCTAGTACGACGTTAACTAAAAAAATTACCAATTACCATTCTGGATTTGGGGTCGTGATAGCCCGGTTGGAAAAGTAACATATTAGAAACCGGAGGGTTGCAAATTCGAATCCAGCTAAAGACCGTCGTGTACAAAGGAGGCTGGTGCACGTTAAATTTGTGGTGGCCCCAAATGTCCTCACGTTGGCGTGGTGTGGAAGTTTGGTGAGTGTGTTGCCAGCTCAGATATTGCGTGGTCATCTGGCCGGGATTCAAAATTAAGCGGTTTTGTCCTTAGTCACATGTAGCCCGTTGTGTTGCTCTAGTACGACGTTAACTAAAAAAATTACCAATTTAAATTACCTTAGTCACATGCGAACTTGCGTCAATGGGCGCAACGGTGAACGTCGTCGATGATATCCATTTCGTATGAAATTCAAAATGAGCTGGCAAAAACTGAGTTGAATTACTCAATAAAATTGTTTTTTATTCAAAAAATGAGGATTTCCTCTTTTCTACCAACTGACTTATTGAAGTTTCACATTTTTGAATTGAAAAAAAATTTTGCCATTTTTTCACTCCCGTTTGTGACGATACCCGGGGCTGTCCGCACCCCCCTTCCTAAACCAATGTTTTCTCCTTTTATGCCGACCAACCGGTCTGGTGGTTAAGGTGTTAGCCTCTAGATCGGAAGGTTCCTGGTTCGAATCCGGGACAGTGCATAGATATTTGTTAGCGCATGATGTAGAGGCGGCTGGTGCACCTTAAATCTGCTGTGGCCGGAAGTCCTCACGTTGGGTTGATGTGGAAGTTTGGAGAATTGAGTGCTAACTCAGGTGTTGCCTCGTCATCTGACCGTGGTCCAAATTTACGTTGTGCTGTCTTCGGATCTTTCGCTGAAGGGATTGATCCTGGACCGTCGTCAATAGCGCGTTGTGTTGCTCTGGTATGACGTTAATTAAAATTACCTTACCTTACCTTTTATAAAGCCAGAACTTCACAAATTATTGTTCTTCGGAAACCGTTATTTTTTTTCTATCGTTTTCAATCGATAAAGAAAAGTTAGTTCCGATTCATCGTTCGAAATTCAAATAAACCGTTTCTTTCTCGCAAAAAATATTTCTGAATTGTTTATATATTGGTCTTTTAAGCTTTAAATTTCTCTGAATTCCGCCGAATATTCTAGAATAAGGATCGAAAATTCGCCAATTTACCAAACACGCCGAGTAGGTGACGTCAAGTGCGCGCGCATTGTCTAGTCTGGACCACAGCTGAGTTGAATCTCTATTTATTGCATGCCGCCAATCTACCGAGTCTCTTTTCCATTGATACGTTAGCCAAGTTGTATCTCCTCGAAGATGTCTGATGATAAATTTCGCGATTTTGTCGTGCGAAACGGCGTGGAAAGTGTAGATAATGGTCTCAGTACTTTCTTATTTACTTCTGAGTCGGTAGGAGAGGGTCATCCAGGTAATTATGGCGAAATAATTGTGTTATTTTCATCTAAAAGTTTGTCGGAGCCGGCAAACTCACGTGGTTATTAAAAGTTGGGAGATTTTTACATTACCATTTCTATGTTCGAGTAAATGCATGTATTTCTATGGATTTTTGTGAAAAGTTTTGTTTGTGGACAAGTTCAACGCTTTTGAATTTTTCTTCGCAGTTTATAAAATTTGTGAACAACCTAGGATTGGGAAATTTCGCGCGCTTGTTAGGCCTCCTATGCATAAAATAACGTTTCGCCGTTTGGTTTTTTATCACATTTAAAGCATTTAATTTTCTCCCACTTCGAAAAATGCAATTCATATTTCGTGATCTCTGAAATAATTTTCTGTGTGTTTATGACGCTATAAATAGCGTTGTGTATGAGTTCAAAGAAATGCGTAGTCGTTTTTTATAAGCGATTATCATTTATATTACTTATAAAATTTTAAACAAATGCCGAATGTGAATTATAACTGATGGACACAAGCCAATATTATTGTGGCGTTTTATTCAACACGTCTTGTGATTTTATTCACTAACTCGTCTTCGGAGAAAACTTGTTTTGTTGGTTATGGCGCGTTTCTTAAGTTTAAGCTGATGCAACTCTAATATAGAAACTAGACATTTAATTAGTTTTTGTATTTCTGTATAAAAGGAATAGTTTTTCTTGTGTATCTTTGGGCTGTAGACTATAAATATCTTAATTTTTGATTATTTTTTTTTAGATAAACTATGTGATCAAATCAGCGATGCTATCCTTGATGCACATCTCAAACAAGATCCAGATGCTAAAGTGGCCTGTGGTAATTTTCTTACTAATTAAACCGATTTAGATAATTGACATGTGTTTTTTCATTGTGTACTGTTTTAAGTTCACTGATGAATCCCAAGTTTTGCCATGCTTTATGCAATATTTTATCATTCAAAATTTTGATATTCAATAAAATTAAATTACAAGTGAATTCAAGAATTGGAATATCTTTGTTTGATGTCTAGCATAATGTCCTGATATTGAGTGGGAATTTTTTTGAAAGTTGAAATCTTTTCCAGCTATTTTGCTTAAAACACATTCAAAATGGTGTTAAATTGCAGTTTCCAAATACTCTGAATGTTTTATTCTATAGGTTAGTGAAAGAAACATAATATTTTGCATCATTAAATCTTGTTATTTGTTCGGGAAAACTATTCATTATTGTACTACCCTTTTGAAAGACTTGGACAGTTTTGTTCTTCACTGTTATCTGAATTTGTGTTTTCGTTAAATTAAATTTTGTGTATGAATTTTATTTTTTCAACTAATGCAGATCTGTTATTTGAATGCATTAGAAATAAAATATCATTACGGATATTTGCTTCCCTTTTGTTTAATGAAATATGCTTTAACTTGTTTCTGTCCTGATTAAAATTGACTAGAAGTAATATAATAAGCAGTTACAATGTGTATTAAAATTATTCCAAGATCAGCGATTGAGAAATTTAAAGGGAGTAAGACCTTTATTGGACGCTTGACAAATTGTATATGCTGCCTGATAGTTTATGGTGCAAACAACTAGTTCTGTATGTTTGATACTTTAATGGCAAACTTAAAAATTAAATATAGTAATGTGAAATGAAATTATTATACGGCACTACTGCAGTTTATCTATCTAAGCGTAGTAACTGTGTAATCTGTTTGGAGTTTTTGTCTTTAATGAAATTGCCACTGAAGTTTTCTTTCAACATTTTAAATTGGCAAATGGCGGCAGACAGATAACTATTGAATAAACCATTACAAAATTAATTTGCCTAGTTAGCTGCTAAGTTTAATTTTGGCTAAGATGCATAATATTCCTAGAACTGCAAATGCTCTTGTAAAAAGAATTTGCAGTTTAATGACAGCAGGTAGTAAGAAATCTAGAAGGTGAAAATTAGGGTAAAATATCCGAGCCAGCCCTAAATTAGTTTAAAGATAAAAATATGTAGATATGAGAGTAAGAGGCCAATTGAAGTGGATGTTGAACCAGTTTTAAGAACTTGCCAGATCTGAATAGTTTACCATGCATTATTGGAAATAATTGACACTTATGAGAGTACATTTGATAAATGTAAACCAAATGCAGATTTATATTTTTGTATAGTTTTATTTCCTTTGTATACATGAATTGTGCATTTGTAGATGTTTATTCATTATAAATAGATTTAAATGTAGTTTAAAAACTGTGCATAATATTAAAAAAAACAAGATTCCTAGATACTAATTAGTGCCAAAAATTATGAATTATGTTTTGTTCAATATTATATCAGAATTGCCTTGAAATGTGACTTATTCTTTTAGAAACTGCAGCAAAGACTGGGATGGTCATGATCTTCGGGGAGATAACTTCGAAAGCTAATGTGGACTATCAAAAGATAGTCCGTGAAACAGTCAAAAACATTGGATATGACAGTTGCACCAAAGGTGAGTTTTTGAAGTGTCGCCAGCTAATACTAAAGCAGTTAAAACCTTTAAAACTAGCATATATAATGTTGAGAAACTGATTTCAACCAGGAATCGGTTGACTTCTGGTGGATTGAAGGTCTTAAGTCTCCATGCATCCAGTTATACAAGTTGCTGCCAGAAAATGGCTTGTTTTTAATCAGTTCTGGAATTTTTATAGGTTCATAGCAAATAGTGAATTTAAGTTAAATTTGGTTTTAGATTAATTTCTTTATTTAAAATCTAATTTAATCATAGAATGTAGGTCCATCTTGCTTGTGTCGGCCGTTATTGAAAATGCCCTTGGTTGAACTGAAATTGGCTATTCAAAAGTACTTGCGTGTTATTAGAAATGAATTTATACAAAAATGTAACATTTTAGGGAAGTCAAAATGTTATCTCCCCTGAACATCATGTATTCTATAAGGTTATTCATTTAGCAATACAGTGAAACTTTAACTGTCAGTTTCTGTTAACAATTGGCTATTAAATATTTGAAGGTAGTATGTACATGCATACTGTTCTCTATGTACAGTAACCAGATTGCCGAAAAAATCATCCTCGCTTTACTGCTGAGCAGTGAGTGTTCATGTAACCATATGTACCAGCCGGGCTGCGCCAGCTAGCGCTCGGCAGTGTGTAATAGTGCTTCTTTTAAACTTTTTTTATGAAACAATTCTTTAAATTATTGCGTATTCAATCAAATATTTAAGGAAAGTTGGTTGAAATGTACATATACCGCTACAAAGTTACCCATGTCTAGCGATATTTTGCAGGAAATGGACATTAAAATCTAACTCCTAAATAATATTTCTGCAATAAGTGATATACTGGAACACATAATGAAAAAAACAATTCCGATCCTTAAAAAAATGCAAAATTCTGGGGAAAACGTGTTTGTATCTATTCAAACGTGTTGAATTTAGACTTCCTGAATATATGGTGAAATGGAATAATGCGACAAAAGAACACATTTATAATACTTGGGAATCCTTAAATATGTCTAACATCTCGCAGTCAGCTCGAATACCCAAACACAGAATTCTAAATCAAATTTTAAAAAAGTTAACATTAATTCTTGCATGGCCAGATACCGGGTAGCAAAATTACGTTTAAATTACTTTTACGTCAAAGGAAGAAATAAAGTCAGTTCAAACATAAATGTTACAATTTAATTCCTTATTTTGCATAGAAATTGACCTCTTCTATTTGAAAACGGCAATAATTCAAAATTTCTGGGTTATTTTATTTACGTTGACTGTTACCATTCGACACAAATAACGTCGATTTCGGGTCCATGTACGTTAGTGTTTTATATATAGAGATAAAATTGTATATTGTTTGTTTCTAAAATAAAATGCTTGTTCAATGCATTTCCAGTTTGTAAATATACATCTTTTATCATTCACTTGGTTTGAAAGTAGTGATACTTGGATTATTAACCAATATTTTGCATTTAGTTTTCAAAATCATTCCACTTATTCATAAAAGGAAGAGAACATTTATATATAAAAGGATGCATATGTGTATATTGCCTATACAAATCTAAATTTCAAAAATCATTATAGTCCTTTGTCAATAATTTCCTGTCTTTTTCGAATTACTCTAATTCAGCACTGAATTCTGTATTTTTTCATCAGAATGTCTCTTCTGTTTGTATGTCTTAGTCGCATTGCAATATGTTATTCAGGAATTAAATGTATATATTTGCATCTGAAGTAAATTGTAGAAGCGATAAAAAAAAGTACTTTTTGTATAATTTAAATGATTGCATTTTTCTTTGTAAGAAAAGTGATTTTTTTTTTCCCATCAACATTTAACCATTTCAACCTAAGCAACACTGCGTTATTCAGCTAGTTTCTTATAAAAGATAATGAGAATTTAAAAAATTAAAATATAAATGAAAGATCTACAATAAAGAATATAAATATATTTTAATTTAAAATAGTAGCAAAGTATTGTGTTTTAAACGGGTTTCATTGATTTTCACCTTGATTTTGCTCTCCAAAAGCATAACCACAGAAAAGTTTACATTACAGATGTACCCTTTATTTTTATCCAGGGTGGTAACAGAACCTGGAAAACCGGGAAATCAGGGAATTCTCGGGGAACTTTTTAATTCTGGAAATCTCAGGGAAAATTTCCAAATTTTACAAAAAATCGGGGAAATTTTGACAGCTTAAGCGGCTACTATTATCGTTTGTCCTATAAAGAGATGCACTATTACGAGTACTTTTGAGAATCGAATAAATCGTATTCGCCGAAATTGTAATTCGAATAAAGAACCGTGGCGTCGAATTTTTAAACACCGAGAAAACCGCCACCGCCGTTTTTTACGCGGCTGCAGCGTTTTGTCGCCTTGAGGCTAGTGATACAACTGGTGGTATACAATTTGAAATTTGTGTAACTTATGATGTTTTTTGTGTATTAAATTAGTTATTTTTGTTTGCAATTACATTTTTGTAGAATTTTTTATGTATATTTGCATTTGGTTTTAATGAATAGTATGATAATGTAGGGTCAGGTGTAAAATGTTCATAATCAAAATATTTAGAATTTTTTTCTCCATTTTTTTTCAATTGCAATTTAAGAGTTGTTCTATTAAGGTTCCAACCCTTACAATAAAAAAATACAAAATATTTGTGAAGAATTATCCTTTTACACCCTCTGACCTTAAATATTTAAAAACAGTGTTGTGTGGATACTGTATATCGATATCAATCACGGATTACAACATTTCTTATGGGAACTGTTAAATCATGGAAATTGTTGTGAGACTATCAGGGAAATCATGGAAATATCAGGGAACTTTTTTTCAAGAATTTTGTTGCCACCCTGTTATCGATTCAATTCTGAATTATTGCTTGGGCAAATTCCCCATTCTAACAAAACAGATTGAGATTTTCTCTTGTTCACAAATGTGTGAAAGATTGATCAACAGGCAAAAAAGGGTGATATTGTGATGGGCTACAGTATTAATATTTCTTTAGTACACATTGAGAGTCGAAAGAAAGAATTCTTAGTTTATTTTTAAGGGCATCCAATTCAAGTTATCTTGTAAAACAGAAATATGTTCACTGATAATTTCCCACCAGTACTAGTATATTTAAATTTTGCCAGCAGAGACAAATTGTCTGTAATAAGCATAAAAATAATAATAATGGCTTCATATTTATTCCTAAAAAGTAATGCAAAATAACATATTTTAATTAAAATGCATGTTGATGTACTGTAAACAGTTTTTCACGTACAAACTTATCTTTGGACGTAAAGGAAAAAATTGAGTTTCGAGGCATTTGTTTTGAAGATACTTTACAATGTTTGGTCGGGCAAGATTTTCTATATGTGTTGGTTAATAAGATCAAGGTACCATTTACTCGACAAAAAAAATAACTGAAAAGTTGAATTGTGTTAAAACCTGGAATAAATAATTCTCGTCGAGAATTGAATGAACGCTTAAATGCATGGATATTGATATCTTAAGCTTATCCCTAGTATTTTTTCTGGTGAATTTTCTTACTAAGAATTTAAAATGAAAATTGGCCCATTTTATATAGCACTTTACTTCTTCCTGGTCAAATGTTTTTATTCAACATTACTTTCGCCTTAAGGGAGGGTTAAAAATCTGATTTTGTCTCATTACTGAAAGTGTTAAAGGTATTTATTTAAAAGTACTTAGAATTCATAGTTATTTGAAAAAGTTTAATTTTTTTAGATGGGATGTGTGATGAACATACAAAAAGCATATTGGCCTGAAAATCATTATTTTCTCCTAAATTTTAGGCTTTGACTACAAGACCTGCAATGTTTTGGTGGCAATTGAACAACAAAGTCCAGACATAGCATCAGGAGTCCATCTTAACAAGTCGGAGGATGACATTGGAGCAGGAGATCAAGTAAGCTTTTTCTCAATTTGTAGAGAAATGGGGAGCCGAAAGTCAAATGGCACTTTTTTTTTGTCTGTTACTTAAATGCAATTGGGTGTAATTTAAAAAAATAGTTTCCATGAGTGGCTTGTAAACAGTGTAATGACTAGAAACTAGGCTGTTAATATTTGTGTTTTTGGACATTTTTTTGCTGAAAGGGCGTTTTTTATTTTGGGTCATTGGATGTTTTTAGGGTTTGTAGTGCCAATTTATAAAAGAATTCTAATGTATGACTGTCCAAATTTTAATTTAATTATTCATAGTTTTGAAAAATGTAAGTATAAGCTGCTTTGGCCTTAGTTATAACCTGTAATATTAATCTTAAAATATTCTTAAACCATATATAAGTAGCTCCCATGAGTTAACAATCTAGTCGCATAATGTTGAATGAGTATTATATTGACTGCCGTCTTGTTGGAGCCTCACTAAACGGTATTCCTGGTCAGGTCGTGTCGATAACATAAACATCAGAAATGACAACTGGTCTTTCATCTATAACAGTCAAATGTGTTATTTATAGGTACAAAATATGTCTAGACTGTTAATTTTGACCGGGCGGTGGGAATTTTATAGTGCATTTTCCAAACATTTTGTTCATGTATGTTATAACTTGTTCCAGGGTTTGATGTTTGGTTATGCTACTGATGAAACTGAAGAGTGCATGCCATTGACTGTAGTTCTTGCTCATAAGCTCAATGCTAGACTTGCTGCGTTGAGAAAAGATGGTACTTTCCCGTGGGCCGGTCCTGACTCCAAAACCCAGGTATTCTAGATTTTTTTTTATCTAGTCGTGCAGGATTTGTTAAAGTGTCCATTTTTAAACATGAGATTTGTCAAAAAATGCTTTTTATAGTAGTGCTAAATTAAATTCATTCAATGGTGCAAGTTAATTCTGTTCATAAATTATTCAAGCAACAGTAAAATGTAAAATTTTTAATACACTTGAATGCTGTGTATGTTTACAAATATCTGACCTTGTTATCCGGGCATGGGGTTTGTAGAGAACAAAATTTTTTAAGGTGAACGATTCTATTTTTCGTTTACTGAAAATCAAAAGGTAGATTTTCCTTTCCTCTTGAGTTATTTCCCTGGGATTAACCCTGGTCTGTTGTCAGTAGCCCATTTTATTGCTCCAGTGGAACTTTAATTAATTCCTTACCTTTGGTATTAAGAGATATTTTTCAAAGAAAACTGAGATGCTATTAAAAAATTTCCACAAAATGTAAATTTTTTTTTAGAGAAAAGATACTGGGCATACTACGAGTAACTTTTCATAGGCTGTGTATCATTAAAATGCATGGATTAGCTACAATCTTTGAATATTTTTTGTTGAAGCCCCTCTTCAACTTGAAATGCATGAGTTATCTTATAAACCATGAAAGTGTAATTGTAGAACAATGAAAAACAGTAAAATGTAAACTTTTCCACTGGTAGTAAAACATGAAAAGCTTTTCAAAGGAATGAAATCCACATCGTAAAGGTCTTGCTATTGTGGTAAAACTAGAAAAGAAAACTGTTTATAAATGGTTTTGAATTGTGATACCATCACTATTAATTATTTCCAGGCCATATAATTTTATTAAGCACATTTTTAACTTAATTTTTATAATGAAAACTAGTTTGAGTTTTAGACCTTGTATGGATTTTCAGAACACCTTTTCTCCTGCAACTTTAAAGGTTAAATGTACTCCTTCGTGTTACAAAATTATCTATAGTTTAACTTGTAACAAGTTTGTTTTTTTTCCACCATTTTTAATTAATTTTTTATTTTATTAGGTCACTTGTGAATACAGTTTTAAACGTGGGGCTGCTATCCCAGTTAGAGTTCATACTGTTGTTGTTTCTACTCAACACATGAAAGATATTTCATTGGATATGCTGCGTCATGAAGTTATGGAACATGTCATTAAAAACTGTATCCCAGAGCGATATCTAGATGATAGAACTATTTATCATATAAATCCATGTGGCGAATTTATCACTGGTGGACCTATGGTATGTGTTGAAATATTGTAAATTTTTGTTTTATATCTTGATCGTAGCCTTCAACTGTCACAGCAATTATTTGGTCATTGGTATTTAATCACTCCTTTGTAATCTTAATTTCATAATGCTTTAAGTGTATTTCATGATGAATTTTTTAAAGAATTCTAGGAAATTAAACTTTTTTTTTTTAAATTTCCAATGGCAAGGCTGGGTACAGATTGCAAAGACAAATACAATACAGTACAGAATTGACCAAAGTCATTGTAGCCTTATACAAGTCCAGAAGTGATGGTCACTTATGAAGGGGCACCCAATGGATGGACCATTGTCCCTAACAAAGGACATCACAATTTACATCCATGCCCTGACCCGGATTCGAACCAGGAACCTTCCGATCCAGAGGCCAACACCTTGACCGGTTGGTCGGCAAGGAAATTACACTAAAAACTTCAAATATGATATACAGGATTTCTGCGTAATTGCTCTTATCTTTGGGCTGTAATTTTTTGACTTCCTTCTTATTTGGAAATTGGAATTACAAGCAAAACTGTTTCGTAATTTTCTGGTTGGTAGTATTTTCTTGAATTATTACATATTTTTGTCTGTTATATAGATTTGTCTTCATTTACTTTTAATTGATTAAAAATTCCTGATTATATGGCTATAAAACATGCATGCATAGCAAAATATTTTGGTATTGGCTGTATGGTTCTGGCAAATGTTACTGAAAAGTTAAATTACAGAAGATGGGTTACTTTCAGTCCTATTTTTAATATTAATCATAACTGTTTTTTATGCTTTTGATGATGAAATTTTTAAATTCATAGTAATTGAAAGGAAATACATTCGAATATGGCCCTTATTTTTCACTTGATTAATAGAGTTAAGATATTGCTTGATTACACTTTACTTCAACTGTGTTCAACTACTTAGAACATTTTGTAATGTAGAAGAATCGAGGCACTAAACAAAAAAACTTGTTTCATTTGCTGTCTTCGACTTTTTTTTTTTTTGCAGCCAAAATGTAATTATTTGCTGTATCTTTCAGTGCAGCTTTTGAAGGGCTTCTTAAATCTTCAAAAGTGGAATTCTTTATCAAACACTTCCTGCTCCAAAAAGTTTTTTTAATGTACTCTTAATCAAGAGGTCGAATGATTCATTGAAACTCAATCGACTTTATATAGTTTACAAATTTATTGATTGTCAATAAAATAGCAACAAAAAAATCAGTCTTTAACCTTTTGCCTATGACTATCGATAATTCTTGGCGCAATTCTTATATTTTCAAAGTACAACTGCTGTACTGGACGTATTATAAATATTAAATACTTGTACAGTCTTGTTGAATTTTCGGTCAAATATTACCGAATCGGGAGCACTTAAGCTAAAAAAGATGGCAGATTAAGGTTGATTCTTCCACTATAAACTGCATTCATAAAGTTGTATTTGCAATTTTCGGGACTGAAACGCTTTAAATAGGGCTGTCGCAAGCAATCTAAAACGTGATTGCTAATGACGAGATCAAGATAGGGTTAGTTCTTTTAATAGTAAGATACCGGATCTTGATGGATAAGTTTTGTTAATGATAACTGATCGATACTACAACCTGGAGGGTTAACAATCGCCCATGCAACCATTATTTGCATATATATGGTGTAATTTTACTGTAAAAATTTTAGTCAGCAGCCACCAACTTGACATTAACCAGTCTTGCAATAGTAACAAATAGTAAGATTACATTCATAGCTTGGGTACTTTATTAATTTTGCAATCCAAAATATGTTTAACTATGCTTTTTTTTTAAAGTTTTCCATATATTTCTGCCAAAAACCAGTGTTTATTCTTCAAAGTAATTTGTTTTGTAGATGTTGGAATTATGTGTACATTATAAAAATTATTTAATACCACGTAGTTTGAGCTTTGATTTGGGAAATCCGGATTTCATACTATCCATAGTTTTGAAAATTTATATGCATCTGGTTGCTGATTAAGGATCGTTGAGCAGTATATATCGATTTAATTTTTTTAAACAATCGAGAACAGAGTATTGTTGTTTTACTTGAATAAATTAAATCATTTGCTTATGAAGAATGCCCAGAAAACTAAACAAATTTATAGCTTCTGAACTTGGAATGTTAAATTGACTGGGATGCAGTAGCATCAACTTGTGGAAATTATTTTAAGCCTAAAACACCACTTATTTCATGTGTAAATGTATTTCAGGACTTTGATTTCTTTGTGTCAACAACTTTACTGGCTGTCGAGGTTTCTATGTTTATGATTCCATTTACAAATTGCATGTTATTTCAGGGTGATGCTGGACTGACTGGCCGCAAAATCATTGTGGACACTTATGGTGGTTGGGGTGCACATGGTGGCGGTGCTTTTTCTGGAAAAGATCCTAGTAAAGTTGATCGATCAGCTGCTTATGCTGCTCGATGGGTTGCTAAATCCCTGGTGAAGGCTGGCCTGTGCAGACGCTGTCTTGTTCAAGTAAGTTCTGTTGCTTTCTTACTTTTGCACAATTGTAGGATTCCAAAGTCCACTGAAGTGAATGATCTGTTGAGAGTAGTATAGTGTGGTTCATGGGAGAAGGCAGTAATCTCTTGGTGCGAATTGGTATTAATTGAACTAGGGCAGGGGTTCCTAAACTTTGCGACCCACTTTTTAGAAACCGAATCTACAGCGATCCATTTCATCCTCGGCACATTGAATTTAATTTTTTCAGAAACAAACAAAACATGTTCATTCCAAGAGAGGGTTTTTTTTTTGCACTAATACAAAAAAGAATTTTAGTGAAGAAAAAAAAGCATTTATTATTGAGTATAATTTTACATAACATATTTCCAATAAGGCATGTGTGAATGGTGTGCTAATTTTTGATTGTTGTTGATGGCCAGACTTCAACTGTTACAGAATTTCCGCAGTTCCTGCGGAAATTTAGTGAAAACTAAGGAGCTATGGATGTATAGTAAAAAACTATAGATCTCGTACAAAAAATTCCTAAAATACTTTTTAAAATTCAGCATGGTTCAAAAAACCAAACCGAATCTTGTTCTAGAATGAACACTATAAAAAAAGCAAAGTGCTTGCTTTTCAAAATATTGCAAAATAAAAAATATAGATGAGATGTTAATCGGTAGATAATTAGTTTGATTAACAAAATTGTATTTTAAAATAAGATTAATTCACTTGTATATTTAGTCAATTTTCTTAAATTATTTTGAATGTTTTAAAATATTTTTTCAATTCAATAATTTATTGATACTATGTTATATATATGTAATATGACGGTATAAGATGTGCTACTGATGACTGGGTTACCAATGTTGGAGAGTATGGATGGCAATGAAATCCAGGTCAATTCAAGTTGTTTTCAGATGCAAGAAGTTCGACAATTTGAGCTTGTTTTGATATTTGGTTTTAATTCCTACCATTGCCAAAAATCCAACTTTGCATAGGTCAGGCATGAGAATCTTCCGCGTTTCCGCGGATTTCCGCTTTTTTAGGTTTTTTTCATGTTTTTCTTCTTTTTAGTAATTTTCCGCGTTTTTCTAACGTGATTTTGGCCGTTTTTAAGAATATGACGTATCAGTGTTTTTAGCCAATGAGTGTATATTTCAAGCTTTGAAGAACCGGATGTCCTAGTGACGTTTTATGTACTAGTGGTTAGGCCTGGGCGATGTATGTATACATCATGAAAAACCGGTGTGAGGACGACAACCACATCGGTTTCACGATGGCGATGCATCGTGACATCGCGATTTTTTCCGATCTCACACAGCCATTCCTTAGCTAGCGCAGGTCTTGCGGTCATCGTGACATCGCGATTTTTTCCGATCTTACTCAGCCATCCTTTAGCTAGTGCAAATCTCTTGGTCATCGTGACATCGCGATTTTTTACGATCTTACACAGGCATCCCTTAGCTAGCGCAGATCTCGCGGTCATCGTGACATCGCAATTTTTTCCGATCTTACTCAGCCATCCTTTAGCTAGTGCAGATCTCGCGGTCATAGTGGCATCGCGATTCTCCCCGATTTCGCGGTTTTCCGGTGTCGCGATGTTATCGCTCAGCGCCTAATTAATGAGGAATTTCTCAAAGTCATTTGTAACCTAAAGATGACTTTCGATTCCAAATTATTTTTTTTTAGTGCAATTGAAATTCAGTATAATTTAAACAAAAATGATTTTGCACATTTTAAGTTGAATTCCAAAAACCCATTCTTGTTTCTTGATGTTACAATCAATCCGTTTGCTTCCTTTTTTGTTGCGAACTTCTGTGTCAATTTAGGTCATATATGCCGTCATCATTACTTAGAGGAATCAAATGCCCCTTTGTTTCTATTTATGCTGAAGTTTTTTTAAAAAGCTAATTTTGAATCTCTACTTGAGCATATATGGTGTGTGGGGGACACACATGCACACAGATATTAGGGTGCATTAAACGCCCCTCCAGAAACAAATCAGTTTGTCCCCAATCTCAAAATGTTCCATTTCCCGTAAAAAGTTACCATACCAATTCTGTTTGTCTTTCAAACAGTTTTAGGGGGTCCACGACAACATTGAAATTTTAGATTTTCTGTATCAGCATCATCATCAATTACAACCAAGATAAAGTTGTTGCCAAAACCGTGTGGTAACACTGACTAGACTTGTGACTGCAGCTTTAACTTCGTTTGCAATACATTTCCTGTTTATTTCAACTTATGGTTTTCATTATGAACTGATTTTCAACTTTTGTTTATTGCTAGTTTGATTCTGATTTGGACAGTGTACATTGACTTAACCTTAACTGAACTTTTTGTTCTGATTTCCGTATGGAAACCAGACGGACTTCAAATATTTTTGGTCTTGGATGATAACTTGTGATGATTCACAAATAAATAGCTCCAAACTTCCAACTAATTTTCAAGTTTTGAGATTTATGATGTATCATATTGAAGAAGGTGTCCAAGAAAATAGGACTAAATGGGAGTCTGAAAAACTAGTCCTTTCCCAAGCAAAGCTGTTTCATGAAAAAGCAAATATCCAAATAATCAGTGAACGAAAAGCTTGTGAAAAACTTATAAAACTTCTTGATGACAGCGCAAAATTAAGAGGGATAACCCTTAATCGAAGATCTGCACCAAATATTATAGACAAGTTAAAACAGATGGAATATAAACTAGCATTAACATTTTCCTAATGGCCTGTGAATGTAAAAAAGCAAATACAGAACAAAGAAGACCTTGCTTTCCTTCAGTCAATGCAAAGTGACCATTTGGCAACATTTGGATCACATGACAAATGTCTTGCGGAAAAACTTAAACAAAAAGAACAGCGTCTACAGCTACAACAAATAAGAAGGGAAAAAGTGAATAGAGAAATGAGTTCCAACTTAATATTACGTGACATTCTCAGCTCTATCGATGATTGTGATGAACAAAGTGATACAAATGATGTGGAAAATTTCCCTTTTGAAGGACGATCAACAAGTACTCAAAGTCATCATCAAAATAAAAGAACAGGATCGACATTATTCATTCCACACGACATTATGTGATGAAAGCTAATCTTGTTTCACTAGCAACGCATTTAAACACGAGTTCAGCACAACAAGCAGCATATACAAAAGCATTAATGACTTTATAGGAGGAGAGACATCTACAATTGCAGCATCTTATGCAACAGCAGATAGATCAAGAAAGTAAGTTGCAATGAAGATTTCAACTACCTGCAAGGAACAGTGGCGCTTTCCTAAATATACAACTGCATTTGGATTCAAAACTTTCAACATCATTGTCCAATAAGTACAAAATTGAAGAATGTCTCACCATTGTCGTTGGAAACGTTCAAAAGCAAAAAATTCTTGATACGCCAGTATATTCCCAAGAAACTGATCGTAAATGTGGCCCAATCATTACTGATTTAATATATGAGTAGCTCACTTCTTGGCAATGCACACATACAATTGTGAACATGACATTTGACACAACTTCTTCCTACACAGGCCATGTTACTGCTGCGTGCGTCAGTGTGCTAAAGAAATTGGAACGTGCGCTTCTTTGGTCAGCTTGCCGCCATAATGTTGGAGAAGTCGTTTTATCCCACGTGTTTGATGACTTAAAGATTGAGGCTTCCAAGTCACCAGATATAACCTTGTTAAACGATTTCGTGACAATTTTGATCATCTTGAATATTTTGATAGTGAATTGGAACCTTTTGACTCAAAGTCAGTGAATGTACAAGCGAGAAGCATAGTTGATGGTCTTGGAGACAATGCAATCCAGACAGCAACATCTGCCATCGATTCAGGAAAAAACAGAGATGACTATGTGGAGTTCATAAAGCTTTGCCCATTGTACCTAGACTTTCCCAATAGTACAAGAGCCTTGCACAAAGCATGTTGGATGGCCAAATTGTTATACACAATTAAAATTTGTCTTCTTGAGAAGCAAATACAGCAACCACCTGCTGGTACAATAACTGTAAAACAACAGGTTGCCAAACTGTGTGACTTTGCTAACTTTGTCACTCTCATCTACTGCACCTGGTGGATAACCTGCGATTCTGCCATAAATGCCCCTTGTAACGACCTACAAATGCTTCATTCTCTTAGTGTACAAGACTGTCCATCCCATTATATCTAAAAGTGCAATCCGTGCCTTTGAAAACCACTACTGGTATCTTACAGAAGAGATGGTGCTACTTGCCCTTTGGAACAACAAAGTTCCACCACAAGAACAAAAAGCCATCGCTAATGCTATGCTAGCTACAAAACCAATTTCCACCAATACTGCTTTTAAATTGCAAGGTAGATATGGCATGGAAAACCCAAATTTCCAAAAAATCTCACTCTAAATTCAACTCTTTCTGATTTACTTGGAGCAGATTATTGGTTTTTATTTTATCTGCTTGAACTAGACTCACATTTTTAAATAGAAGATGTTTCAGAACGGTCAAATTCTGCATCCTATACCACATCATTCACAAAGTTACAAGCACTGCATGTTGTCAATGGCTGCAGAAAGAGGGATCAAGCTAAGTACTGATTTCATGCAATCAGCAAAATGTGAAAATCATTCCCAAAATGTTCTGCAGGTTGTCGAACAAGATCGACAAAAACGGAGAAATCTGCGAAAACGACCAAAGTTGACTGAATCTTAAATTAAGTGTACTTGTGTGAATATAAATTGAAATTAGAAAATTATTAGCATAGGATAATATATTATTTTATTATATCACAAAACATACATTATTTCATGAGAATATTTTTTGAAAAAATTTGTTTTACTCACATGATGCTTTGTTTATCAGAATTTCCACTTTTATTGTACGTTCCTGAGACCGGTGGACCACATAGATATTATTCAATTTTTCAAAACTATTACGTATAATATTTTTTCTGCATTTCGAACAAAAATAATACCATGACAGACCATTTCCATGAAATTTTTAAAAAGATGGGGCGTTTGATGCTCACACACCCTAACAGATAGATATGTAAAATCTTGTTTTTAATCATACGTGCTTCTTAACTGTACAACGTAGATCTATACTTGTTATTTTTTTTCCTACCACGATTTTTAATAACCAAGAGAAAAAAGAACTTAATGATAATTATATATATGGTGATATAGGAACAAGGTTTTGCTTTTACTATAGATAAAATGCATGGATAACATCACGATATTGTGATGTTAGAATGCCGATGTATCGCGATGTAAAGGTTTGAACATCGCCCACGTCTACTAGGGGTCCGCCCACTGCTCACCAACTCCATAGTGTACAAATTGTTCCTCGAGCGTGCACGAGTTGTTAATTTTAATTTTTACTGTTGCGAAATCCTGTGCACACAGACCTGACTCCCGTGTATTTAATTTCACATTTTAGTTTTCCTCTTTTTGGAAATTTTGAATTCTCATGCCTGATAGGTATGAAGATGTAAAAGGGAGTAATATCTTCAAATCTTCAGTAGAAAGAATTGGAAAAGTTCGTTGGACAGATAACCAGAATAGTGTTGCGATTAAAATCGGTTTTAGTAATGTATTTTCGATAGCTTGATAAGTTCTTCAGCTTTCGATGATATGCCAATAGTAATGTTTCCCTGGAAGTAATGCGCAATCCAGTTTTTCTTGGCAGTTTTTCATTTTTTCAGCCGAGTAATATTATTTTGATTCAAGGCATTAAAATGTTAAGATATCTGTAATTATGCTATCGGAAGCATTAGCATTATTTACAATTATAAACCTTTAAAGGGTTTCAAAATTCACATATTTGTGGTTTTCAAAGTTTTTCTATAAAACTAGTTTTTTTTTTATGAATCCTTATTTTTTTTCCTGTACTTCACAAATATATCTATACCTCCCATGCCTTGTAAGTATTAATTTAATTCATTTAGTTTGATGAATATGTATGTTAAATATGCGAGCTTCAAAACAAATTAAAAATCGTGCAATGATTTTTCTAATACGAATCGCCCTAAAACATTGCGGCTTCTTCATGGAGTTCCACAAGTCTTGTTAGCACTTTTCCTCTTGATAGCCAACGTACTTCCTTAGGCAGGAGTAGTTTGCTTTTGCTCCCCATCTCTTTACAAAGCTTTTCAAATAAGCATGATTGTAACGGTCTTGATTTTATTAAATTCACTTTTAACAGCTTTGTTAAAAACATTTTTCAATCTGGCATAGATTTTGCAATCAATGCTTCCATGTGAATGTTGCAGTGAGTCGCATGATGCATTTGGACTAACTGCAAGCACTTGAGTCATAACATCGCTTTGTTTTACCGCACATGGCTCTTGAACCATCTGTAATTATCCCCGTCGCATTTCTTTCAGTCTAAATCTTGGGATTTTTATGTGTGAAGAATCTTGAATATTTACTTTGCTAGTTCCTCGAATAAATGGTTTACAAAATAAAATATTTTCATGAGATTTGTTCCATATGAAAACAAGTAGCTAAGGCAAACCTTGTATATCAGTAGATTCGTCTTGGTGTAGCGAGAAAAATTTACTTTCGAAAACTGTTTTGACCAGTTGATTTTCTGCCCACCCGGATATTTCTTCAATTCTGTAAACTACTGTTATTTGAAAGTGGTATTATTTCAACTCCCTTTAAGCTTTTTCTTGCCAAACATAACTTCAACTGTATCCTTTATCGCTGGAAGCTCTAAAGTTTTGCTAATTGTATATGGCTTAGTTTTCGCAATTCATTAACTAATCTGATATAAAGCGTGTATAGCCTTTTCATTGATCTTGGTGAAATGCAAAAGTTTCGTTTTCAATATTTTCAACACGTCCAGATTTCTTTTGAAAAATTCTAGGTGCTGACTTTTTAAATCTGGATGCTTTGTCTCAATGTGTCGACGTAATTTACTTGGGTGCATGCTTTCGTTTGCCATTATTTCATTGCAGATAATACACTCTGGTTTGGGATTCTCTTCATGAAAGCCTCTAGATCGGAAGGTTCCTGGTTCAAATCCAGTTCCGGGCATGGATGTTTGTAAGCGTATGGTGTAAAGGCGGCTGGTGCACCTTAAATCTGTCGTGGCCGAAAGTCCTTACGTTGGGTTGGAGTGGGAGTTTGGAGAGTGAGGTACCAGCTCAGGTGTTGCTTCGTCATCTGACCGTGGTTCAAAATTACAGGGTGTTGGATCTTTCCCTTAAAGGGACTGATCCCGAACCGTCGTCACTAGCCCGTCGTGTTGATCTAGTACAACGTTAACTAAAATTACCATTACCTCTTCATGAAAATCCTGATGCTAAGTAGTCAGATTTGTACTTCCTTGCCACTTTTCTTCGATTCCATCTCCTTGAATTTGAGCTTGGTTTTCTTTTGTCTGTAGTTGGCAGTATCTTTACTAATCATTTGTCCATAATACAGATTGGATATAGTAGACAAGAAAACAAAAAATAAATAAACACTACAAGTACCGAGTTGCCAAGTGCTCCGGAACTTCCAGAGTTTCTCTGCTAAAGAATCAAAATAGCGAAACCCAAAGAACAGATGCTCGCCCTCCTGAAAATACAGTGAGGTTTCAGTATGCCAGATGTAATGCTTGAAATCTAATCTAAGGCAGTGATTCTTAACGTTTTTTTAGTGGTCAGCACCACACAAATCCTAAAATAGGTTCTTGCACTCATTTTGTTTGTTTCAATTTCTTTATTTAAGAAATTTCATCTATTGCAAGGTAATTTATTTATTGAAAAATATGTGCATACCCTTACTTATACAATCTCAATTTTTAATGGCATGTTTATTCATAATACTTGTGAAGCGAGGCTCCTTTTTTGAAAGAGCATAAATCATCACCTGTATTTAAGATATTTCTGGCTTTTGTTTTTATGTGCAAAAGCAATGGGAATTCTGATTTGGTGATAATTCCCATAAAAAAAAACATGGTTTTGCATTTGATTTGTAGATGAAATTATTTATACAACCTTAAAATGTGCTCATTCAAAGAAGTTTTTATTACTGCAGAGTAAAATAGGTTTTCTTGCCTGGTCTATTTTTGTGGCATCTTTGAAGCTGCATCACTAACTCCAGTTTATATACCTCGGTAGTTGAGACTAAGGTAGACAGGGTCCCAAAATTTGACGTAGTGTGTTAGTTTTTCACAGGTGGTACACTCCATCAAAAAATTTTGAAACTTCTCGCAACCCAGGTTAGGAACCACTGGTGTGAGGAGATGGTGTTATCGCCCTTTTGGGCATCTGGTTCAATCCATGAAAATGCATGGTTTCTGAATTCATCAAGATTATACATCCCAAGTGATTCTGTTAATTCTTTCGGCAAGTCCCACCAGGATATCGCACATGCACTTACTGCTACCATGTGCATTTGCTATTTCCTGCTCCACCAAGGTAGTTGAAATGTTTGTATGTGTCGGCAACATGTAAAAATTAATATTGCAGAAAATGTAGTGCAGCAGGAATAAAGTTGGATAAAGGAAAATTAGTTTCTTTGCATTATGTGAAACCGCCAAAGTTTATCCCAGTAGTCCGTGGTTGAGCTGTGAATCTGGCAACACTCTAGTTTTGCCAAAACCACGATCATTACAGAAATAAAATGTTTGCGTTCAAAATTTTTATGAATCCACAAATTTCGTCACGCGTTTTTGTTTATAATGTTGGTATTTGAATTATCGGAGAAGGATGTAATGTTATTTTCCAAGGGCACAACTTGTTTGAAGGGCAGGGAGCTGTGCCCTTCTATTTTGCTTAGGATGAAACACTACAAGATACAAATGACCTAAATTGCAAAACCAAATTTCCCTCTTAGTAAAAAAAAATTGCTTTTTAAAAATTGAAATTACTTGGGGAAAGCATGTAAATAAAATTGAGTTGCGATTTTCTTGGCTTTTCTCCAGAGATCTAAACGTCTCTTGTTTGATTTGTATCACCTTGTATATATTAAAGGAATAAGATTAAATTTAAGCAGTTTTTTTCACGTCATTTTAAAGTGAAAAAAGAGTTTGGTTTTAGGAAAAGTGATCAGAAAATTATAAAGTGACTGAGCCAGGGATGAGGAACTTGTTACCAGAGCAAATCCTTTTATTATACAAAAGCATTTTTCTTTGTCGATTATATTTATTTTTAAATTAACATATTTAAAATATATAAAAGTAAAATGAAGTAGTCCTCCCAGATTGACCTTTGCAATTGGACCACTAGCTATAAGAACTTGATTGATGCAAGATAATAAACAGTAGATACCCATCTAAAGGATCAAATGAAACCTAATATTCAAATGCTTTCCAACAAAAAGTAGTTGTGACTAAGTCACTAAAAAAGATTAGCTAACTTTGAAATTAACTAATATTTTCATTTTTTTTTATTACATAGCAATAAATTTTTCCACATATTTAAGTATGTCATGGTTTCTCAAATACAGCCTTATATAACTTGATTACTGCTGACTTGAAATGATTCCCCACCCCTGAACTTAGCTATGAATTTATATCTACTTCTCAGTTATGCATGTTTTATTTTATCAGTAAATGTTTAAGATTGTAGAACATTTTAAAGCACTGATTTTTATATTTTTAAAGCATAAAGGAAAAACAGTGCCAAGTGTTGTGTATGCTACGAAAAGTACAATGTAACAAAAATGCACACAATAACTAAGGATGTTACTGCAAAATATTCCTTGTTTGCATACAAATATTTTTTTTAATTAGTTGATATGATTATCTGTTCAGTTGTCTCATTGTAGTATTTTTGTTAATATTCTAGCTCTCCTATGCTATTGGAATTGCAGAGCCCTTATCTATAACAGTGTTGTCCTATGGCACTTCAGAAATGACTCAAAAAGAACTCCTGGAAATAGTCATGAAAAACTTCGATTTGAAACCTGGCATCATTATTAAGTATGTATTACAAATTTTATAATTTTGATCGTTTCATGTCAAATGTGCATTTGCTCATTAATTAGAATTGAAACTTTTGGGCCTTTTTTTACAATGCCAGATAATACTCTGTTTTTCTGTTGGGCAATTCTCGATTCAAAATTCTAAATTGATAAATTTTATGTTTTTATTTTGTCTACAGGGTTATTTTTGTCTTGTGTCTGATTGGGGGGTTTTAAGGTGCAAGTTTCGCCAATCTCCGTTTTTCTATCTTTGCTTGACAGAAATTTAATTTTTCCTTGGATGTTTTCCTAAACTTGTTTTTCAAAACTTTTAACTGTCTTCTAAATTTCTAATAAATTATGTAGTTTTCGAGTTGCATATTTATATTTCTTATATTGTTCCAATTTCTACATTTTACTAAATTAATTTTAACAGAATTTTGCTTTAAAAATATTTTATTTTTCTTATCAATTTTATTAAATACGAAATTAATTTGTCTTGTCATGTGTAATGTATTGTGCAATATTTCAAAATGCATACACGATAATTTCCCTTGGCTTGCGCAATATAAAAACCTGTAATATTTCCATAAAATATTTCTATTTTACTTATTGCTCATAAAAGCACTTGAACAGTTGATTTTTTTTTTATTAGGTCTTATTATTTTGTGTATGTTTAATTGGTTTTATTTGTGCTCTAGCTAATTTTCATTACGAACATTAAAATTGATGACGATTTAAGTAACAGAATTCCTTGGATTTCATGTATTATATTTCATTTTCCTAATGTATGATTGTAGTTAATAAAAACTGAAATTTTGTATATTTTTTTTTTAGGGAATTAGGCTTGAAAAGGCCCATCTACTCTGCAACAAGTGCATATGGGCACTTTGGTCGAGAGGAATTCCCTTGGGAAACCCCTAAAAAATTGGTTCTTTGACGTAGATATCATGAAGCTTAACTTTTTATAAGAACGGTGTAAGCAAACCACAGTGGACTCGTCAGATTCTTGCATTTTAGGTGACTGTAAATTAAATTATACCTTTACTGCATTAATTCTGACATTCTGCTGCAAATGTGTAAAAGAAATGTATACTGTGTCATACGTGTGAACAAGGGGTGGGCCAATCGATAGAAATGCAAAGTTTTTAAAGGGGTCGTCTTACTTCGGTCGTGTCAATATTTATTTGCCAACACAGCAAATTAACTCTTCTCAAAGCTCAATTTAATACAAGCAATGACTTCACATACTGATGGAGATCATTCATCCTGAAATGTATTTTGTATTGCTGTTTTAAATTGTCAAATTTGTGGTTCTTTTTTTATGGGTTTAATGAATTATTTCCTTTAGCTTTGTGTTGATGGACAAATAGGATTGGACAATCTCCTATATTTAAGTGTACTGTGTTAAATCTCTCCTAGGGGCAGAGTTATTTTTCTGTGATACTGACTAATGAAACTTGGATAACAGACTTGCAATGTGTGCTGAAATATTTCATCTGGAAGCATTGTAGTATCCAAGCATTGTTTTGTTTAGTCAGCGGGGGTCTATCAATTGGCCGCCACTGAACCCAACACATTTGTCTTGTGTTTATCAAAATTCCAGTGGAAAAGAGCACTTTTTTTAAACACTCGGGTTTGCTTACACTTTGACGTCTTGAATAACAATTAGTTTTTGTAGGTAATACCGATCTTCGAATTTGTGATAACTTTAAAGAAAAATTGCATTTTAATTTTTTTTTTTGCTGCATTTAAATCTTGAGCAGCCTGCAGTAAGCATCAACTGTATAAAAAATATCATGTATGTAAATGTTTACGCTGCAGGGCGTCAGCCTTGCTCGGCACGACATTACTGCTTTCACGGATGAATTTTTAACGTGTTAATCGAGTTTTCTTAGCATTCTACTTGCACGGGACTTAAGTTTTTGCGCTCTGCCGGTGGTTTTCGCTTTAGTTTCTTCTAATTTGACTAGCGTATTTAGGCCACATCGAGTGGTGTGTTTAGTCATAAATCCTGGGTTTTTATATGATTTTTTACTGGACTTGTACAATTTCACTTCATTGTTTTATTTCATCATTTAATCGCAAACTTTCATTGGAGACTTGTAAAAGAAACGGCTTGTGTACTGTACTGAAACCAGAAGTTGAAGTTTTTATGGTCTGAATAAAATGATTCTTGCCTTCAAAGCCTGCTTGGTTTTCTTTGTGGTTTTGAGTATCTTTTACATGGATGTTTATATTACTTTAAAATGCTGACCAACCGGTCTAGTGGTTAAGGTGTTGGCCTCTGGATCGGAAGGTTCCTGGTTCGAATCCGGGGTCGGGGCATGGATGTGATTGTGCTGTCCTTGGTTAGGGGTAGTGATGATCGCCCATTGGGTGCCCCTTCACAAATGACCATTGCTTGCCGGCCTCGCAGTGGCCTATGATTAACAATCGAGTGCCCGCCGTAATTTAAATAATAAAATATTACTTTACAATTTTGTTCACAAGAGCTGAAAAGTGCCTGTAATTTTATTTTATATAAACTGATATTTATGTTTGCAGGCTGTAACTCTAAATATATTACTTAAATTGTTTAGTATTGAAATATATTATAAAAATTTTTAGGTCTATTCTGAAATTTCTTGGAGTGAGAAACAATCCCAGTACTTCTTTAAATCTATTTTTTTTAACTTTAATAGCATCTACTTTTTTTATTGATCGGACAAATTAACTAAAAAATTTCTCATCCTTTGGACTTTAGGCCGTTAAACTCGAATCAACAAACCATCTTTCAACATTTATTCAATAAATTACGCTTAAAAATATTGTGCTATAATTAGAAAGAAATATTTAAAGTAAAAAAATAGATTTAAAGAAGTACTGGGATTGGTTTCTCACTCCAAGAAATTTCAGAATAGACTTAAAAATGTGTTTATTTTATTCCCACTTGCAAATATGCCCACTCAAACTTGTAAGGATCTTTTTAGACATCACAAGTTGCGTGTGCCAAGAAAGTTCTATTAAACCTATTTACGGCACGGCGTTGACAGTGACAGTTCTTTTTGTAGGGTCGGGTGTGACCCCTGCTAGTCAACCCCGGTGATTGCTATGCATTCCCATTTGGTTTGCTCCCCAAAAAAACACCACAAGCAACGCAGTGATTGCCTCGAAGTGACTAGTAATAAATAAATGCCAAATTAATTTTAAGGTATCTTGGATTAAAATTTAAAAATCGGGCTGGACACATTAAATCTTATTGATACTGAGAACGGAAAGAAAAACAATTTTAAGAACGAGGCCCACTTGACACATCACACGGGTTACAATTGAAGAATTATTTAAAGAAAATCACATTTAAGGTAAATTGGCAATTTTAGTTAACGTCGTACTAGAGCAACACAACGGGCTATTGACATTTAAGGTATCGACTGGTGTAAAATTTTTTGCAGATTTGTCTTTGCACTGTCTTTAACGATCGCAAAGATAATAATAATAATAAAAACTCAGTCTTCCTGTGACAAAGTTGAAATCGCCAGCAAGAAAGTTTTACTAATCAATATAAATTAATAAATATTCTAGATTAAATTTTAAAATTCCTTTTGTCACAAAAATCGCAATAAATTATGACTATCTGTATACCAAATTTCATTATTGTAAGTGCCATAAATTCGTTGGACCACTGTCCGCAGAAAAGACACATAGAAACACTTCCTTTTATAATAGAGATGTTTATTAAACTGCTGGGAATGCACAGAAAATATTTTTTCGGTATTTTATATCATTGGGTTGAGCTGCAAAAAGGATCTTCAAACGACGACGCGCAGAGAAAGTGACGTCTGTCCAGTTCAAATTGTTGACACTTGCATAATCTCATTTTACCCTTTCGCAACGTTTTTTTTTTACTTGTCTCGGACTTGTGTTTTGGCCCAGCTTCGCCATTAAACCAACCCTCCATTTGGAACTGGGGGACGGCTAATTAGGAGGTGACTCGGCTCCTAACACGTTTTTGTCACCTTTTCAGGGTTTTGAAGTTCTTAAATTCTATTTAAAGAAGAAAAATGTTTGATACGCAATTTAAAAAAAACAGGGTTTGCACGAATTCTATTTAAAGAAGAAAAATGTTTGATACGCAATTTAAAAAAAATTCGTTTCCTCTAAAAAAACGGGGTTTGCACGAATTCAATTTCGAAATGCGCTTTTCAAAAACGTACCGTTTCAATTGTAAAAGGATACTTTACGTTGTCCGAGGTGTATTGGCAGCAAGTTCTGGAAATTTTCCCTGGGGAAAAAGCTATCAGTAAGGCGAAGCAGTATCATCTGCATAACCGACCCCTCTTGCCTAACTTGAGCGATAGAACCTTGAGTGGCATTTACGACCGACGCTTTCATGTCAGTATTGTGTGGCATATAACATTTGGCGCGAGAGGGATATCACCAGTCGGACAAAAGGAGGAATCCTCTTGGAGGTCAGACGCTGGCAGCTCGTAAATGGTAATCGATGCCAGCGGTCAATTAAAAGGGGGATAACATCCTCCATACACAGATCTGAGGGCGGTCTCAACAGACCCGTTTTATTTTCGGATTCTGGAATAAGACAAGAATGGAGAGGTCAAGAGACCGGACAAGTCAAGTTTATATTAACTCAACGTTAACCCTCTGCATACGGAGCGACAGAATATCGTTTTCTACCTTCGTGTTACGGAAACACGGCTGAACCGGCCTCTCCTGGGGACGGCTTTCCCCCAGGAGGAGAGGTAATGCGTTTAGCACCTTTGTCATCACATATTGCCGTTTCTATTGTGGGTAGAAGGTATAGATACGTCTCGGGTAAACTCTGAAAGGACGGCAGAATATTCAATATGTATGATAGTTTACACTCGAAGGGGTGTCTTCGGCAAAGTTTTTAAGGGATAGATCATTAAGCTCACACATTCGAAGCCATCGAGAACCCCGACTTTCCTGTCTACGGAACGGAGGCTATTCACACGCCGCTCTCTTTGTGGCACAGAAATGAGGGGATGGAAATCTTAATGGAGTTTGAGATCTGAAAGACTCCGTATCCAGAGGGTTAAATATTGGAGGAGCGTTGCGAGCGTATTGAAAATCTCAATCTGTTGTCATCAAAGTTGATTATTACAAATTCTTTTTTATTTAGTGAAAGTCAGTTTTTAAAAAGATTAATGAGACTCGTTACTTTCTACCGGAAAAAAGGAACTAATTAACATTGGGACATGTAATATTCACACAGTACATAATGCTTTTCTTTAAGGTCTAAAAGAGTTTGGGGAAGATGTGTCTGAACTAGTTTTTACTATTCACAGATTTTTTTTAATCAGTGGCCTAAACCAGGGCTCGAAATACCCGGGTGCACTGTGCACATGAAGATAAAATTTTTGTACGCAGTGCACCTAACGTTAAAATTAATTAATTATATTATTTATTTACTTGTTAATTATGTTATTTTGATGTTTGAACAAAATATTAGTATCTACCTCTCGATCTAAAGGAACGTAATTGAAATTCATAAATACACAATATGCGAAAACAAAATCGCTGGGTCATAACGGGTTTATACAGGAGGAATATTTATTATTGTCACTGCTACCAGAAATTTCCTATGATCGAAACATTTTCCAGCTAGCTCTGTTGAAGCGACAGCCGTGCGCAGGAGAAGGGAGAATTTAGATGATTAAATATTTTTATTTCTGTCTACTACTAACCAATATAAACATACCCAACTAATAAAGTAGTTTCTCTATATTAAAAAAAAGTTGCCGTTGCATGATTGAAAACTGTGTTGTTTAGCTCGATTCATAGACAGTTTCCTGAGAAAGTACGGATCAGAAATTACGAAATTAACATGTTTGGTCTTCATTGTGTTCCCTGGACAATTTTGAAGTTTATTTCCGATTCGGCTATTAGTTTAGAGTTTATTAAGTGTCAGGCGAAATTTCTACAGGGGGCGACCGTAAACGAGCAGGGGGTAGAGCCCCCTTGTATATTACGTTTTTTTTTTTTTTAAAGGGGCACCTCTATTAAAAAAATATATTTCGAGGCCTGGCCTAAACGTTGGTCAACATATAAACAAATTCACGAAGACTTGAAACTTCCCACTCACCATTTCATCAAGCAGGTGGCTAAGCCTAAAGCCAGCTGCTGAAAGGTTGCTTGACCAGTGGATTGCAGTGCGAAAGTATTTCCTTGACTACATTCCAATAAAGAAGCAAAACATTATACAAAGACCAGGCTACAAAAAAATTGTTCATTTACTTAGAAGAGAAACTATGAAGGCTGGGGTGATATTTGTCGTATCAAGTGCAAGTATATTTAATCGTGTGACCGAATTTCTTCTGAGAACGGAACCTCTAATACATAACTTGAATCGTCGACAAAAACAATTTTGTTTGGGATCTACAAAGGAATTTATTCGAGATTTGAAAATGGATAAATTGGAAGATATATGTCCTCAGAAACTCTGTTGCCTCTGGCTGATATTGTGATTGGAGATCAAATTTCTAGAGCGCTTCAGAATATGAAAGAGAAGGAAAGGAATTTCTTTTTCTAAGAACTCAGAAGCATTACATTGCCAGTTTTGAAGAAGTTCACCTTCGGTTCTTCTCTCCTTAAGGTTTATCCTGTCTTGGTCCTCTTGAGAGACTCGTTGGCGAGAGTGTTGGACAAGTATTAGAAATTGCAAGAGCAATGCAATGCCATGGCATGTCCCGACAGACATACTACTGGATGAGTGGAAATTACTCCAAAAAGAATTTGAGGAAGAAGGATCTAGAATGAAGCCTATTGATGTTTACTGGAACCAGTTCTTCAGACTGCGAGACAGCGGTGTGGATCCTAAGTACCCAGTTGTGTCAAAGCTAGTGAAGGCTAGAGTGCCTACCTATATAATAAGAGTGGCGACATACGGGGAAAATTTTCTGATTGGCTTAGAGACCTTTTCTACCGCCCGAGGCGGGTTTTTCCAAGCTCCCATAGACTCAACATGGGAACTTTCTGTGTGTACATTAAATTTTGTAGAAAATATCGCTTTTTCATGTTCTAGAATGTTTATTTGTTATTATTTTAGTGTTTTGTCAGTATACATTTGAATAATTTTTAAGTAAATAGCTTTTTTTTTTAACAACATGGTGTTTCCCTCTACTTTGGCTATGTAAACATCCCGCCAAAGGCAGTTAGCAAGTTTTAAATTTTGATAATGCGTTGTTTTTTTTTAGCTGTTCCCTTTTATTCCTTATAAAAGGTTTACAATAGCCTATGCCGAATTGAATCATCAGTAAAGTAGAGAGTAAATTGTAGACGTGCTTTATATAAAACAGAATTCAAGAAATGTTTACAAAAGTGTTATTTTTTATGCAAACTTTCATCTTTATTTTGCTGCTAGGTCTCGGAACAAAACCACCATATCAACATTAATCTGTGGATTTGGATATAAATGCGTACAAATGCTGTTAACTATTTTTTATCTTGAGATTATTCTTGTATGTTTAGGCCAATATTTGCTCATAATTTAGTTTCAAATTGTTAATTCTATTTTTTCATCTGAAAATGTGATAGATTGTTTAACAAATGTGTACTGATGGTGTTGACTAGAGTGCCTATATAATAAGAGTGGCGACATACGGGAAACATTTTCTGATTGGCTTAGAGACCTTTTCTACCGTCCGAGGCGGTCTTTTCCTAGCTCCCGTAGACTTAACATGGGAACTTTTTGTGTGCTCGTGAAAAACGTGTGTACATTAAATTAAAAAGAAAATATAGCTTATTCATGTTCCATTTCGTGTTCTAGAATGTTTATTTATTATTATTTTAGTATTTTGCCTGTATAAATTTGAAGACTTTTTAAGTAAATAGCTTTTTTTGGACAACATGGTGTTTCTCGCAATTTAAGTTAGCACGTTGTGCAATCCATCTCATCAATTACGCATGTAATTGAGCGTTCATATGATTCATGTATACCGAATGTATCCATATTATAACAATAATATGCTTTTTGTTCTCCTTGAAATGATATATTAATTCGCCCAGCAACCTTCTTTGAGACGATTCTGGTAGAAAAATGGGCCAAATTTGGTCCCTTGTCGCCACTCTTATTCTCTGTGGTGTCGACTGTTTTTGAAATTATATGTTCTTTGACTTGTATAAATGGATGAAACTTAAACAAAATTTAAATTTAAGTCGGTTAAAATTTTGTGTCAGGCATTAAAAAGGTCAAATAAAAATGTTCAGTATCATTTCTGGTTCGGTAAATGTAAGGAAAGGATTAATCACACTAAAGAAAAACTACATGTGTTGAACAGTTGGTTTTATTTTAAGGTTGGTTTTATTCACATTTTCAGATGAAAGAAAGTTTTATTTTAAGGAACTATCCATTAATAGTAGGACATTTTAAATCTATTTTTTATTTAATGTTATAAAATTAATGCGTAAACTTCTATCACACAGCAAGGAAAGAATTTAAAGAAAAAACTGAAGTGCCTGAGAGAGAACACATCAGATCCTATTTTATTTAACACTGAAGTTATAAGCTTAACTTTTTTCTTTTTCTTGTTAATATTCACGAAAACAATTTCAATAAGTTGTGAGCATAAAAATTTTGGGACATAAACACTATCGCCAAAAGAAAGAGTGAGGAGGAAATGTGGGAAACCAATGGAAGAAACATATTCGCCCAGCAACCTTCTTGGAGATGATTGTGGTAGAAAAATGGCTGGTGCGCATGTACATAGGGCCAAATTTGGTCACTTGTCGCCACTCGTATTATCTAGGCACTATAGCGAAGGCTGCTCTGTCACTTTCACATGGTATTCCTGACATTGAACGTGGCTTCTCAGCCTCAGGAAGAGCTTTGACAGGAGACAGAGCATCAATGTCGGAACGCACACCCTATGCATTGATGGCGTTAAAAGTAGCTTGACAAATTTTGACAATCAATCTTATTTGGTGCCGATCACATCAAAGCTAATGGATTTGGGAAGGGTTGCATATAGAGCCTACAATGCCTATATAGAAGATATAAAACGTAAGGCACAAGAAAAATTAGAGAAGGACAGGAAAGAAAAAGATATACTGGAAACAGAGAAAACATTTTTAAAGCAGCTGGCAAAGAAAAGAAAGGTGATATAAGAACAAAAACTTAAAATTATGCATAAGGATTAGGATGAAGCGTTGGACAGTGTTTCAAAATTATTAAAGGAAACCAATGATAGGCTCAAGAACGCAATAAAAAATAAAGATTTTAAGGAAGCAGCACTTGCTTAGGCTATGATTGGAGGAGTGGCAAAAGTCTCAGATGATGCTGGTCAGCAAAGGCACTTTCTTATATTGAGAAGAAAAAGACACAGTTAATTACAGACTTTATAACAACAAAAATGAGATAATCTTTTAAAGAAAAGGAAGAAATTCTTCAAGCTGTGTCAAAAATAAACGAAATAAAAAATCATAATTACGATTTTTTTATTTGTATGTTAATATTTTTAAATGATGTACTTTTTAAATAAAGAAAATAAAAATATCCTTCCAAAGGAAAAGATAGGAGTGGCTGGGGAGGATCTTTTTCTTTTCTATCTTTATACTTGAATATATTTAGCATTATTGTTATTTGTCAGCTTTTTCTACTCGATTAGTCACTTTTTTAGACCTTGAAACCTGTTAGAGCCCTGGGGTGGCCATCGTGTACCTCTAGTGTGGTTAAAAACCATTTCGACGTGAAGATCTTCCCGATAAAGATAAGCCCGGTGTGTTGCTCCAGTACGACTAATTCAAAATACCTGCTCGATAAAGTTCGCGATTTACGACTAGCTGGGTCAGTGGTGCAAGTGTTGACCTCTGATCCCGAACCCTTAAGGAGCCTACTGGGGTAGGTAGGTATTTTAATTAACGTCGCTCTGGAGCATTGCAGCGGGTTATTGTCGACCATCTTTTATGAATCCCAAGGGTAATTTATGATAGGTAATTTTTTGTAAACGTCGTACTAGAGCAATACCACGGGCTATTGACGACGGTCCGGGATCAATCCCTTAAGAGAAAGATCCGAGGACAACGCCATGTAATTTTGAACCACTGTCATATGACGAGGGTTGATCCCGGAATGTCGTCAATAGCCCGTTGTGTAGTTTCAGTACGAAGTTAATTAAAATACCTACCTACCAAAGGCAATGGGGTACCAGCTCAGTTGTCGTTCTCGGATCAAACCGTGGTTTACAGTTACGAGGCGTTGACCTTGAATTCTTCTTTCCCATACGGACTTGTACTAATTTTATTCATTTATTTTTATCGACGTCGCAGTGTAACAACACAACGGGCTATTGGCGACGGCCCGTGAGCATATTCCCAACCTTTACTTGGAATAGAAGACATGGGGAAATTTTAAGCCCGCTAATTCGTTGGTTTCAATTTTAAACCCGCTGATTCGTTTGTTTCTCTCCCAGAGTTCTATGACGTCACTATCCCCTAGTGCGCATCTGTGAAAAAATTTTATTTTGTACTTTCAATGTTTGCGAGAAAAAAAATTGAAACTGCTTCCACCGAAAATGTGGAATACCAATAAAAAACAAAGGGGTAGCTTTTAGATGATTACTGTGAGGTTCTGCCAACACAGGGAGGAATGTTTGGCAGGGGGAACTAGACATCCCTAGGGACGTTGGCGGGGGTGTCAGTGAAAGGTCACCCGGGTTAGGAGGAGAAGGGGGGAGTTCGACCCACGGAGAACGGACGATGAGAAGCTCTCTGCTGCTGTTTTGGATGGATAAAATAAATGGATGAAATATATCTATGAAGTGTTGCCCTCTCCAGTAGATAAAACGAACCACTCACCAGAGATATAGATAGAGAAAAGGGTACGAAGTGATAATCACCAAGCGACAGTTCAACGGCATGTGCCATGTACTCGTAATTGTGATTGTAAATGTTTTGTGTTCAGTTTTATTTCCAGTTGTAGATTCTACTCGCATAATTTAAAGATAGTCCATTTTCGAACTTTAAGGGACTCTGTGTCCTTGAACAGAATAGAAGGCGGAAACAAGGGAGTTTGTCGTTATTACTGGAGGTCGTTTGTATGGATTCGTTATTTATGTTGCAGAGGTTTTGCTATTTGGGTTTTAAGATCGTGTCTTATTTCGGTATTTCGCTGAAACCATCTGGCTTTGGTGATGGTTCTGAGGGTTGTAGATTTCAAGGGTGTTGTTTGTAGATGCCCAGATTTCGCTAGCGTTGGCGATGAATTTCTTCGCACGGAGTTGTATGGGATGTGTGAACTTTCGGAACTTGAAAACCTTTTCATTCTTAATGGGATATTTACTAAACAGCACGGAATTTTCTTGCATTACGGATTAAATTCGATAATTAAGGTTCCTATATATTGCATGAAAACATGAACAAGCAAAAAACTTGTTTGTTCACGATGTTTTGCGAAAATAGTACTTACGATTGAAATGGAGCAGTATAAAGATTTTTTTTCTTCGCAAACATTTAAAAATTCGAAAAAATATTGTGCTAAGTATTTTTTAATTTGTCATTGAATCACATCCATCATAAAGCCATAGGGGTAATGAAAAATGTGATCAGTAGGAGCTAAATTCATCCTTCAATACAAATTATTTAACAAAACAAAAAAATACTTAGTCATACCAAAAGCCCTATTATAACCCAAAAATAGAACTTCTTAAGTAACACCTATTATTAAATTAGAGATGACGAATATCTAAGCAATTCCAAAAATATAAAATTCAAGTATTTATTGAAAAAACTATTCCTGAAATAAGCTATGAAGTTCAATAATTAAAAATTAGTGAAATAAAAAATGAATGAAATTAAAAATTAGTGAAATAAAAAAATTAATGAGATTAAAAATTAGTGAAGAACGATGTATAAGAGTATTATATTTACGTTCATATCACATGTATTCATTCATCAGCATTCATATAAATAATAAAATTATTTTACAGAAATACTTATTCATATAGACCAATTTCATCCTGAATTAGTATTAGATACTTGTTTTTTAAATAAAAACAACCAATAATTTCCAAATATATTTATTCATAAAACAATCATCTAAATTATAGCAATGTATAGTAACAGCAATAAGTATAAAAATTAACAGTAGTATAAGTATAAAAATTACAAATAATTATTTTGTTGCAATCTTTAATTATCTTTTGTTTACCACTTTTTTATTATCATTTTTAGATTTAGAATAGTTTTCAACTAATTATCATGCGAGGATCTTATTATAAAACTCATAATTTTTGAAGAATGTCCAAAGAAACACATTTCAATATGCATTTCTTTATCTTGTAGTATATCTAGAGTTAATGTTGCTGCCAAATGTCTTTAATTTGACGGTTAATAAATGAATTTTATCCTTACTGACAAGTTTTTGAACAATAATGTAATTATGTACGACTACGTTAACAACAGAATTTGAAGGGTGTGGAATAATCCTCCTCTAACACTAATACTAATCAATTTGAAAGATTCATTTTCATCAAGTGCTTTATTTACAACTAAATTTTCTTTACAACTCACATTTAAATCTTTTAAAGATTGAATGTGAACAGTACCCAGCTAAATATGTTAACAAATCTTCGATAGTTGAAATATCAGCATTTGTTATAGATACTTCAGTAAAATCTTGAATGATTGAAATTATTATAAATTGTATAGGTCATTAACAAAACTATCAATGCTAATTTTTCCATCAGAAGTAGAATGCATGGAAAGTTTTGAAAGCATGATGAAGCATGTGTTTTGCTTTCCACTTCAAACACCTGCCTAATAGATATATGGTATTGTGTACCAGCCGAAGCGACAATAATTCATCAGTCTGAATTGTCCCTGGTAATAAATATAACATGCCGAGCTGTGTCGTACAATACCTAGTAAATTCTATTTCCTACGGCTGGTGTGATGGTATGGGGTGCCATTGCTTACGATACACGGTCACCCCTAATATTGATCCATGGCACAATGACAGCCCAGCGGTACGTCCATGACATCCTTCAGCCACATGTGATGCCACTCATGGCAGGGCTCCCAGGAGCCATTTTTCAACAAGACAATGCTCGGCCACACACAGCAAGGATATCACAAGACTGCCTCCACCACATTACCACCCTTCCCTGGCTTGAATAGATTTACTAGGTATTGTACGACAGGTAGTTGTCAATGTTAATGTACTATGTGTCTCTCTAGTTAAATGACCTGCGTCACACCTCATCTTTCCACAAACCCACCAACGCAAGAATTTAGTAAGAAAATTAAATTTTTGATCAGACTCACTGGACGTTAATGGCTCACACATAATATTCCATGAATGTTTTCCTTTATAAAGGAAAACAAACATTCAGGGTCTCAACATTTACGATACCACATCAAGAAGAAAATATTCCTGTATATGAATCAGTGCTTTCAAAATGTGCTAAATTATGCACTGGGCCAAGTTCAACAAGATTTTGATTTATAAGGCATTAAAAACCCGCAGTGCTAAATTAACCCTTTGCCTTTCTAAACTTGATGGCCACAATGCTTTTCTACTTAAAGAGAAACCATATTTTAGTAAATTACCTGATTCAATTTCATAAAGTTTCTTCAGTGTAAGAAAGGAAACAGTGCATCAACTTTTAGAGTTTAAATCAGATCAGGGAAATACATTGCCTGCTCAATATTTTTTTGATTTAGCCAATTATTGCTAACGCTTTTAATTAAATGGACGAAATCAATTGCAAAAAAACAAAGGCCGTGTCGAATGAATGGGATGTGGGCACACGTAACTTAATTATGGCTGTGGATAAAACAAGAACATTAATTGAGTTATTGCCAGAAACTGCTTCAAAACGTAAAATTACTTTCTTAATTGCATTAAACAATATTTCTGCTAAAATTTTACAAATTGCAATATACACTCATTGCCATAAAAATTTGAGCACCAAGAAATAATTGTGGGATCGTGACGAAACTTGGCATGAAGGTACATAAGGTATGAAGGTACGCATGAAGGTACGTAATTGCGCAGTGCGTGATGCCACTAGAGGGCGTTCGTTCTCCTTGGAGTATAAAGCAGGTAAGCAGAGCTTGTTTGAGTGTACTTAATCTATTGCAAATTAAACGCTGAGGTAGACATGCCATTACGCTGCCATCGAAGACAATATGAGCAGCTGTCAGAATTCGAGAGGGGAAGAATCATCGGGATGATGGAAGCTGGGTGGTCAGCTCGGCGAGTAGCTCGTTAAGTAGGCCGCTCTGATTTTACTGTGAGGAGGTGTTGGAACCAGTGGACAGAAGAGACGTCATTTACACGGCGACCAGGCTCAGGACGCCCGTGACAGACCAGTCGTCGAGAAGACCGTCACATCATACGAAACGCACGCGTAGAGCCAACTGCCTCATTGGCCGCTATCCAGACACAGGCAGCACATTCACTACGGGCCCCTGTGTTTTCCCGAACCATCGCAAGGCGCCTGTCTGAAGGACATCTGGTATCGCGGCGCCCATTACGTGTGCTGCCAATGACACCCACCCACCGACGCCTCCGTTTGGAGTAATGTCGCGCACAACGGGATTAGACTGCAACGGAATGGAACCAGGTCGTCTCCAGCGACGAATCTAGATTCAATTTGAGCAGTGATGACAATCGTGTTCGTGTGTGGAGGTACCGTGATAAACGCCTCAATCCTGCCTTCGTTTTACAGCGACACACCGTTCCCACGGCTGGTGTGATGGTATGGGGTGCCATTGCTTACGATACATAGTCACCCCTAATATTGATCCATGGCACAATGACAGCCCAGCGGTACGTCCATGACATCCTTCAGCCACATGTGATGCCACTCATGACAGGGCTCCCAGGAGCCATTTTTCAACAAGACAATGCTCGGCCACACACAGCAAGGATGTCACAAGACTGCCTCCACCACATTACCACCCTTCCCTGGCTTGCTCGATCCCCAGATTTGTCACCAATCGAGCATATCTGGGATCATTTGGGACTGCAAGTTGGACATACTACTACTTTGGTCGAACTAGAGGCGCGTTTACAGCAACTGTGGAACGAGATGTCTCAGGACATCATACGGAACTTGTATGCCTCAATGCCCGCTCGTATCGCATCGTGCATTCGCGCTAGAGGGGGTCGAACAGAGTACTAAAACTTCCGTTCATTTGTACTTTTTTCTGCAATAAATGATCCCTTTTCTTTGATTTTCTAATTACTTACTTATATCAAAGTAGTACTTACATGTGTAAAATTTCGTTTCATTTTGACGACTTTTTCTTGGTGCGCAAATTTTTATGTCAATGAGTGTAATTTAGAAAGATTTCCTGCCTATCAATGACATACCTGTCCTTTTTAATATCATGCAGGAAGGAATCGCACTTGATACGTTCTTCCTGATTGCATATTTGACTCTATCAATCTTTGAGGCAGCCCTATACAGGTGGTGGATATGTTTGGAATGTCGCCGCATAGTTTGTTATCCAAAACCTGCCCTTCAACTTCATCCAACATACGAACTTCGCATTGAGATCTAAACTTGGCACTGTAACAAAAATATTTATTTACATTTAGAATAAGAAAAAGTACACACATTTTACATTATTGGGCTTGATGGAAAAGATTGCGTAGAAATGTATTTGTATAACGGGATATTGTTTAATCAATATTAGTTTAGATAGATTTGGTATGTTTTATTTAACGTCACACACTGGAACAACGACGAGCTATTTATGACGGTCCGGTGTCAACCCCAAAGGGAAAGATTCGAAGACAACACCATGTAATTCAGATCCATGGTTAGATGACAAAGTCCCATCTCAACTGGCACCCCACTCTCCAAACTTCCCTTCCACGCCATAGTAAAGACATTGGATGCCACGACAGATTAACGAGCACCCTTTGTACACAACTGTCTTTGGTTGGATTCGAACTCGCATCCATCCGGTTGCTAGTTTGTTGCTCTTCCATCCGGGCAACCACCACCCTGTTTCTCGTAGATCCACACACAAACGGATACATCTTGTTAAAAAAAACTACCAGTACAGCTTTGATATCGCAATGTTTGGTGGGAATGTTCGTGGCGAACTTCTTATGTCGCACAGGTAGAAATACCTGGAAAAATAATCTTTTTTATCAGAAAATAGTAAACTTTAGCGGAAACTAACTGGAAAATGTGGAGAAAACTTTTTTTTTAATTATAAAATAACAAGCAGAAACAGTTTGCAAGTAGGACTCCCCCACATGCGTCATTTTATAATACAAACACCTCTACAATCCCTAGTGTAATCATCAGAAATTGAATTTCTTGCACTTGAATTGTGTGTTAAATTTTTCGTTCACAATAATTCCTATTTATTAATTCCGAATTATTAATCCTTATTCCTTGAGGAAATTGGAAAAAGTTTCTTGTCCTGTCATAAACATACCCAAAATTAACGACGATTTGCCATTCCCTCACTTCTTAAAATTGATCTAACACCCGAAAACGTATGCTTAAAAATTTTGTGAAATTTAAGAAATCCCTGAAATTTATCTGGCAAAACTCCATACAGAAGGCATGCATAAATGGGAAAAGGTTACAATTTTAAAAAGAAAATGGGAAGAAACGATACAAAATCGACTGGACTGTGACTCAAATTATATTAAATTATTTAGTTCTTCCGATTTACATGAAAGGGGGAAAATCTAAAAAAAAAACAATGTAATCAAAAAACGATGAAACGGAAATCAAAGGAACATTCGTTACATCTTCAGTCTACGTTTATAGCGGTGGCCACGTCTAGTTGCGAGTTATGGTAGTTTAAAGCAACTCATCTGTATTACGGTTTTTCGGGGTTTATTATGGCAAAACCTCGGAAAGGGGAAAGTTCTGTCAAAATCCGTTAAAATGTTGTTTGATTTCATTAGTTTATTTGAAATAATACTTTCAATGGCGACTTTAGAAGTGCGACAAAAAAAGGTCGGTGCCACCGTTACAAAAGTAGACTGAAACTGTACCGAACATTCTAGAATATTCCTAATGAAAATTTGAAATTTTCGGTTGCCGAGGTTGTCATAAAACGGTAATAACACTAATAAAGGTGGGTTGCCTTCACAACACGCTACAAAATGTGAGCCAAAGAACGCAGCAAGTGCATCGCTACCCATCGAAGTGTAAATCAAAGTGGTAGCAAAATATGACATGTGTGTTGGTTTAGTGTTATTTTTAAAAATTCATTTGCCATTAAAAATGTATTACATAAAATAATGTATGCATATCTATCTGAATTTAACATAAAGTTTTGTTAAAAAATATATATTATATGTATATAAACTTTCTTCTGGCTCGAAAGCGTTTATAATTATAATATACTAGCCACTGCATGGCCAGCACGGCTTTGCCAGTGACAGTTCTTTTCGTGGGGTGAGGTGTGACATCTGCTCGCTGAAGCTCACCAATCTCCGGTGATTGTTACGTTTTCCTATTTGTTTCGCAAACGAACTCCTCATGCAACGCCGTGATGGCCTCGAATTGGCCATCAACAACATAAATCAAAACACGCTAGAATAGGAAAAATTGGCATGGTTCCAAAAACTGACGTCAGCAGTCGAAAATCGCTAAATTCGTTTCTCCTTCATTCGGGGTTCAAGTATCGTCAAATTCCGGAAAGAAAAAATAATGGTTAAAAAAAACTAATAAATTCATTAATAATTCATAATTCATAATAATTCATAATTAATAAATTAAATTTTAAAATTTGGGCTGGACACAAAAATCGTAAAAAATTAGGACTACATGTGTGCCAAATTTCATTATTGTAAGTGCCATAGATTCGTCAAAACACTGATCACAGAACACAAACAATTCCTTTTATAATAAAGATGAAACTTACATTTTTTCACCAAACCATTTAAGTAATCGTGAGGCCATATTTACTTCTCAATCGAAATCTTCAAAAACTCCGAAATAAAAACAAAACGTTCGCAGTTTTTTAAGCGCAGTGAATATCAGTAATACTTAGAGCTTCGCATAAAATTCACAAATGGAACGAAATAAAGTGGGCCAGCACTGTTGTGATGGAACATTTCTGTGTTGTAAACATAACAATTGAAAAAATTTGACCATGTTGCTCCAGTCACAAGATGTACAACATCAAGCAACAGACATGAAATGTTTTTTTGACACAGTAGTGTGAAATACACCCAGGGAGGTACGCAAAGGGGGTGGGTACACATTAAATCTGTCGTGTCCTCTAATGTCCACGATGGCGTTGTGTGGAAGTGCGTGTCAGCTTAGATGTTAGCCTTGTCATCTGATCGTGGTTCAAAAGGACGGGTTGTTGTCCTCCTATCTTTCCCTTTCGAATTGATCTCGGACCGTCAATAGCCCGTTGTGTTTCTGCAATGTCAAGCTAATTAAAATTCATACTTGCCTTACTGATTAGCAGAGCAACTTTTTTGTTGCAGTAAAAATGATAAAAGTTGCATTTATGGAAATAAAGTTGCATTTAAATAAATTATTCGTAAAAAATGAAAAAAATTTCAAAATATATTGACATTTTTAGTCGTGTACACCAGTATTATAATACACTAGGGGGCCTGCCCCCTGCTCGCTAACGCTCGCCAACCCTCGGAGGATTACTCCGCAATCCTCATTGGTTCGCTGCGCGAACATATGCTCGCTTCGCTCGCATCCATGAAGACATGTGTCCTAGCAGAAGGGATTGTTTACAAAATATATTCCAAAAAAATATTTTTCAAATCTAAATTTTTTTATGTTTTTCAGAAAATATATTTACAGTACCTCTGAAATACGAATTCAAATGAAAACTTTGAGCAAATTTTGACTCGAAATGTGAGCGTTGATATGGAAATTGAATACACAACATGTTGTTTGTATATACATTTACTCCTGCACTCGAGCCACCCACGCATTTTCATTGAGTTTGTCGTCAAAAGTTGTAGTGCAAGCGTCTTGTTGAACTATAATTGTTGGCCCTGAAAAGGACCTTTTTCTAAATGGCCCTGAAAAGATCCTCCGCTTTCTTTGATTTCTATTATTAACTGCAACAGCTCGACTAAAATTCATTTTCTTTGAATAAAATTTCATCCGATGACGCTATAAATTCAATTGAAGCGCGAGGCTTTGTGATAAACAAACAATCGTACAATGTTGCCAAAAACGCGATAACAAATAACGTCTTTTTTGCGTGCCACGTAAGAGAAATATATATATAGATACTGAAATTCAGAAGAACGTTGAATGGCCGATCCTTGGCCATTAATTTCTTTAACAATGAAAACCTGTGCCAGCCGCAGTCATATAATGTGCTGTATTGGATAGTAAAAGCGCAAAATCCTTTCGCTCAACATTCAGAGATTTTAAAACGTCATCTACAAGGCGATCATTATATTAATGATCGACACTCACCTCGCAAAGTTTGCAGTCGATAACGCAAGTTTCCTCTGGATTATCAAGAGTTAACAGCTGCAAACCAATGTGTTAAAGTATGTCTTGCCATTTATTTAGCTTTCGTCTTAGGACGAACACCTTCTTTCCATGTACTTGTTTGATCCGCAATACTTCGGCGTTCGCAAGATCAGACACACGTGATCGAAGGGTTGATTCAAAGAGCAAAAAATGAAATAGTGATTTGATATTAATTAATTTTAAGCTATATTTTTAAAAGTTGCAGGTGGTTGCATTTATGTTGCGGTTATAACTCACTTACTATACACCCCATGAAGGAATAATTTAGTTTTAGTACTTTACATGCGGCGTAGAGCGCGTGAAAAAAAAAGTTGCATTTGTTGCCCTACTGATTAGAAAACAGTGAAGAGCTAGTTTGAATAACCCTGGTGATGTATTTCTTCTTTTGGGAAAAGTCGTGTGCTGTCATACGATGGCAATACTGCCCAATAAACACAGAAATTAGTTCTAAAAAGCTCAGCCTGCATGACAGCAGTGTCTACAAGTCCATGCGCAAGTCAAGGAAGAATGATGTGGACTGAGACACTTGTTGATAACTGATAAAAGAAACGAAAGCACTAATTCAAACATTAGCTTATTGAAATTTATATATTTATTTTACACGTTTTTGCATTTATGCTTTATACAAGGTAAGGTAAGGTAAGGTAATTTTAGTTAACGTCGTACTAGAGCAACACAACGGGCTATTGACGACGGTCCGGGATCAGTCCCTTAAGGGAAAGATCCGAGTACAAAACCTCGTAATTTTGAACCACGGTCAGATGACGAGGCAACACCTGAGCTGGCACCCCACTCTTCAAACTTCCACACCAACCCAACGTGAGGACTTTCGGTCACGACAGATTTAAGGTACACCAGTCGGCCTCTACACCATACGCTTACAAACATTCATGCGAGGATTCGAACCGGGAACCTTCCGATCTAGAGGTTAACACCTCAATCACCGGACCGGTTGGTCGGCCAAGTGTGTACCTGATTGTTGGCCTCCGGTTGAGGCATCTTGATCGTTGGTCGAGCGGTGCTTCCGAAACCGATCTTTTAGCTCGATATAAGATGTGAATTATCTAAAACCAACCTAGCCCTTTGAAGTCAGCAAGTCTCCTTTGTTTAAATAACAATGCTATTAAGGGAGATAGGTCCGTATTTTGTCAATGAGCTCAAATATCTGCAAATTGATAACGAGTGCTTTCATTCAACCTTTGGGTTATCGATACGATTAAAATTCTCAGGGAAGTATTTCTCTTGCATAGCCTTCAGGTGCTCCAAAAACTCCGCATGGATTCTGTCCCCATCAAGAACCTAATTTTCAATCGTCTCAATCTGCAAGTTGAAGTTCACAATCACTTTAAAGGGAATATCAAAAGGGTAATGGTAATTTAAGTTAACGTCGTTCTAGAGCAACACAACGGGCTATTGACGACGGTCCGGGATCAGTCCCTTAAGGGAAAGATACGAGGACAACACCTCGTAATTTGGAACAACGGTCAAATGACGAAGCAACTCCTGAGCTGGCACCCCACTCTCCAAACTTCCACACCAACCCAACGTGAGGACTTTCGGCCACATTTAAGGTGCACCAGTCGACCAACGATCTACACCATACGCTTACAAACATCCATGCCCGGATTCGAACCGGGAACCTTCCGATCTAGAGGTAATGGTAATTTTAGTTAACGTCGTACTAGAGTAACACAACGGGCTATTGACGACGGTCCGGAATCAGTCCCTTAAGGGAAAGATACGAGGACAATACCTCGTAATTTTGAACCACGATCAGATGACGAAGCAACACCTGAGCTGGCACCCCACTCTCCAAACTTCCACGCCAACCCAACGTGAGGACTTTCGGCCACATTTAAGGTGCACTAGCCGCCTCTACACCATACGTTTACAAACAACCATGCCCGGACCCGGATTCGAACCAGGAACCTTCCGATCTAGAGACTAACATCTTAACCACTATACCGGTTGGTCGGCAAATGTGAAAAGGGATATTCAATAATGTTATCATTGTTCTTGCAGGGGTGTCACAGGCCAGTGGTTCTTAACCTTTTAGTAACTGCGTACCACTTGAAATTTTTAGAAGTTTTTGGCGTTCCACCAGTAATATTTTCAGAAAAGTGCCCAATGGCTTGTTTTATTTTATTTAAAATACTAACAAACCTACACATTTTATGATTCATTCACTTGTATTTCGTATTAATGATGTTTTAAGAAAGGAAAAAATAAAACGATTATTGAAAATTAGTTTTATTTTTTACTCACAGGTCTAAAAGCAAATCATTTTAAATAATTAGTACAAACTAAGCAAACAAAGATCAACCTAATCAAAAATCAATTTTTAGTGCGAAACTTATTTGTGTTTTATTTAAATATCAATATCAGGAGCAATGGAGCTTAACTTCACTCTTAAGTCCTCTGCAACATTTACTCTGTTTCTATATTTATTTTTTGTGTACAAAAGTTCAGAAAAACCACTCTCATACACAAGTAACTAGTAACAAATGGCATAAGAAATAGCATAACGGGGTTGTACATGCTAAAAAATCGAACAAACTTCGTAGAACATTTGGGTCGCTCGTATCATCCTTGTGTACCACCTGAAACGTTGCCGCGTACCACCGGTTGTGAATCCCTGTCACAGGCGATAAAGGTGAAAAAATGTGCTGTCATTTTTTAATCTTGGCGACTGGGGATATTTTTTATACCGTCTCAAAAGCTCACATTTCCTATATGTTTTTAGAAAATTTTGGCGAATGTTTTGACATTTCATCCTAGGTAAACGAGCCGACCAACCGGTATAGTGGTTAAGGTGTTAGCCTCTAGATGGGAAGGTTCCTGGTTCGAATCCGGGTTCGGGCATGGATGTTTGTAAGCGTATGGTGTAGAGGCGGCTGGTGCACCTTAAATCTGTCGTGGCCGAAAGTCCTCACGTTGGGTTGGCGTGGAAGTTTGGAGAGTGGGGTGCCAGCTCAGGTGTTGCTTCGTCATCTGACCGTGTTTCAAAATTACGAGGTGTTGTCCTCGGATCTTTCCCTGAAGGGACTGATCCCGGACCGTCGTCAATAGCCCGTTGTGTTGCTCTAGTACGACGTTAACTAAAATTACCAAATTACCTAGGTAAACGAAAATTTATCCCTTTGAAACTGGCGGACGGTGATGGTAATTAATTAAAGTCGCACATAAAGTAAAGCAACATAACGGACTATTGGCGACGGTCCGGGATCAATCCTCAAGGGAAAGACTTGAGAACAACAGCACGTAATTTTGAACCATAGACAACGCCTGAGCTGGCATCCCAGTCTCCCAACTTTTCGTCATCTGACCATGGTTCAAAATTACGTGATGTTGTCCCCGGATCTTTCCCTCATGGATTGATCCCGGGCCTTCGGCAATAGCCCGTTGTGTTACTTTAGTGCGACGTTAATTAAAAATTTACCAATGACCCAACTTTCATACCACGCCAACGTGAAACTGACGGACGGAAAAATATTTTTCTTTCGCAAGAAAATATTGAGACGACAAGCATGAAAGAAAATTATCGGAATTTTGTTGCGAGATATTGCCAATAAAAAAACCTTATTAAGAAAATATTTAGTATTTTTTTTTTTCATTTTAAAATTTAAACATCTGAGCGAGATTTTCAGCGTCTGTTTCATAACCACTATACCGACCAACCGGTATAGTGGTTAATGTGTTAGCCTCTGGAGAGATCGGAAGGTTCCTGGTAGGAATCCAGGTCAGGGCATGGATGTTTGTAAGCATATGGTGTAGAGGCGTCTAGTGCACCTTTAAATCTGTCGTAGCCGAAAGTCCTTACGTTGGGTTGATGTGGAAATTTGGAGAGTGGGGTGCCAGCTCAGATGTTGTTTCGTCATCAGACGTTCAAAATTACGTAGCGATACACCGAATGGCTTAGGCTTAAACTGTGGTAACTAGTTGAATACTTAATGAATTCATTTTGTGTTTTAAGCGATTCATTTTGTAATTGAGCAACTAAATTAAGATTGAAGATATTTATTATTTTTTTTAAAGATTAATTCACAATTACTTTGGCTGCAGAAAGCCCTGCTGAGGATATAGCTGTGTTCGTGACTGTATAGTCCTGGAAAAGTTTCCTTTCTACAGTTTTTTTTTTTAAAGAAAGAAAAAAAAAATAGTTTTTCGTGACTTGTATGTGGAGGAAACATTCTAAACTGATGATTCAGTTTATCTCATGGTAATAATTCTAAATTTGTTTCATTTATTTCATTCGTGTTGTCAACTTTTAATAGACTGATTGAAAAGGAATTATATTGATATAAAAATTTAAAGTGTATAAAATAAAAATTAGTTTTTATTTAAAAATAGTATTTTTAACGTATGAACCGTAAAATATGTATACTACAACTAATAACACAGGGGAAGATATTTTTTGTTGACTTCGATTTTTCAGCTGCTTTAGAGTTAATTAGGCATGCTGATTTCAAAACTGTAGTTAGTTTGTTCTACCACGTCAAGTTTTTTCTCTACACCACTACACCATTTTTTCATGTAACTACTCTCCGCGGGATTAAGCGTGGATCATAGGAAGCACTATTGCTCTCCTATTGACTGACCTAAACCTTCTCCGACTGGCGTCTGATGAATGACACCGTAGGAGACCAGCGACTTGTGCATACTTGTCAAGACTAGTTCAGTTACGCCTGAGATACTGTAGTGAGACGTTGTGTGTTGCTCTGATATAGTGAAGCGCATTCCGACGTGGAGTCCGAGTTCTTGTTTGTATACAAGGTTAACAGTGTTTAGTTTTTATTTATACTAGGGGGCTCCGCCCCCTACTCGCTTACGCTTGCCAACCCCCGGGGATTGCTACGCAATCCCATTTGGTTCGCAATCCCCTTCGCAAACCAACACTCCTTTTACATATGCCATTTGGTGTGCTTCGCACACCAACATTCCTTTCGCAGAGCGAAACTATCTGAATAATTCGTATTATCCTGATTTCCCTTTCCGGTCCATGGCGTCACAGCGAGGGCTTCGCCCTCTGCTCGTTTACGCTCGTCGACCCCCGGGGATTGTTACGCAATCCCGTTTGGTTTGCTTCGCAAACCAATACTTCTTTCGCAAGTGATTTCACTTTTTTTTTTAAACACTTAATGCACCCTAAACTAATAGCCGCATGAGTAAAAAATCTTCTGCATCTTGTTTCCTGTACAATTTTAAGTAAGCCGTGTTTATCTCCAAACTTTACGATCTGCACTTTGTACTTTCTCGGTAAACTGTCTGAGAACAGACGAAAAAAGCGAGCCTTTTTCCTCGCCAAATAAAAAGAAACCGTTTGTATGGCAGTTGTTGCTACGATAAATTTGATATCTGGCAAACCCGATAGTCAAAAATGCAACCCACTACTGCATGCGGAACCTGCTATGTGAACTGAAAAATACGAAATTTGTGTCACCAACTTTTGATTGCATCGAATTTATTTATGAACCAATTTTTAAAATAATGGTACCGTAAGAAAGAGTACATTCTGAGGTACACTGCGATATTTTCAAACTTAAAAACTAATAGATATGACAGTTTTAGTATTGTATCGGAAATTATGATCTGAAAGTTCCGAAAATTGTATGACCAACTTTTAATTGCATCGATTTTATTTATTAACCAATTCGAAAAATAATTGTACCATAAGTAAGAGTGTAATGTAATGTATTCAGTGATGTTCTCAAATTTAAAAAATAATGTTTTTTGCTGTAAATATAACGATTTTAACAAGAAGTAGCGAAAATATCCAAAGATTCCGAATTTTGTATGACCAACTTTTGATCGCATCCAATTTAATTATTAACCGATTTCAAAAATAATAGTACCGTTAGAAAGAGTACATTCTGAGGTATGCTGCGATATTTTAAAAATTAAAAACTAATAGTAAAAAGATATAGGATACGGCAGTTAAAAAAAAGTAACAAAAATGTCCCGATTTTTCCCGAATTTCAAAAAAATATTATCAAGAACCAAATTGAAATTTAAAAAAAAACCTCGACGAGCTGCAAAAATTTACATTGAGAGGTACTCTTTAAAAAAAACTCACGGCTGAAGACTTACAATTTGTATGTGTTTTGCTCACTCGCGGAAAAAATTTCGCTTCTTCAATTTTGACACTTAATAAACCCTAAACAAATAGCCGCATCGGGAAAAAATCTTAATAATTGTCCAGGGAATACGATGAAGAACAAACCATGTTAATTTTGTTTTTTTTTCCAATCAGTGCTTTCTCGGGAAACCGTCTAAGAATCGAGCTAAGCAACACAGTTTTCAATCCTGCGGCGTCGGCGTAGGTAACATTTTTTTAATATAGAGAGATATGAACAGAAACCTTTCCTTATGTCTGCCTGTGCTATTTCGCGTCTTACGTGCTTAAACAGACCCGATTCGTTTTGTTATATATGAGGCAGTTTTAACATTCTCAGTCAAAGGATAAACATCAGTACATTTGTCAGGCAAGCCTATTTTAAAGTGAAAATTAGTGATAAATCATTGGCCCTTCACAAAGTGTGCAAGCAGATCTTGATTATGTTTGTAAGAGATTTGAGCAGCATGAGTTGAATAATTTGGCACGAGTTTTGGGACTATCCAAAAAAGCTTCAGAGCTGTTTGCATCAAGACTGCATGAAAAAAACTTGCTTGAAAAGGGGGGGGGTAAAGTATCCTACTTTCGATCAAGATAAAGTGCGTTTCTGCAATACTTTCGAAGTGATGATGGATTTGTGTATTGCCATAACGTACATGGTTTAATCGAAGAGTTGGGAATTTCAGCCTATTACGCAACTGAATGGCGATTGTTCATCGATAGCTCAAAGCAGAGCTTGAAGTGTGTCCTCCTCCACAATGGAAATTGATTTGGTTCAGTATCAATAGGCCATGTAGTTTGTTTGCGTGAAGAATATGAAGATATAAATAGAGTTATTGATTTGTTGCAATATCACATGCATCAATGTATCATCTGTGTTGACCTTAAAATGGTCTGCTTCCTCCTTGGCCAGCAACGCGGATATACCAAGTATCCCTGTTTTATGTGTATGTGGGACAACAGAACTCGTGAGAAGCATTGGCTGCTGTCGAATTGGTGGCCAAAATCTGACCTGAGGTTCCAAACATTCTACATCAGCCACTTGTCGAAAGAAAGAACATTATATTTCCACCTCTGCATATAAAACTGGGTCTCATGAAGTAATTTGTTAAAGCTTTGTCAATTTAAGGAGACTGTTTCAAGTATCTCGGCATTTCTAGCCTGTCATTTGAAAAGATAAAGGACGGTGTGTTTGGTAGTCTACAGATTTGGAAGCTCATTAAAGATGAACATTTCATCGGAACAATCACAGAACTTCAAAAGAATGCTTGTGTGTGTGTGTGTGTGTGTGTGTGTGTGGTTGGCATTAAAAAAAAACTGTCAGACTTTCTAGGAAATACACGAGCACATAATTACACCAAAATTGTCCAGCAACTCTTGGAGAGGTTCAAAATGCTTTGTTGCAACATGAGCATCAAATTGCATTTTTTACATAGCCATCTAGCTAACTTTCCGAAAAATCTCGGTGCAGTCAAGGATGATAAGGGTGAGCGATTCCACCAAGATTTGAAGGTCATGGAGGCACGGTATCAAGGTAGGTGGGTTATACATATGATGGCTGACTATTGTTGGAGCATCAAACGAAAATGTCCACAGCGTAAACACTCCAAAAAAGTTTTTAGCGAAATTTTTTTCCTTAATATGTGTATGTTTACCGTTTGGTAAAAAAAACTTTACTATTTCTATGAACACAATTTAACGTGCAGTAACTATATATAGCCTTTGTATGAATGAAACTATTCTTTGTAAACATTATATTTGGTAAGATTTCCCTTTCCTTTCCTTTATGTGCACAGTTTGTACAAACAGCACTTTTCAGTGCTATTTACGTCCTTTCTACAATCGTTTTCCTTAGATTTTTCAGTGCTATTTACGTCATTTCTACCGACGTTTTAATTATAAACAGTACTTTTCAGTGCTATTTACTTCACTTTTAGGGACGTTTTATTTACAAACAGTTCTTTTCAGTGCTATTCACGTCATTCTTACAGGCGTCATACTTCAAGATGTTGGATTGGATCGGCAAACAAATGTGTGTGACTTATTCCTCATCTCTTTCTTAAATTACTTATTTGTATGCATTTTGGCGTCGATTAACAAAACGCTTATCTATAAATTGTTCGTTGTACATAATGTGTTCTTCCCTTTTTGAAAAATTAATAAATACTCCGTCCGGTTATTCCAGAAAGAAGTTTCGAGAAAAGCGAAGCAAAAAGAAACAAGCTAAAAAAGAAGCCAAAAAACAGAAAGAGAAACCCTACGTTGAACGTGACTACCTCGCAGAGTGGAATGCTGAACATCCCGAGGAATTCATGGACTTACGACTACGTACCATCGAAGACCAGATGACACAAAGGGCTTATAGGTGCTGATTGCTCTGCTGAAGATAATTCCAAGAAAATTTTATAGTTCCAGGATATAAATATTGGGAAACATCGCAAATTTTATCTTTTGGAATCAGACAACTAAGCAGAACAACAATCTTTTGTTTGCAAGAATTTATTATTTTTTTAATTGGTGTTGCCAGGTTTTGATGTAGAGCTTTAAAAAAAGAAATATTATATTCAGCATTCATAGATGCTACATACGTTGAACCCAGCATACACAGATTCTGCCAATATACATAGATGATACAGGCTCTACTTGCTGCACGAGCTGCAGACGCACCAGCCGCAGAAACTGCGACAGATCTAAACGGAGGAAGACGATGAGTTTGATATTTTTGTGAAGAATGTAATCGCAGGTGTAGTAACATCTTTCAAATGTCCATAACACAGGATCGGACAACCTTGAAAATATGGACTCTGGAAACAACTTCTGAGATAACACCGATGGTAACGGAGGATTGGCCTGATTTCACATCTGTTGAATGAGAGCAGGAGATGGCGATTATGAAAAGCCCTACGTAAATAAAGAGACTAATTGCTCAGAAAGTTCTGCTCTGATAACTTCGCAGAGCTTCTTCAGGTCCTTTATATCGGTTTAGAATATCATATTCTAAACCGAATAGACTGCGCACTAACATAAATTTCGATCGAAATAAGTACCCTTCACGATACTTTCTTGAGATTAGAAGTCAAAGAGAAATAATTTTTCGAGGGGGACCCAAAAGAAGCAGGACATATTGCTCACTTCTTTCAATAACGTCATATCTCAAAAAACGTGATTTTAAAGAGTGATTTTAGATTGAAATGTACTAAAAATAAATATTATTTCTGATCTCTAGCGGTTAAATATTGAGCGGTGAGGTATGACGATCTTGTAGGGATATACTACTTTCAGAGCAAGCATTCTGAAAACAGGTATAACTAAAAATCGCCAATTTTTGAGATATGACGTTGCTGAAAGGGGTGAGCGATATGCTTTTGTTGGCAGGGATTATGTAGTATGAGTTTCTGCCATTTGGGGACTGTGTTGGTGGATCTCAACTATCAGTCTGCCAAGCGGCGTCAACAGGTGTTAACCTTGAGCAAGTGAGTGAATTTTTTCTTTATCAAGTTTTGGACATTCGTCGATTTTCCTGATGGCGGACACACGGGAATAACGGGCTGGGATTACATTTGGTTTTCTGTTTGAAAAATCCGGTACTGAAACGGTTGAAATGATACAAACAGCTTACAACGATGATGCTATGAAGAGAAATCAGGTTGCATGTGGTTTGCCCGTTTTAAAATGTCGATGGAAGATAAATCTCGGTCAGGTCGTCTTTTCAACCTCAAAAACAGACGAAAACATCCAGAAAATTCGCGAATTGGTGAAAGACCGACGGATAACCATAGACGAACTCTCGGATTTGTCGGAGGGTGTCCTGGAGTTTTTTACGAACGCAATTTAAGCGAGGAATTGAAAATGAGAAGAGATGTCATTCAAAGAAAACGGCCCGAAATGGGGCCAAGTGGAGGAGTGGTGGTTCCACCATGACAACGCACCAGCACACACCTCTTTGCTCGTCAAGCAGTTTTTGATCAAAAATGGCATCCCCATTCACCCGATCTTACACCGTGCGACTATTTTTTGTTCCCGGGGATGAAAAAGGACCTTAAAGGAAAACGTTTTATGAACGTGAGGTTTAACATAAAACGACACAAACTTTGAGAAGCATCTTTTTGACGGAGTTTACGAACAGCTTCCAGAAGTGGAAGAAACTTATTGACCATTGTATTGAGGAGGACCATATTCAACGTAGCGTTAGTACTCTAAATTTCCATGTGTGAATACAAATCAACAAACTTACATTAATATTACGATATTTTATAGAAACTACGTACGTTCGTTTTAAAAGCTGACTTATGACAATTTGATTTATGAACTGTTGGGGAGCATGTCGTATTATCATCTCTTTTACTTTTTTGTTATTTGAACACCTAAAAGTGCACATTCCATGAAACGTCTGGTTTAAAAATCAATGAAAATACTAACCTCCTCCATTGTGTGTATTTATTACTTTTATTTTACATATTTAAGTCTTATTTGTGTGCATCTTCTTTCAACGGGGTCTACCTTTGTATCTCATTGTCACAAAACACTCGTTTTGCCATTGCAGCCAAGACATTACAATATATTTCTATCTTTTATTTAGCGTGTGTTATCTTAATGAATGTGTTAATATGAGATTTACTAGTCAAATTTTTACTTCACATGTTCATGCACTAGTATGAAGCTTCAAACCTTGAAAATTTGGTTTCAGGTCACATAAACAGTTTAATATAAAAAGAAAGCCAAAATAGTTAAATTGGGATAGTTATACTGATTCCAATTATTGGTAAAATAATTATGTATTCTACTACAGTATAATCACGAAATAGTTGTTTACAGTCATGAAGGTCAACGTGTGAAATATGTAATAGCTATTTTTTTGGCGTCATTTTCATTAACACATTAGATAATATATATTTTTTTCTTTCTTTTTCCCCCAAAGGTAGGAAATCAAAATTACAATAGCTTTTAGATGGCAGGACGATATAGTACTAATATATTCCAAGTGAGAAATTCAAATTCTTGAACAATCTCTCAGAATTTAATTCTCCAGAAAAGTGGGAATTTATTTCTTTCCCATCCAGCCTTCAATTCACCTTTTTTTTTTTAAACAATTGAAAATTTCGATTGTGTGCGAATACCTTTTCAAAACATGCCTCTCATTCCATCAACTAAACGAATTTAATAGATGATCATGGCAGCTCGTTATCACTGAAGAAAATTCAAAATGAAACGAAGCCCAGTACGACAAAAATAAACATTTTATTTACATAAATTTACACATTAAACTCAGTATAAAAACGGGATATTGCACAAATTATCATTGTTTCGTTGGGATCACATCCACTTTGTACCAAATTTGCTTTGAGGTCAGCCAACTGTAGCTATTGTCGAAGTGAAGAACATCTACAAATAAAATAATTCATGAAATTATGTAATGCGCTTTCAGTATCACCTAACTTTACCGTATAAATGTACGACATTTTACCTTAAGTATCATCTTAATTTTGATTCATTGTGTTTTTTAAATATATAATGCTCTCAGTATTATTTTGCTTTAAATATATTCAAAGGCTATAGATTATTGCACCCTGCTACAATACTACCATAACTCGAAAGTTAATTTTTAGTTTTATGTTTAGAAAGACCAAATACAGACTTCTGCGTGCTGTCAAAATGCCACTACTGTAGATTCCGATAGAACGCAGTTGAGGCTCTAGTAAAGGGAAGTTGTGGCAGTTTTTGTAGCACGCAAACACTTATCTGGTCTTTCTAGACATAAAAATATAATTTGTTTTTTAATTTTGACGGATAGGTGCGATTTGGGTTTCGTTCTTAGAAACAAATGGTGTGTACAGTCACATAACAAACCCAACCACCTCCTTTATTTCGAGCACTATTCATACTAGAGCAAATTCAAAGGTATCCTTCAATAGGGATTAACGTCCTCTTCAAATTCAAATCCAAAAACGTTGCATAAAGGGACGTCTTCATATCAAATTTTACACAATCACTACAATTTCTAATGAAAACATCGTTTTTCGATACCATAATCAAGTTCTGCATAGTTATATTAGTCTAAATATAAAATTTCATGACTTTACTATAAGTATATTCCGAGATATTCAATGTTCAAGTTAGTTTCAATTTCAGGGATCATCTCCACATAGAAAGATACTATTCGTAGATCGATATTAATTGTAGTTACCGCTACCCGAATTTTAAATTTGAATACTATTTCAAACGTATTTTTCATCAATCCCATAATTATTCTATTTATTATGCAAGTGCAAACGATCCGAGGTTTGTCAAGCGTTTTATAAATTTTTGGTTTGTCCCTAAATTTGCAATAATTGGGAAAATTTAATGTAGCTCAAAAACTAACTATCAGAAATAGCTGAGATTTTGCATAGCCATGCTAGAAGTCCTTCTGAATCGAGTCTCATAAAAATATAATAAGGTTCCCGTGCATTTTTTTTATCAAACATTAATTTAATAGTTATTATTCATACTAAAAACTATTTTTACGATAAAATACTAGGTGGTTTGTATTTAGTTCGTTTAACAGTAACAGGGTACAAAATATCAGCGCAATAGAAATATTATTTATGTAGAAATCCATAAAAGTCTAAGAAACTAACTTGACATTTGGAGATCCAATCTTTCTGTTATCACAACTTCGAAACGGCGAGTCTTAATGACATGGAATTTGATATCTGAAGTTAAATTGTGATATAAATTCGAAATTGTGTGTCAAAATAAGGGGTTTCTATTGGAAATTATGAAGTTGCGCTGTTCAATTTAATATGAAGAAACGGGCCCTTATTCGAATTGTATCAATTTGAACTAATAGTAGACGTTAGTTTCTGTCGAACGCTATCTTTGAGTTTGTTCTACTGTTAAAATTGCTCGCGAATGAGGAGGGACGGTTCGGTTTTTATTTGCGACTGTACCACACGGAATATGATTTTTATACAATTAAAAGAAACTAACTCAGATATTTCAACATAAAGATGTCTAAGTTTTCATCAATTTACCTTTAAAGTATACATTCTCATAAAGTTGTGAACAAAAGTGACCACAACCGTTCAAAGCCTACGATCGAAACTTCGACTCGTCAGAATCACACCATATAATACGGGCTGCGGCACCCGCTAGTTGGCAGTCGTGTCACGGGGTTTTGAACGAGTCTATTCCTCAAATTAGGGGACTGGTGGTGTTGCAAACAAAGCACCTCCACAACCGAAGGGTTTTGCGCAGATTCTGGTTCTAAATTTTTCTCTCGCTGCCGAAAGCGATAGCAATGATTACGAGATATCGGGGGAAACCTCTCACGGCGATCACCATTCATGTCTCGTTGCCTGGCAGCCTTCTACTAAATACCTTCCACACCTGTTTAAAATGGGCTGACCCAATATCGACTGCCTTATTGTCGGTTGGTTGGTTTGGGGAGTTTTATGGCTATATATTTGACCATGCTGCGTCAGACACACGACATCTATATACACTGACAAGCCTAAACATTATGACCATCCCCACATTTTTCAATGAACTCGTCTGGATGACGTGGAGGGCACGTAATTAAGTAAGAATGGTATTTAACTGCTGCTGGAGAAGTTAAGTAATCATTCTTGCACTTACTTTTGCGAGTGATGGGAAAGGTTGCTGAACTAAGCGAATTTGATAGCGGGCAGATCGTATGGCCCGAAAATTCGGAACGAGTATCACCGAAACTGCACGACTGGTAGGTTGTTAACGATCTGCTGTTGTTAGTATTCATGCAAAGTGGATAAATGATGGTGACAACAGCAGTAGACGCCAAGGTGTTGGTCATCCACGCGTCATCAAAGAAAAAGGAAGTAGGAGACTGTCCCGCTTGGTAAAGCCAAGTCGGCGCGAGACAGTGGCTCAGCTGACAGCCCAATACAATGCATGTCCAAGCACAAGTGTTTCGGAACACACAGTTCAGCGTACACTGTACACTGTTGGATATGGGACTGTGCAGCAGACGTCCCACTCGTGTGTTTCTGTTGTCCAAGCGTCATCGTCAACTACGCCTATAGTAGGCCCGGGAACGTTGAGACTGGACCATGGATGAGTGGAAGTGAGTTGCCTGGTTACATGAATCCCGATTTCTCATTCATCACGTCGATGGTTGTGTCAGGGTACGCCGTCTGCCTGGCGAACAGTTGCTCCCCACTTGTACAGCAGGTCATACACAGACTGGTGGTGGCGGTATTATGCTTTGGGATTCGTTCTCATGGGCAACTCTGGGACCCGTAGTTGTGGTAGAACAGACCATGAACGTTGCGAACTATCTGAATATCATTGAGGATCAGTTGCACCCTTACATGGAGCCTGTCTTCCCAACTGGAAATGGAATCTTGCAGCAGGACAATGCCCCATGTCACAAGGTTTGGATAGTGTTCGAGTGGTTCGAGGAGCATACTGATGAATTCCACTTAATGTCCTGTCCACCTAACTCGCCGGATATTAATCCGATAGAGCACATTTGTTGTGTCATGGAGCGGCAGTTTAGAGCTCAAACACCACCATGTCCTAATATCTCGACTTTGCGTGACCGCTGCTTAGACATTTGCTACAACCTGTCTCCATTCATGTACCAAGAACTTGTTGCATCTATGCCTAGGCGAGTTGCAGCTGTTTTGCAGGCCAAAGGAGGCGCAACGCGTTATTGAGTAGGTGGTCATAATGTTTTGGCTCTTCAGTGTATATAAAAAAGGATGTTTGTGTGTATAATTTCTATACAAATCTACACCGTTTGACCAATCCACACCAAATTTGGTACACTTATAGTTTAGACCACTGTGGAAAACATAGGCTATTACTTTCCTGTCTTCAGACCAATCTATAACACTTACAACCATGAAAATTGACACACAGGTAGTTCTAAAAGTGCCCCTCGAAGCCTCATTTTTAAAATCTAAAGTTTGTTTTCTTGCAATTATTGTTATTGACAAGGAAACGCGTTCTACGGGGTTTGTTTTTTTAGTTCATACAGGGATATGTCGCGATCATATTTGAGCATTACTAAATTCCATAAATCATTATCGTCTTTATCAATATTTTTCTGTCCTTTTTCGAATTGCTTTATTTTAGCTCAGGAAGTCGAAATTCGACACTGCACATCTTTCGTATTTTAGAATTCTGCATTTTTTCATCGGAATTTCGTTTCTGTTTGTATATGTCTTAATCTTTTGCATATTACATTATTCAGGAATTAAATGTACATATTTACATCCAAAGTAAATTGTAGATGCTGTAAAAGAGTTAAAACTAAGTTTAAAAGTATTTTCCGTACAACTTAAATGATTGAAGTTAACAAATATATTCTGTACAACTTAAATTGTTGCATTTTTTTATGTGAGAAAAGTGATTATTCCAATTCATTTTACAATCGACATTTAACCATTTCAGTCCGAGCAACGCCGGGTTATTCAGCAATAAAATAAAAACAATATAAAGTACCACAATATAAAGTAACAGACATTAGTATAAAGTAACAGACAAACACAATGAAAGTTTTGCTGACACAGAAGACAGATATACATCCAGGGAGGAATGCACCCGGCAGGAATCGAACCTGCGCCGCATACAACTCGAAGGTCGCTAGTGCAGTGGACGTACCCACTGCGCGCCACGACACCTTCTCGTCGCAGCCATCTTAAGCCGCGTTTACACCAGATTTGCACAACTTCTCTCTCTTCAAACATCGAAGCTATTCCGAGAAACTACATAAATTTTATCGTCAGGATCTCGAGTCGGGGGGGGGAGCGATTTGGAGAGTTTGCAGAGCCAAATTTGTTTTCCACCATGACTCGGTAAAAATCAAAGGGTTGCAATTTTTTTTTTTTTGGGGGGGGCGGGATTTTTCCGAGACGTTTGTTTGACTGTAACCGCTCCCCTCTGCCCTGCCCTTCGGCCACCTCGTGGTCGCTCACGCCGCCTTTTGATCGCTCTCTGTGATATTTTGCCCTCATCGCTTGCCTTGACCGCATCTCCCACCATACTGCCAGTGAGTGACCTATTCGATTAAAATGGCGTGGACGAAAGAGCTGGTGTTGTTGTTGTCGTGTCTATGCATACAGTACTAGTGCAAAAGTTTAGAGTCCTCCAAAAGCCTTGGTGACAAGACCTGCAAGTTCTGGAGCACGATGGCTATGGAGAATTTCGATTGGGGGTGCTCCAAGTTGAAAGAGGGAACCAATAATGGCCTGGCAGTCGAAAACATGATCTGGAGTTAGTTGCGATTGGGGACAGTACCTGCAGATGGGATAGGATTTTATATTAGTTCGTGAAATCTTCATGCCTTTGAAATGTCCAGTACGAAGCCTAGCTATTGTAGAGGAGAGGTTTCTTGGGCAGTTTAGATCGGGGATTGTTGCCTTGCTGAAATGCTGGTTGTAGATCCTTCGCCTGGCGACGGCATTCGCATCTGCACACATCTGCATGCGCACACTCGAGGTTGATCTTTGTCGCGTGCTTCCTTTGCAAGGGCATCTGCACATTCGTTCCCCTCAATTCCAACATGAGTTGGGATCCACTGGAGAGTGCAAGGTATATTTAGTAAATGGAGAAGAGTATTAATTTCTTGCGTTATTTTTTGATGAAGGATGTCTGAAAGTTCTTCTGTTTTTCTCTGCGTGCCATTTATGTTGAGTTGTAAGATATTTAGTGTCCTCGTCGCATACTTCTCGCCAAGTGCCCGGACATCTTAATGAAAAGTGATCACTAGGACAACTTTTTTGTTGCAGTAAAAATGGGAAAAGTTGCATTTATGGGGAAAAAAATTGCATTTATTTTTGATACTCTAAATTCTAAAATAAATTATCCGTAAAAAATTAGACCATTCAAAATAAATTGACAATTTTAGTACAACAGTATTGAAGAACGTTGAATGACCAGTCCTTGGCCAGTAATTTCTGTAACATTGAAAAACTGCCTCAGCCACAGTCATATAATGTGCTGTATCGGATAGCAGAAGCGCAAAATCCTTTCGCTCGACATTCAGAGATTTCAAAGCGTCATCTACAAGACGAACAACATATTGGTGATAGAAAACTCGTCTCGCAAACTCTGCAGTCGATTACCCAAGTTTCCTCCGGATTATCAAGAGTGCCAACCAATGTGTTAAAAGTTACTTCTTGCCATTTATTTCACTTTCGTCTGTCTGGACGAACACCTTTCCATGAACTTGCTTGATCAGCAATACTCCGGCGTTCACAATATCAGACACACGCGATCGAAGGGTTGGTTCAGAGGGCAAAAATGAAATAGTAATTTTATATGAATTGCTACATTTTATATTATAAGCTACATATAATATAATCTACATTATATATTAAAATCTACATTATAATAACATTATTAGAACTATTTAATGATTATTTCCATGAACTTCTTTGATCAGCAATATTCCGGCGTTCACAATATCAGACACACGCGATCAAAGGGTTGGTTCAGAGGGCAAAAATGAAATAGTAATTTCATATTAATTGCTACAGTTTATATTATAAGCTACATTTAATATAATCTACATTAAGGGGGTCCCGGACACATAGAAAAAAAATTTTATTAATTAATTTAGAATTTTGAATTTTTTTGTACTGATTACCCATCTAACTAATAAACGAAATCACCACACAAAATTTTTCCAAAAGTTTTTTAAAAAAATTTTTAATTAAAATTTTTTGAAAAAAAGAGGGGTCAGTTTAAATTGCTAAATCTCAAAATATTCTTGATCCATTTTCAAAATTCTTGCAGTAAATTATTCAAAAATTTAAAAACTTTCATTTCGATTCAGCAACTTAAAAAATTTTAATTTAATAAAAAATAAAAAATATTTGAATGAAAATTTTTGAAAATTTTAAGATATTTTTTTTTAAGTCATATTTTTAAAAGTAAATATTTGTTTCAAATTTGCTGAATCAAAATTAAAGTATAATGTTTGAAAAAGATATATTCCAAATTTCAACCCTTAAACTTTATCGGTTTTCGACTTATAGCAATTTGAATACAGGAAATCTTGAAAAAAAGTATCACGGAGAAAAACGCGTTGAAAGTTTTAAAGACAGATGTTGTTGCCATGACAACAACTGTCAAGAGTGTTAGATTTTCAAAACAACGAACCACAAAAATTATTACATCTCTAGTTCTAATGTAGATACAAACATGATTTAGACGTCATTTTAAGCAAAAAAATAAAGAAATTCTTAAAATAATGAAAAAATAATTCGAAAATGTGACGATTTTGGTGTCCCGGACCCCCTTAATCTACATTATATATTATAATCTACATTATATATTATAATCTACATTAATCTACATTATATATTATAATCTACATTAATCTACATTATGTATTATATAATCTGCATTAATCTACATTATACAGGGTGGTCCCGAATTCATGGTACAAACTTTAATGGTAGGTACAGGACATTGTAACAATGATTTATTGTATAGGAATGTATAGTCGCAAGTGACGCGGTGAGGCGTAAACAGGGGAAATAAAAGGAAAGAGAAATGGAGTGATCGGTTGGTATCATTGCCGGTAGAGGGCAGTAGATGTCTAGCCGCTGTTGAACATGATGCATCGCAGTAGGGAAAAGCGCCATTCACAATTGTGCTGCCGTAGACGATGGGTGACTTTACGTATGCTGAAAAAGCAGACATGCATTACATGTACGGCCGTGCAAATGGTAACGGCAGAGCTGCGTTACGAATGTATCGCGCGGAGTATCCCGATCGACGAATGCCGGATCATAGAATTTTTCAACGGTTACATCGTCAACTTTGTGAAACAGGTGCGTTCGACGTCAACAGACATGGCGCTGGTCGAGTAAGAGCTGTACGCACTCCAAGGCTGGAAGAAAGCATCTTGAACATTGTGGCTGATAGACCCGAGTCAAGCACAAGAACTGTTGCGCGTGACGTAGGTGTGAGTCATCAGACTGTATGCAGAGTGTTAAACGAAAATCGCTTACACCCCCTTCCATTTTCAGAAAGTACAAGCATTGAATCCGGCAGATTATCCTCGCCGCGTGAACTTCTGCCTGTGGGTGATGCAGCAATGTGCGTTGCAGCCGGATTTCGTATATTATGTGCTATTTACAGATGAAGCGACATTTTCACGCGAGGGTGTCTTTAATGCGCACAATTCCCATGTGTGGGCAACCGATAATCCACATGCAACGCGTCGACATGCGTTTCAACAACGTTTCAGTATTAATGTGTGGGCTGGTATTGTGAACGACTTTTTGATTGGCCCATACTTACTACCCACGCGGCTCACTGGCGGAAGCTATCTTATTTTTCTGAAAGAAGTGTTACCACAACTGCTGCATGATGTTCCGATCGCCATTCGTAACCGCATGTGGTTTCAGCACGATGGGGCACCAGCACACTTCAGCATTGATGTACGGAATTACCTGAATGCCACGTTTGGTACTCGATGGATTGGGCGTGGTGGACCAGTCCCTTGGCCACCCCGATCTCCCGATTTATCGAGCCTCGATTACTTTTTATGGGGACATCTAAAGCATCTTGTTTATGAGACTCCAGTTGACTCAGATGAGGATCTCGTCGCTCGCTTATCTGTAGCTGCTGCAGGTGTGCGCGAAATACCAGGCATCTTTGAACGTGTACGCCAATCGCTCCACCGACGCTGTCAAGCATGTATCGATACTGGTGGACGCAATTTTGAACAATTACTGTAAACATGACACTTGTCAACAACGCTTTCAATAAAATCTTTGTTTTTCCTTTCGGCCGTTATTTCCCCTGTTTTCGCCTCACCGCGTCACTTGCGACTATACATTCCTATACAATAAATCATTGTTACAATGTCCTGTACCTACCATTAAAGTTTGTACCATGAATTCGGGACCACCCTGTATATTAATCTGCATTAATCTACATTATGTATTGTAAACTGCATTAGTCTACATTATATATTATAATCTGCATTAATCTACATTTAATATAATCTACATTATGTATTATTATCTACATTATAAGCTACATTTTTAAAAGTTGCAGGTGGTTGCATTTATGCAAAAGTTACATCTATGTTGCGATTATAACTCACTTACAATACACCCCATGTAGGAGGAAGTTTGGTTTTAGTACTTTACATGCTCCTTAGAACGTGTGAAAAAAAGTTGCACTTGTTGCAAAAAGTTGCCCTAGTTATCACCCATCTCTACAAAGGGGTGAGAAGAGTGCGCTCGGATGATTGCCTATAAAATCCACAAAGCGTTTACACCAGAGTCTGTCGAAAAAAGGGACGAAAAGGGGTCAGCATAGGGGAACGTTAAACGACCTCTTCACAAAAAGAGAAATATACTCGCAAGTCCGGTGGAAAAGCCACTTAATACTGCTATGTATGGGAACAATACTTACACGTTCCAATCCTATCGCAGATGAATTCATTTTCTTCCGGAATGATTTGACAGTCAACCCCTTCTACTGGCAGGATCTCTTCCATGTGGGAGCGGTCCCTCTTGAAGAAGAGGCCGAACTTAATGTTGTACTCTTTGGTCCAGAAAGTCCATTTGAGGACCAAGCCTGCGGTTGTTACCTCTACCGGTATTTGAAGGGTGGACCTCTGGTGAATAGTGGACGTCTTCAAGGACGCGTCGGCACTCTCTCGTCTCTGGCCGTTCTGCTTCGTGTAGTAAGAGGAATCGATCTTGGGATTCCAGTTGACCTGTAACAAATACAAGAGGATCGTGTATTGGGATTTATTAAACCATAAGACACGCGCATAGCATCAATTGATGGCAATGCCTCATTTAAATCCATATATTCGATCAATCCATATCTCAATGTTTATCTCTACTATTATAAAAGGAAGTGTTTGTCCCTCGGTACGCAGTGTCCTGTCGAATATGGCCCTGTGCACACATCCAGTTTTTCAAAGTGCGGCGCCATATCTCAATGTTTATCTCTACTATTATAAAAGGAAGTGTTTGTCCCTCGGTACGCAGTGTCCTGTCGAATATGGCCCTGTGCACACATCCAGTTTTTCAAAGTGCGGCGCCATATCTCAATGTTTATCTCTACAATTATAAAAGGAAGTGTTTGTCCCTCGGTACGCAGTGTCCTGTCTAATATGGCCCTGTGCACACATCCAGTTTTTCAACGTGCGGCGCCATATCTCAATGTTTATCTCTACTATTATAAAAGGAAGCGTTTGTCCCTCGGTACGCAGTGCCTGTCGAATATGGCCCTGTGCACACATCCAGTTTTTCAACGTGCGGCGCTATATCTCAATGTTTATCTCTACTATTATAAAAGGAAGTGTTTGTCCCTCGGTTCGCAGTGTCCTGTCGAATATGGCCCTGTGCACACATCCTGTTTTTCAGCGTGCGGCGCCACTGCGCGAGTACGAAGCCCAACTATTCACATATAACCGTGAAATGACGCACGAACTCATTTCGCGGGATTCGCGATAAATATTTTATTGAAGAAAACGTGTTTATTTCGCTTATTTGGTGTAAAAAAAGTATATTTTGGAACAAAATAGACGTTAGTGGATACAACCAATTATAAATTATTATTTATATTCCATTTGTTTATGAAAACAAGGTACTTCAGAACGGAGACTCATGTGCGGCGCCGTGGGGAACTGGGGTACAAATTGCAAGCAAGTTGGACGTGCGTCGCCCAGCGGGGCTGGAGGCATGTGTGCACTGCTCCATTGGATCTAATGTATCTCATACCGCATTTGCGTTGCGGCAACGACGCAGCACGTTGAAAAACCGGATGCGTGCACAGGACCTAAATGGCTTACTTACAACAATGAAATTTGGCACACAGGTAGTCCGAATTTTTTGCGGTTTTTGTATCGCTCCCGAATTTAAAATTTAATCTAGAAGATTTAAAAATTAACTTAATAGCTTTTTCACCAATTTTTCTTCCTTCCGGAATGCGACGTCACCCGAACCTCGAATGAAGAAGGAATGAAATTTGCGATTTTCCACCGTCAGCCTTTGGAAGTATGCCACGTTTTTCTATTCTAGACTGTTTTGATTTACGTTGTTGGTAACAGCCATTTCAAGGCTATCACGGCGTTGCATGCGGAGTTCGTTTGCGAAGCAAACAAAATGGGAACACGTAGCAATCACCGGGGGTTAGCGAGCGTCAGCGAGCAGTAGACACACCTGAACCCACGAAAAGAACTGTCCACGCAGTGGTTATTATCACTATAAACGATATAAGCATTGAGGTATGCATTTTTCATATTCAATTAGAATCTAACTAGGCAAAAAATATATAACAGTATTTCGAGTTCTTCTTACTGGAGTCAACTTTCATTTCCAATACAGTGCGAGGCAAAAGGTTCAGACCTAATTCATATCACCGCAGTTAGCTTTTGGACGCGTCAACTTCAATGGCACATCCCATTTCCATTAAAGTCGATTTCATGTACTTTAACATCTAAACTGAACATCAACATTCATATCGCAATGCTTATATCATTACAAACTATATAAGCATTGAGATATGCATTTTTCATACCTCCAAGTAGAATCAAATTAGACAAGAAGTATATAACAGTAATTCGCGAGTACTTCTTACTGGTGTCAATTCTTATTTCCAATACAGTGCGAGGCAAAAGGTTCACATCTAATTCATGTTACCTCAGTTACCTTTGGACGTCCACTTCAATGGCACATCCCATTTACTTTCAAGGCGATTACATGTACTTTAACATCTAAACCAATTTTCTCATTTGCTTATATTTTCCTTCGTGGGCATATATCGGTATCGCATCACACACATTGCATAAAAATTGTTTATTTATAAACTGAATCTCCGCAATCCGAATTTATAGAGAGGGGACGTAATTAAAAAATATAAATTGAATAAATGTATTTATCACCAAGGCCCAGATTCCGTTGATCTGAAAATGTATAAATGATTTATGGTGTAGTGAATTAGAAAAACTTCTTTGAATTTAAATCTATATTGAAGATCTGAGTTTATTTTCTCTGTCTCTTCGAAAGGTTTTCAGCTTATAAGCCAGATGCATTTTGATTACTAAAAAATAATTTTTTTACAAAACGAAATTCTAAGATACGTTGATCCCAAATTATGTCCATTCGTGACATGGAGCCCAATTTTGCATTTATACTGTCTTAATTCACATTGAATTACAAAACGTCATAAAATGCAATGGCTTGTAATCGTCAACTATTGGTAATTTGTCGTAGTGAATCGAACTTCTCGATGTCTTTTTCTCCTTACCCTAATGCTCGATTGGATTGAGGTACCAGTATAAGTATAAGGAACAGTTTTTCTGTCTTTTCCCACAGTATAACGCAAATGTCCGCGTATAATTAGCCCTAGTATAGCAATAAAAGGACAATAGAGGGGCAAATCAGACCAGCCTTTTCCCCCAAAGCAATCACAAGCAAGACGAATTCAAATCAACCAAACAAGCCTTGTATGAACTATCGAGAACTGACATTAACTTACAAGTGACGTGCAATTAGGATTTCCATCAGGGTCAGTAAGATCTCCACCCATGAAGGCAGGAAGATTTTGTGGATCCATCATCGATCGAAGATGTTCTTTATAGTCATCTGAAGAAAAATTAAGCATTAGGTCAATTACATAAATCGTAAGAATTCTCTACAAACATATACAGTGACTCAAAAAAGTACTGGGGCACAACCAACTATCGATAGATACTTTTTGATCGCCAATTTCTATACTTACGAAATTGTAAAATATTTAATTAGTGAGTTATTATGATTTAATTTTAATGTTTAGAGTTTATTTAGCATAGTTTTCTAAGAGACAGAATGAAATGAAAAAAAATGCTAAATTTGATGTAATATTTTCTGTTTTTTAATGAAATGTTTGAACATTTGTTGTGCCTCAATATTTTTTTGAGTCTGTAAAAAATAGAGGTTGACAGTGTTCCATACCTTTATAAATCTTTATCTTGCTCAGTGTGACGGCGTTTAAAACAGGTTTAAAAATGTTGAATATCCAGTTGAAGTACGATGGAACTGAAAATAAATACTTAGGCTATATTCACCACAAGCAACAAGACAATCGGGAACATAGGCAAACGATGCAACCCTTCCACTTTGAATGCCATTTAAAAGCTTAACGTTGCGTTAATTTTCGTTTCACATGTTCAAATAATTAAATATTCTAATCCAAATGCCTTACCATTGATAAGGTAAGCTGCTTTCAAGGTTTCTGGATAGTGGTCTTGGTACATCGTCAGTAGTTGAATGCCTGCACTGATCACTGAAAAATATAAATAGCTTCTATTTAATAAAATCTATACATAAATGTTAAAAGTAGTTTTACTTACAAAATTTGACCAACTTTAAGAAAGTTTAGGTGTTACACTTAACAAAATGAAGTACACTCAAACCTATTTTTGTGCGGTAGATAGGGACAGCATAAAAAAAAAAACACTATAAAAAATATTTTTCGCAACACATTTAAAAAGTATTTTTTATGCGGTGAATAGGGACCGCATAAAAAAATATCACGTAGAAAATAACTCAAAACGTTACGACATAATTAGAAATTGCTTTTTTAAACGAAATCATGACATGAGGTTCGGCAACTACCTGAAATCTCGTTAAACCTTTAGCCACAAGTTATAACTAAAAAGTGCAAAAAATTTAGAATTGCGAAATTAATTCAGATAGAAAGAAACACGAGTTTTCGTTTTATTCCCGTTCTTTGAAAAATATCGTCTGTCCCAAATATTCGGAAATCGTTTACATTGCGCAAAGAACAAATATAAGACTCGAAATAAATGAAGTATCAGAGCTGAAATTCCATTAAAAAAAATAATAATAATTTTAGGGGGGGGGGAATTGCTATTTTTGCAGTACTGGTAAAGCAATCTGAGTACATATAAAAAAAATTTTCTTATTTAAATAATTTTTATTGATAACTTCGTCAATTATGTTCTAATTTAATTGGAATTTTGAAAGGACTGTTCATATATCGCACAAAAAGGTTGAGTGCATTGAAAAATTTATAACCTATTATGATACTGAACATGTTTACACTTGCCGCAAACGCATTATCAAGTTTTCAGATATAAAGATGGTCTAAAACTATATTCATTTGAGCGTCAAAAAATATTTGTGCGTGCTTTATGAAAATTTACGACGACCAGCTTATACATATAACAATTTTGAAAACTGTTGTTAATTATTTGTACTGCTACTTACTATATCTATAACTCTTATTTGATCGTTAACCTTTTTTTATAACGACAAGATCACGATTAGGTCAGTTTTTCTAACAACAAGATACAAGGTCGGGACAACCACAAGAAGGGTTAATAACCTATTATGCCACGGCACGTTGCTAGTATGTATTTCAGCATGTCGATGTGTTAAAAATTGATGCTTAACTTCGCCATAAACGACCTTAAATCAAATTAGTTCTTAATAACAGGTAGTATTTTTCTTTTACGGTAGTTTGCTTATGTTTACACTGAAATTCCTTCTCATAAATATGTGATAGCTGTCAAATCCATAGCCTATCAAATTGATGTGCGCTCAAGTGATTATTTTACAATCACATTTTACTATATGACTATACAAAGTGTATTTCGCTAGTTTAGAATTAATTGAAGCAAATATCTTTATAGGTTAGAATAAAAAAATCCATGTTTTTACCTGCTTTGTCATAAAATTGCTTGAGGGAAAAATTTTTGAAGTCAAGAATGAAAGTTGTCTTATCCTCAAATACTGGTACTTTCTGGAAAAAAAGCATTTGTAAATCTTTTGTTCTACAGTTTTTTATTTAACAATTGAAAGTGACGCAAATCATATTGAATTATTATAAAAAGTAGGAAAGTTGTACACTTGTATATGATAGAGCAAATAAAATGGAAGCTTTTCTTTCAATTCATAACTACACGTATCCTGAAATCAAATTTTGTGATAATTATCGCCATTTTACTCGAAATTTTAAAGATTAATCTGCCTTAGCACATCGTTATAAAAATGTTAGAAAGAGATTCATTATTTTAGGTTAACTCATGGTCTATAATCGAAGTTAATTTTCATCTTTTACAGGAGAGATATTAGATTGTTTCGGAATTTCAAAGTTTCTTCCAGAAAGTTATGAGACCGAGGCAGAATTGTTGGATGGTAGGTAGATATTTTAGTTAGTTGCATTTAGAAACACAACTGGCTATTATAGAGTAGAATTGGGTTGGCAGAACAACGGATTAGCAACCAGAAATATTTCTAGTTCAAAACTTGGTAGAGCCAAATACCGTCCTATACACGGAGGCTGGTGCACGTTAAATGTGTCGTGGCCTCAAATGTCCTCACGTTGGCGTGGTGTGGATGATTGGAAAGTGGGGTACAAGCTCTGGTGGTGACCTTGTCATCTGAAAGCGGTTCAAAATTACGAGGCCTGGAAGCCTTAGGGATTGATACCGGACCACTGCCAATAACCCGTTGAGTAGCTCGAGTGCGACTTTAACTAACTACCTACCCCCAGAAAGGTTATGCTGGTACAAATAGATTGTCGCGCTGTAGATGTTGAGTCTTAAAAATATATTTCTTAGTTAAAATAACTTTACCTTCTTTTTCTCTTGCAGCATTTTGATATCGGATTCCAGAAAATACATCGTTAGCTTCAATATATCTATAGTTCGTAACGAATACACAAAACCTAAAACAAGATACATTAAAATAAATTCAAATCCTATTTTGAATCTAAAAAACATCGAATTTTAAATTTCCTGGACCCTATAGTTTGACTAATCCAATGAATTTTAGACAAAAAATAACACACATCTTTGTAAACACATATAGATTATTTAAAAAATTCAAGGATTTTAAGATCAGCAGATTAGCAACCGGAGTCTTGCAAATTGGAAATTCGGTCCAGCCAAAGACCGCCATGTACACGGAGGCTGGTATACGTTAAATCAGTCGTGAGTTCAAATGTCCTTGCGTTCATGGTGTGGTAGTTTGGAGAGTGGAGTGCTGGCTTTGGTGTTTATCTCGTCATCTGACCGTGATTCAAAAGTACTAGGAGTTGTCCTGAGAACTTTCCCTTCGATTTCGATCGCGGACCGTCGCCAATACCCAGTTTCGTTGTTCCATCACGACCTTAATTAGCTACCCTATCTACCAAAAAAAAATACATTTTTCCACGAGTGCATTTAATACAAAGTTATAATAATAAAAACTGATAAATTAAATCACCGTTGCATGCCACATTAAATTAACATAGGCGGTACAATTAATTTGATGACATCATGAATGGCAGATGTCACTCTTCAAATAAGCTCAGGCCGAATTTCAGCTAAATGTGACACTTTGTTTACATTCTACCGATGTTGAAGCGAGCATTTTAGCAGCTACCACAAAAATGGGAAACAATTAATCCCGAACAGTGATAAAATATTTTTATTTAAAGAAGTAGGCGGTCGACCTATTCTCCAGACTTGGCCCCATGTGACTTCTTATTGTTCCCAAAATTGAAAATTTGGCTCGCTAGGAAGAATTTCTAGTCGAATAGGGATGCTAATGCGTATTTTGCAGCATTTGACAATAGGTGCTTTTCTGCGGAATGAAAAAGATGGATACGCGTTGGACCAAGTTTGCAGTATTCAATGGAGACGACATTGAAAAGCAGAAAAGATTCTCTCAATAAAACGTTGTTTAACGGTCTTTTTACCATACTTGTCAAACGACTATTGTAAGTAGTGTATTTGTGCGCACAAATTAATAAAATAACCATAATTAAATTTACTATAGCGACGAATCCATTGAAAAGAAGAAGCTGAAGTCTTACGGTCAAATTAACAATCCATCTAAATAGATTTCCTCCGCCATTAGAAATAAAATATTAATTTCTTAATTTGTATGGGCAAAATATGCATTATTTTGAAAAAAGAAAATTGCGTTTATTAAGTTTAAGGTTTCTCATAGTAATGCAGTAAATATAGCAGTGGGGAAGGAAGATATGTATAGAACATATGTATATTAAAGGAAGTATATGTATAGTAAAGGAAAGTAAATTTAACATTAGGACCTCCAAGCGTTGCAAACTCATCCAGAAACGAATTGAAATTGTATTCGAGATTAAATTCTAGGGGTGACGTGAGGACTGGACTGACTCATCGAAATGTATGATTAAAATTGAATATTGGCGCTATTCTAGTTTGCGCGCAACTTGATATGAATCGTCTCATTGAACAAATCACGTATGAACTTGTAGAAGCTATTTTCAATCGAATGGTACCTTTAAAAGTGCTCTATAATGAACGAAACACTAAAAAAAAATTTTTTTAACGATGTTGTACGTTAAATTACCTATGAGCATTGATGAAAACAAAACGCGCAAATATGATCCTCACCTTTGCAATCGCATAATCCAATCATAAAAACCCGAATCGGATTGTTATCCTTGTCGTATCCTAGGGAAAACGTGACTTGGTGTTTCAAATACACCTAAACAAGTCATAAATAAAAGACATTAAAATCAACAACTTTGGTCACAACTCGATACATGTTCACACTAATAAAAAATTTATTTCACATCCTGAGAGTAACAATACACTTAAAATTTCAATGGTTCTAAGCTGAGAAGAATGTAAAAACAAAATAAATTATATCTGTTAATTGTTTTACTATATACACATTTTCTCCCTATCTTTTTATATATGAATAGTTATTTCAACACATATTCAGTGTTTTAACCATCCTCGTGGTTGACTCGATTAGGTATCTCGTCACTAGCTATCAGGTCTTGATGGACGAGATATCTCGTCATTAGAAAAAAAATTGACCAGATCTTGATCTCGTCATCATTGAAATATCGGCCATATCGTAACGACGAGATATCTCGTCAAAATTGAAATATCGACCATATCTTAACGACGAGATATCTAGTCAAAATTGAAATGTCGGCCTTATCTTAACGACGAGATATCTCGTCAAAATTGAAAATTGGACCATATCTTAACGACGAGATATCTCGTCAAAATTGAAATATCGGCCACATCTTAACGACGAGATAGCTTGTCAAAATTGAAATATCGGCCATATCTTAACGACGAGATTTCTCGTCAAAATTGAAATATCGGCCATATCTTAACGACGAGATAGCTCGTCAAAATTGAAATATCGGCCATATCTTAACGACGAGATATCTCGTCAAAATTGAAATATCGGCCATATCTTAACGACGAGATAGCTCGTCAAAATTGAAATATCGGCCATATCTTAACGACGAGATATCTCGTCATGAGCAAAATTGTTCGGATCTTGATGGACGCGATATTTGGTTGAAACCACTTGGATGGTTAAAAGTCAATGAATTTACAGTAACATTTTTTGTAGAAACTCATCATAAATTTATTTTATTGCCATAAATTAAAACAAATGAAATATTTCAAGACATTTTGTAGTTTTAAATGTTTGTCATGAATATGAGGATTGGGTATAAGATGGAAAAAGGCCACCATTTTAACACAGCGAATTTACATCTTGAAAAATAACACTTCTGGTGATGATAGATTATAAAAATGATTGGGAATTTAGCACATTTTACTTTGGCATAATCCAAAAAGGAAATTATGGAGTTAGATCTGTACAAAGGGTCCTTTTTTGTTAGCTTCAAAATAATATCAAAAACTTTTTAGTCTAAAAAGTATTTGGAATTTTGGACAATACTTGACAAACCACGTATTTTTGAAACTATTTCTAATCTAAAGCTTAAGAATCTTTTTTTTTCTATAAGCTTTCAAAAACTAAGAAATAACTTTCTAGAATGATATTGAGAAACACTAAAGTTAATAGCATAGTTAAAAAATATTCAAATAATTAGAAAATCGGTCTGTTTTGTACTAGTAATAGATTTTCTACAAAAGTTTATTCTTTTTAATATTTACAGCAGAAACAGTAAGAAATTCGTTTTTTATTTCTAATTTTAAAAGATTTGATTTTTGTTAAAATTCTAGAGAAAATAAACTGGCACAACAAAAACTTAAGTATAGGTTCAATAACACAAGTGAAAGATTTCAGTCAGTACCTCTGGAAGTTCATATTCACCCGTCAAAAGAGATGCAGCATTTATTTTAGCTCGAAATTTGAGGGTCTGCGAAAAGAAAAACAAATTAATCCATTCATGTTGCTTATAATTTAGAACCTATTTCAACTCAACTACTAGACTAGATTCTACAAAATAAAAAATTAAACAAATTTGAAGTCGATAATGAATTTAAGATATTTAATTCTACGTCAGTTTTTATAGAAAGATCTGTTTCCAGTTATATAGAACTCAACAACATTGATTTGACACAAACAAAAAATACCCTACCCTACAATAATGGAACGGAAGCCAGCGGATTTGGATAAAATCCGACTACTTGTTTGGGGGTGTTTTTCGTGCCTGGGATCTTTGCATGTTGTTCCTGGTAAATTGAACGCCGATGCCTACATGAACATTTTCGACAGTCAGTTTCTTCCTACGCTGTGGCAATTTTATGGAAAGGTCAAATGTTACTTTTAGGACATCAACGCTCCATGTCATGTTGCAGCCTCTGTCAACAGTGGTATCAAGATATGGATGTAAAACGTTTTCCCTGGACTGCTCAGAATCCCGACCTAAACCCCATAGAACATTTGTGGGACGAGTTAGAGCGACGCTTACGGACCAGGATACCACGTCCGAAATCTACAGCTGAGCTAGCGACATTCTTGCAGCAGGAATGGACTCTAATACCCCGATAGCTGTGTATCAAAACCTTATTGAAAGTATACTAACCTTCAATAATTACAATAATATATATATATATATATATATATATATATATATTATATACTACCCTACAATTATTACGGACCAGGGAACCACGTCCGAAATCTACAGCTGAGCTAGCGATATTCTTGCAGCAGGATGGACACAAATACCCATAGCTGTGTATCAAAACCTTATTGAAAGTATACAATAATTATGGACCAGGGAACCACATGCGAAATCTACAGCTGAGCTGGTGATATATATATATATATATATATATATATATATATATATATATATATATATATATATACTACCCTACAATAATTACGGACCAGGGAACCACATCCGAAATCTACAGCTAAGCTGGCGACATTCTTGCAGCAGGATGGACACCAATACCCATAGCTGTGTATCAAAACCTTGTTGAAAGTATGCCCAGATGGGTTGCTAGTGTAATTGCAGCAGTTAGGATCACCCCCTCCCCCCTTATTAAAGCATGTATTCTTTCCCTTATACTATCACATCTAGCTGCCCGGTCCATTATTGTAGTGTAGTGTTTTTTCGAAATTCCCAGTAGATTTTTAAGATGGAGATCTTTGGTTGAATACAAATTGATTCAGGAAGTATCGGTGCTTATCAAAACATGCAAGCTTTTGAACAGAAGTTCTCAAAACATTCAGTCTCTTGTTTAATTTACGCATACCAATATCCTGCGTCCAGGATATTGTTTTGTAGCAAAAATTACACATGAAGATGACACAATTCTACTTAGTTCTTATTTCACCCTTCTGGTGAATAACTCGACGAGGTATCTCGTCATATCATCAAATTAGTCAGATCTTGATGGACGAGTTATCTCGTCTAAACCAGTTGGAGGGTTAACTAAAATGCATCAACAGTTGTAGAATATTTTAATTCCTCTCCTAAGATTCTAGTTGGAAGAGTAACGGATTAGCAACAGAGGAGAGTTGCGAGTTCGAATCCTATCAAAACCGTCGTGTACAAAGAGGGTTGGTACACGTTAAATATGTAGTGACCTCAAGTGTCCTCACTTTGATATTGTGTGGAAATTTGGAGAGTGGGGTGTCAGTTCAAGTGTGGCCTCGTCAATTTGACCGTGATTCAAAATTACGTTGTGTTGTCCTCGAACCTTACACTTGGGAATTGATCTCGGAACGTCGCCAATATCCCGCTGTAATGTGTGCTCAAGTGTAACGCTAATATTTATCCAAATTATTATAGTGGGACTAAGAAATTGATTTCTCTAGCAATAAATTTTCACCTTCATATTTAAAATACACTCTTTAACCTTTTTTACATTTTGTATTTAAATTTTAAAAGAGAAAATTGCGAGCATTATATATATGCTTTTCATTAACATACCTCTCTAATCATCTTTTCCGCCTTGATAAGATCAAAATCTCGAGCTGAAAGCAAACACAAATGTTTTTAAAGTTTTATTTTATCAGTGACTTTATATTTTCATAAAACATGTTACACGAAGTTAAATAATATGCGAATTTGTTCTGTTTGTCTTTTGTAGCACAATAAAATAAGAATAACTCACATTTTAGAAAATTTATTTTCGTTCTTTAATACTTGGGTGTCTAAAAATGTTAAAAAATGTAATTCATTTATAAAATTTTAATCTTAACTGTATAAATTTTGATTGATTTAATTCTGAATTCTCCATTAATTAATTTAAAAAGCTAATTATAATTTTTAAATGTTATCTAAATTTAAAAAGTTGCCTTCTGGCGACCACTTTGTTGTATATTCGAAGACACGTGAGAATAATATATTTTATACATGATTTGTTTTTCTTTTATATAAGAGAATTTTCAGTGTAGGCAAACAAACCACTAGTAGACTAGTATTTTTTATTTCGTTATCCAATAAGGAATTCGCACAGGGAAAAGCATTTTACTACCACTCAAATACCCAGTGCCATGCCATCTACATTTAGCTTTCGAAAAAACCTTTCATAGGGCGCATAGATACATTAAAAAAAATCTCACCGTTTTTTAAAATATGAAAAGTTGAAGAATTTTTCTAAAAAATCACACTTCTTTGCAGTATGAAAACTAAATATCTCATTTTAAAATATTTATATTAAACTTCTTAATTTGATGATGGTAAGTGAAAGTTATTCCCTGATAATCTTTTAAACTTTAACATCAATACAAATAAATAAGATCAAACTTAACTAAAAAAGTTAAATTATTTCAAGCGAAAAATTATTTTCCAAGACAAGACCCCTTTACCCACACTCCGTAAAATAAAAATAATAAACGTGATAAGCTACCTTTTAAAAATCTGTAAAGATATAGATCATCATGCTGTGGCTGTAAAACATCATGAAGATTTCTCCGAAACTGAAAATTAAAATAATCCAGATCAGAGCACCATTAAGGACGATAGTTAAACAAATTGTCATTTTTACTACGGTATACATTGCATTTTTATCTAGGTGTGAACAAATATATATTATTATTTAATTACATTTTTGTTGACGTAAAGAGTCTTAGGATACTATCTGAACAATATATATATATATATATATATATATATATATATATATATATATATATATATATATATATATACATATATATACATGCATATATATATGTATATATATGTATATACATGCATATATATATGTATATATATGTATGTATATAATATGTATATATATATATATATGTATATATATGTATGTATATATATATATATGTATATATACATATGTATATATATATATATGTATATATATATGTATATATGTGTATATATATATATATATATGTATATATATATATATATATATGTATATATATGTATATGTATATATATGTATATCTTCTCTATAGGTCTTAGGACCATATCGAGTGAAGAAAGTGAAACCCCATGATCGCTATGACGTTGAGAAAGTTGGAAACCATGAAGGACCGAACTTGACGTCGACAGCAGCTGACCATATGAAGTCGTGGTTCAATAACTAATACTGAATCAATGTATTCCCAGATACTGTTTTGTGTTTTTTTTTTTTAGGTTTGTCGTGTTCCTTTCGAGGACGAAAGATCATCAGGATGGCCGGTTGTAGGAATACTAGACAACGGTAGTTGTCTACTAGTCTGGAAAGAACTCATTATAAGAGCAACGAGACTGGTAGGAGTCAGTTGCATTGTAGTAGGAATGCAAGGCAAGACTGTCAGGAGCCATTCACATTCCGGTATTCAGTTACGAGAAAATTAATAGAACAGACACTTTTTTCCCTGGACGCCATTGAGAGCTGACGTATTTTTTCCGAGCAGAGACGACTGCTGCAGATAATGACGGAACTGTTTTAAAATATAACTCAACTGTACATAATAACTGTGGATATTAATTCATTAAATGTCAATGTGCTGTAAGATTCGAAGTCTTTAATATAGACCTTACCAAACAGAACAACACGAATCTTACAAAAAATGGGGGCTCGGCCGGGATGTGAAAAACCGTTGACGACCGCGACGATTCTCCTCCTTCGTACGAGGGCGTGAACCCCCCTTCCGCTCCAACTAAGGGTAGCGACGACGGATTAGCAGACCCCGAAAGCAGTGACGATTGAACCGGCCGGCGGAATGTTTTGACTCCCTATGCAAACCTGGACTTGTGTTTTAATCATCTGCAAGAACAGTTTCATGACTTCTCCTGACGTGGTGCTGATGATAGACTGAAACGACAAAAAAGAAAACGCGTAGACGAAAAAACGCGTAGACGCAAAAGACGAGTTGACGGAAAAGACGGATAGAAGGAACTTTCGAAACTGTGAGTACAGAATTTTGTTTTACTTGATGACATGGCATATTTAACTAAGGCCCGAAAAGCGGATTTGCTGACATTGATTGACGAATTAGGCCTGATAGTGCCAGCGAATCCCAAAGTAGCGCAGTGCTCGAAACTTATAATAGATTCTGAAAATTATGACGAGGAGATAACAAAAAATCTGTTGAGCGTTATTATAACTGAACGCGAAGAGAAAATTGAAGCCGAAAAACAAGCCCGCGAAGAGAAAATTGAAGCCGAAAAACAAGCCCGCGAATTCGAATTAAGGAAACTCGAAATCGAAACTGCTAACGGACAAGGCAACAGTTATGGTAAAACTACCAGCCTATACATTTTACGATTTATTTAAATTGATTAACCGTTACGAGACGAATAAGGATATTAGCTGTTATTTAACTTTATTTGAAAGACAGATTAGTCGTATCGAAATACCAAAAACGGAATGGGTTACACATTTGTTGGGTTTACTCCCATTGGATTTGGCTAATCTTATCACGCGTGAGCCTGACGAAAAGGCTAATGACTATGAAAATGTCAAGAGATTATTGTTGAAACGTTTTAAATTAAATCCGGAACAATTTAGGCAAAATTTCCTTTCGCATAGAAAAGAAGCGTCTTCTACTTGGAATGACTTTGCTCATGATCTGAAAAATTTCTTTGAAGAATGGACGAGTGGGTTGGAAGTATCAAATTACCAAGACCTTAAAGAACTCATGATTACCGATCAACTAAAACGAAAAATACCCAATGACGTTCGAGACCATTTTATAGACGAGCTACCGAAAATAACGAAAACAGACCAACTCGTCAATAAATTAGACGAATATGAAGCGGCTCGATGTCATTTAAAAACCAATAGAGATTCGAAAACATCAGACGATAAATATAAGAAGCGTTACAATAGGGATTTTGACAAATTAAAGCCTCGATCTTTCGTGCGCCCTGTACAAACTAACACCAATCATATAAAATGTTACAACTGCAATGAATAGGGATATAAGTCGATAAATTGTGAAAAGAAAACTGAGGGTGTGAGATGCTTTAAATGTAAAAATTATGGGCACAAGGCCGACGTGTGTCCCAAAAGAGATGTAAATATAACTTTAATTAATAGCCCTTTTAATTCTCGTACTAAGCTAAGAAAATATGTTGAAATGTGCGGGAAAAGATCTAATGCGCTAATCGACACAGGAAGTGATGTGTCAATGATAAAATATGAATTTTATGTTGAAATTGGATCCCCAAAATTGAGTTTTGATAATGTGACTTTAATGGGTATAGGGGGAGGAGAACACATTTCTCCTCTAGGTTTCTTTTCTACTGAAATTATTATTGATGAATGCATTATTGTTACTGATGTTTATGTTTTAAAAAATTTACCTGATCATATTGTTCTTGGGTTCGATTGCATAAATAAGTTAAATCTTACTTTATCAGAGAGCGGAATTCATGTTTTGAGCAGACGCGATAATTTTCGAGTGAATTACGCAAGAATTGTTAATTTAGCGAACACTTCAGATTCAACTAAAATTCAAACCGTAACTCATAAAATAATTGCTTCCCAATCCAATGACGACCACATTACCGCAATTAAAAAACTGATAGAAGATGGAAGTAATTCAGATTATTTTACAAAAAACGGTGTCGTGTATAAATACGATAATGATCGTGAACTTTTAGTTGTCCCCAGAGCTATGCAAGACGAAATAATACGACATGCACACGAGAAAGGACATTTCGCTGTAAATAAAACTGAAGAGGTAGTTAAGCGTGAATTTTTTATTCCTAAATTGAGGAAACATGTTGAAGATTTTATAAGTAATTGTGTACCATGCATACTCAGTAATAAGAAGCTAGGAAAGGCTGAAGGATTTCTAAATCCAATTCCTAAAGAGGACGTTCCATTATACACTTATCACATTGATTTCATAGGTCCGTTACCTTCAACATCTAAGAACTATCAGCATATCTTCACGGTAGTAGACGCATTCACAAAATTCACTTGGTTATATCCTACCAAATCTACGACATCAGGTGACGCAATGAATAAACTCAAACAACAACAAAATAGTTTTGGAAATCCTGCGAGGATAATCTCGGATAGAGGATCCGCTTTTACATCTAAAGAATTTACAGATTTTTGTTGCGAAAACGGGATTGAACACCTAAAAATCACAACAGGAATCCGAAGAGGCAATGGACAAGTAGAAAGAATGCACAAAACCCTGATTCCAGTGTTATCCAAACTTTCAATTGAAGAACCGATCAAATGGTTCAAACACGTTGACGCCGTACAAAGAATACTCAATAGTACAACCTCCAGAAGCACAAGATGGACACCCTTCGAACTTTTGACAGGTGTGAAAATGCGAAACAAAGAAGATCTCAAGATAGTCCAGCTTTTAGAAGAAGAATATACTGAAGTTTTTCTAGAGAAGAGGAAGAAATTAAGAGACGATGCCAAAGAGAATATCCTAAAAATTCAGGAAGAGAATAAAAGAACGTATGATAAGAAGAGGAAGAAACCTCATCAATACAAAGAGGACGATCTTATTGCTATTCAGCGGACTCAATTTGGTGTCGGAATGAAATTACGACCGAAATTCTAAGGACCATATCGAATGAAGAAAGTGAAACCCCATGATCGCTATGACGTTGAGAAAGTTGGAAACCATGAAGGACCGAACTTGACGTCGACAGCAGCTGACCATATGAAGTCGTGGTTCAATAACTAATACTGAATCAATGTATTCCCAGATACTGTTTTGTGTTTTGTTTTTTTTAGGTTTGTCATGTTCCTTTCGAGGACGAAAGATCATCAGGATGGCCGGTTGTAGGAATACTAGACAACGGTAGTTGTCTACTAGTCTGGAAAGAACTCATTATAAGAGCAACGAGACTGGTAGGAGTCAGTTGCATTGTAGTAGGAATGCAAGGCAAGACTGTCAGGAGCCATTCACATTCCGGTATTCAGTTACGAGAAAATTAATAGAACAGACACTTTTTTCCCTGGACGCCATTGAGAGCTGACGTATTTTTTCCGAGCAGAGACGACTGCTGCAGATAATGACGGAACTGTTTTAAAATATAACTCAACTGTACATAATAACTGTGGATATTAATTCATTAAATGTCAATGTGCTGTAAGATTCGAAGTCTTTAATATAGACCTTACCAAACAGAACAACACGAATCTTACATATATATATATATATATATATATATATATTAAATACTTCGGCCAATTATGTATATGTATATTTTTATACTTCTATAATTTTTCAAGTGTTTTATACTGTACTTTGATGTACTTTTGGGGTGTTAATTATTTTTTTAAAAATTGAATTCAATTTTAAAAAACTCTACGAAGACAATTTTTAATATGTATTGCTATAAGTAATTTAAAACAAAAACTATTTAATTTGACACAAAAAATTTTAAGGTATATCAATTTTAACGTAGTCAAAATTTTGCACTTTTTAAAATTTCTCTCTATATTAAAAAAAAGTTACCGCCGCCGACGCCGCCGCAGAATTGAAATTTTTGTTGTTTAGCTCCATTCTTAGACGGTTTCCCGAGAAAGTACTGATCGGAAAAATATGAAATTAACATGCTTTGTTCTTCATCGTATTCCCTGGATAATTATTAAGATTTTTTTCCGATGCGGCTATTAGTTTAGGTTTTATTAAGTGTTAAAGTTGAAGAAGTGAAATTTCTTCCGCGAGTGAGCAAAACACATTCAAAATTTCAGTCTTTAGTCGTGATTTTTTTTAAGAGTACCTCTCAACGTAAATTTTTGCAGCTCGTCGAGTTTTTTTTGAAATTTAAATGTGGTTCTTGATAATATTTTTTTGAAATTCGGGAAAAATCGGGACATTTTAGTTACTTTTTTTAAAACTGCCGTATCTATATCTAATTACTATTAGTTTTTAATTTTTAAAATATCGCAGTATACCTCAGAATATACTCTTTCTTACGGTACTATTATTTTTGAAATCGGTTAATAATTAAATTGGATGCGATCAAAAGTTCGTGATACAAAATTCGGAATCTTCGGATATTTTCGCTACGTTTTGTTAAAACCGTTATGTCTATGGCAAAAACCATTATTTTTTAAATTTGAGAACATCACTGAATACACTACATTACACTCTTTCTTATGGTACAATTATTTTTCAAATTGGTTAATAAACAAAATCGATGCAATTAAAAGTAGGTCATACAATTTTCGGAACTTTCAGATCGTAACTTCCGATACAAAACTAAAATGGTCATATCTATATAGTATTACTGTTAGTTTTTAATTTTAAAAATATTGCAGTATACCTCACAATGTACTCTTTCTTACGGTACAATTATTTTTAAAATTGGTTCATAAATAAATTCGATGCAATCAAAAGTTGGTGACACAAATTTCGTATTTTTCAGTTCGCATAGCTGGTTCCGCAAACAGCAGTGGGTTGCATTTTCTACTATCGGGTTTGCCAGATATCAAATTTATCGTAGCAACAATTGCCATAAAAACGATTTCTTTTTATTTGGCGAGGAAAAAGGCTCGCTTTTTTCCCTCTGTTCTCAAGACAGTTTACCGACAAAGTACAATCGTAAAGTTTTGATATTAACACTGTTTACTTAAAATTGTACAGGGAACAAGATACAGAAGATTTTTTACTGATGCGGCTATTAGTTTAGGGTGCATTAAGTGTTAAAGCAAAAAAAAGTGAAATCAATTGCGAAAGAAGTATTGGTTTAAGAAAGCAAACCAAACGGGATTGCGTAGCAATCCCCGGCGTCGGCGAGCGTAAGCGAACAGGGCGCGAAGCCCTCGCTGTGACGTCATGTACCGGAAAGTGAAATCAGCATAATACGAATTATTCAGATAGTTTCACTCTGTGAAAGGAATGTTGGTTTGCGAAGCAAACCAAATGACATCTGTGAAAGGAGTGTTGGTTTGCGAAGCAAACCAAATGGGATTGCGCAGCAATCCCCGGGGGTTGGCGAGCGTAAGCGAGCAGGGGGCGGAGCCCCCTAGTTATTTAAAAAAAAAAAAAACATTTTTTTAATATAAATTATTTAGTTCAATTACACAATGCAATGTTGATCATCAAAAAAATTTAACAACAATTCCTTAAAAATTAAAGATTTTAGAATTTTGGGTACTGGACCACCTTAATTTAATGATTTGTGTCTTTAAATTACGTGTCATGGATAAATTTCGTATTGAAATTATGGTTCATGAAGATTCTTTGGGAAACTTAGTTATCAGTCACAGAGCAAAAGTTCCCCAATCCAAAAAATTAAAAACAAAATTAAAAACAAAATATTCAAGTGTTTCAAAAAAAATTATTATTGTTTCAGTGAGTGCCAAATTCTTAAGATTTAAGATAACACGACTTCATTGTAGATAAGCTATCATAACTGTAATTGTTTTAATAAAAAAAATAGCTTGGTTGAAAATTTTGAAAAGTGGGTTATCGAGGATGCCCATTGAATTGCTGATGAAGCGATTGAATTGCTGATTTTATAAATGCTTTGCTTGATTTGGGAGTTGCCGCTATTAAGGTTCATGATATTAATCTTTAACTATTTAGAATTAAGGCTCTACATTTGCTACTACAAGCTCTACATTGCTGACGTCACACTCCGTTTTCCAGGACTTGGATGGAATTCGTGCAGCCAATAAAGCAGATAAAAATGTCAATATTTAGTCAGCCAGTCGATCAGGTCTCCTAACACTTAAAAGCCCAAGACGTCGAGTCCACTGGCGCAATAAATATAACACTTATTATAAAACAAGGAAATTTGTTTAGGTTGGATTACAGCTCATGCAGATCACGACGGAAATGAAGAAGCCGATGTGTTAGTTAAAGAGGCTACAAAACAACGGAATACATAAACGAAGGGGTGAAATGACCCAGGAGCCATTGCAGAATGGGAAACCACTAGCTGGCTGCTTGGTGGGTGGCATAATGAATGGGACAGGCTCGACGTTGCATGATGCGTTGCTAAGCGCGTCACTAAATCTACAAGTTGTAACAAGGGAGAGACATTCTTCTTCACATGGCATGGCCCATTTCTATCCCAACTAGCGAGGTTATGGAAAATAAAGTCAGAAAATTGCTCTTGTGAAATCGTCACATCTCTACATTACATCACAGTTTGCCCCCTAACAGCATCATAACATATAAGGACGCCTGACGATCACCTTAAAATAGTTTGGCTCAGGAACGTTGCATGTAACAAGGGCTCGAAGGTTGAAATTATTAGCATGGTGAGATTCATTGAGAATCATCAGGACTTGATTATCCAAAGAGACTGATAAAAACGAACTTATTTTCCCTCTTGCATACAGTGTGATTCATAAAAGATGGACAAAACTTTAAGAGGTGATAGTACACATCCAAACAAACAACTTTCATCAAAGAATGCATGGTCGGAAACAAAACGCAAAGGTGCTGGCACATTTGAAAACTTGATCCTTGCAAATGTTAAAGCTCCATTCTTGTTGCGAGTTATTGGTAGAAGAACGACAGTAATAGCATGCAAATGTGATATGGGGGGAAAGAACTCGCATGCAAATTTTCGCCTCGATTAATACATAAAAGCCGCTGATACGAGTGTGCAACTGTCAATCGCGGTAGGAACATATCGGAAGATGTTGTGTTGCCCTTCACTAATAAGGAAAATGCTGATATGCATTTTATTTACGGACTTACTTACGGATGAAAATGGCTCATAGGCTCAACGATTGTACGGAGATAGGTTTTCACACAGACGATTGCCCGGCCATAATTGAATGCTTGCACAACAGTTGTGCGAGACGGGATCCTTTCTCGGTTCCCGGTCAGATGCAGGTCGTGCAAAGAATAACAGAGCGTCAGTCGTGGAAGAAGCCATTCTGGATATGGTGGCTGATCAGCCAAGTACAAGTACCCGAGCAGTGGCTAGGCAATTACGTGTATCACAATCCACGACATGGCGAGTACTGAAGGCTGAACGTTTGCGTCCTTGCTGTGACATTGCACATTTTAATTTTATATATAACTGACCTATGTCAGTGTACGTCTACCTCGTGGACACAACCCCTGCAATCTCGGTCTGCAATGGACGCACAACCCCCACAAAAAGCCGTTAACAAGTCGCTGAACCCAGGGTAGGGGTGCGACAAGAAGCTCCCTGGCCGAAGAACTGTGAAAAACAAACCCATTAAGATGCCAGAGCGATCTTCTTCTTGGGTTGGGAGAAGGAAAATCTGCACCTCAACGTGACAGAGGGAAACAATAAACGTTTCTGAGCACATTAAGCAGACAGGCTTTCTCTCAAAACATCATCTCTACAAAACAGAACCTATAAAGAGATGGAACGTCAATTTTAGAAACGGACACTTACGCACCTTCCTGATTCACCCACGCACCAAAACCGACTCCCGCTTGAGAACGACTATGGATTCGCCGGTAAAAGGCGATAACCTAATGCGCGTGAATACCGCGCCTGATTCGGGAGCCATCGTGGTGTTCTAATTCTCTCCCTCATTTTCCCCTTTTTTTGTTTCGTTTTTTTTTTTTTTTTTTTTAATGTTCCGATACCTTCCGCCCTTCATCTAACGCGCTAGATGGGCTTGGAGATCAAAATATAATTTAAATAAAAAGAGGATTTAATATGAAAATGGTGTCTCTCTCATCTTTCCTCTCTCATCATGCATTTAACTCCCACAATCAACATGTTTGAGCGGATGTAAATTCACATGCTCATCAACGGCGCTTTTCTATCAATGTTTTGGTAGGAATAATCGGAGACCACCTACTCGGACCTTATCTTCTGCCAGAACGCCTTGACGGGAAAAACATACTTCACGTTTCTGCAACAGGAGCTGACAGACATGTTAAAGGACGTTCCCACGCACATCCAGAATGTAATGTGGTTCCAGCAAGATGGAGCACCAGCCCATTATGTACAAGAGGTGCGAAACTATTTGGATTTAACTTTTCCGAACCGATGGATTGGGTGAGGTGGTCCTGTAGCTTGGCCACCACGCTCGCCAGATCTTTCGTGTAATTTTTTCTTTTTGTGGGGACAGCTGAAGGCTCTTCTGTAGGAGACCCGCCTTGAATCAGTAGAAGATCTCGTCGACAGACTTTCGGTCGCTGCAGGGGATGTAATCGATATTCCTGGCGTTTTTCAGAAAGTTCGCAAATTCTTTCTTCGCCGTTGTACCTCATGCATAGCCACGTCCGGTCATTGTTTTGAACACTTATTATAATCGCATGTCATTAAACTTTCTTTTGTCACTTATTCTCTGTTTGTGTGTTTATGCCTCTTATAACAACTACACCTTCGGCGCCCTCTAGCACCTTTACGTTTTAATTCCGACCATGCATTCTTTGATGAAAGTTGTTTGCTTGGATGTGTACTATCAACTCTTAAAGTTTTGCCCATTTTTTAAGAATCACCCTGTATTGAATATATATATATATATTTATAATGTAACATAGTATAATGATTTAATGTAATTACAGTATAGATGTAATGATGTATATAAGTAATGTGCTCTAACATTCTGGGTAGACATGTCATCCTCGCGACATACTGCATTCATCCCAACCCCACTTATTTAAATTTGTACAGTGTCTCACGACACTAGGCAAGGGAGTATTAGTTAGGTATGAATGATTTTTTTTTAATTCAATAGAATTCTGATGTCTTAAGAGCTATTTTGCAAAAAATCATAATCAATAAGGATTCTAAAATTTTATTTTTACATTTTTATGTATGATCCATGTATGCGATTCATCGGAACTGAAAATGGAAATGTTCAAGACTAGAAAAACATTCAAGAAGATACGGTTAACCACTCCTTCGCGAAAGGGTGATATTGTCTTGACCTGTTCAAGGCAACATGTTTCTTTTTGAAGAGGTTTCTGCTCCAATAGATGGAACAAAAATCCATTAGTACTCAAAGAGTAACTCACTAACAATGATATATTCACATTATTTTCTTTAACAAATATAATTGCAGGATGTTTCATACGTATACCGATAATGCGCCACTTCACAGATTCTTCCAAATCATACTCCTGAGTCATAACAAACCGTTTCGAGTCCTAACACACTGAAATCAAACGCTGTATTGCAGAAATTCACTCAGATATTCACTTTGCGCAAAGCGCTTGAGTCACCGTCGGATGAAGTAACGCCTTGATTTGCATATCAGAAACCGTTTAAAAATTTTTGATTGGATAATTCTAATTAGACTTTTCTTTTACACATTCCCTGCAAAAATGGATCACATAGATTGGGTATTTCATGGAATATAATTATTTTTGGGTATGTAAAGATAATTTTGGACATAAGTGTATTTAAATAGGTTTTCTGGGACATATATAGAATCTTGGCTTGCGGTGCTTCATTTGTGAGTCGGCGTATTACAATGAATAACTTGTTATCAACGCAAAAAGTTGCAAAATTTGGTATCGAAACTAGCCCAGGGACATTCATCTTTTTAAGCTTCTCAATGAATCAAGTTCTCTAAAGGAAAAAAGAAAATCTATCCCCTTCTTTTGCAAAACTTTAAATTATATTAAATATTCATTAGTAAGAGAGATCAAACTCTGTATAAAAAAGAAAACACTATCATGATGAAAACATTGAATATAACAATAAAATTGAAAATAATGGATTATTGATGCAATATTCCTCAATCGCTTTATGCCGTTTCGTTATGACATTACGTTACTTACATTCCAATTTCAATCGCTATTTTAAATTACGAGGAAAGAGGTAATTCAAATATTCTCTGCACATCTTTTTCTTATCTGGGCTATGAATTCCCACAACTAACATCACATGAATATTTGCAAAAATAGTACAGTTAAGATCCGTTGTCAGGTAGGTTCATCAGCACCGATCGAGAATCTTAAACCATAAAAGCTTACTGGTTGACCTTGTGGTAAGCCTTGTTCTAAGAATTTGACCTTGTTTCTCAAACTGCGTTTCGAATGGAGCTTTCAGTTTCACGATGCAATAAAATTGAAAAAGGGTTCAACTGTAATGATACAGTCCATGCTCACATAAATATTAACCTTGGGTCACCATGAACTTTTGATGTATGGGAAATAAATTTCTAAAAATTTCAAATTTCAATAATGTTTCTAAAAAATTTAAAAAAAAAAGATCATTTGAATAAATTTGTAAACTTTAAGAAATTATGCGCAGGTGAAATCTAAAATACAGAGGCTGTTCACACATTTTTTAGACAATGTATATTGTATTCACGAAACTAAATTACATAAAATTCTTGTGTTTTAAATGTTCTATTTGATAGCCCTTATTCTGAACTATCTTTCGACACCGTAATTTCCAGGATAAAAGTGCCTTTTGAAGCGTCAGAAGAGGTATTCTATCCCATTCCTCCTGAACAGCTTTCCAGAGTCATGTAAGGGTTGTGGGACGACGTTTGGATAATGCAGATTTTAAAAGTCCGAAAGCACAAAAATCTATAGGTGATACATCGTGAGATTAAGTAGGGATATCAGTGAAGGGTATGGCCTTGATACCGGTTTTTTGTTCCATTTCTTTTAGGAAATTTACAGTGGATTTTAATGTGTGACTGCTAGCTTTGTCTTGATGGAGTTCCACAGATTGATGGCACTGTGGGTAAAGCGATGGTATTTCATTCAGAAAAATTGGCTACTATGTATTTCTACGACTATGTATTTCTCATCGTCATGAAAGTAGAATTGTTGAATTTTTGAATGTTTTTGAAAAAATGTGAGTAAATGAGCGTATGCTCTATATTTCTTTTTGACAAACTTTGAACCATAGTTGTGTTATGATTACACAACTTTCGTTCATCGACTATTTCCTTTTTTTTTTCCTATAAAGGACCACATCCGAGAGAATATTTTACAATAAGTTAGAGGCAATAGGTAACTCACACTGACAATCGACAAGTGCAAAACATGACGGTTAAAAAGAGTTCCATAATATCGGGGCCGTGGTGGCTCGGTTGGAAGAGTAACGGATTATCAACCGAAGGGTTGCGAGTTCGAATTCAACAAACACCACCGTCGTGTACAAAGGGGCTGGGGCACGTTAAACTCGTCTTGGCCTCAAATGTCATCACGTTGGCGTGGTGAAGAAGTTTGGAGAGTGGGTTGCCAGCTCAGGTGTTGCCTCGTCATTTGACCGTTGTTCAAAATTACGTGGTGGTGACCTTGGATCTGTCCCTTGGGGAATTGATTCCAGATTGTCGTCAATTCTCCGATGTGTTGCTCCAGTACGACGTTAATTAAAATACCTACCTACCTTTAATTACCACCTACCTACCATTATTAAAATGCCTCCAGTCACTCTTTGTTGTTTCTATTCTTTAGCACTTGAGCGGTTCAACACAAATGTCTGGGAATCTAAGCTCTGGCCTTTAGTACTTAAACTGTTCAACATAAATGTCCGTTAATATTCCTAAGTGTTGCTAATATTTCAAATATCTCTTTTCATGGACTGTTGTTGGGACTTAATTGCAATTTAGGACCGTAATTGAAATTGCGAAATCTTAGTCGAATTTCACCCAAGCAGGAATTTTGGACAAAGTTCTCAGAATGCGCATGCCAAAGTCGGTTGCAAAGTTGTGAAATGGTTGTCTTTGTTTAAAAAAGTTGTATAACAGTTTTTTTCTTGCATAACTCCAAACACCTGTGTAATTATAATCATCATGTACATAGCGGTTCCAAGCAGTGGTCTAAGTAGAACACACATATTGTGCAGTCACTCAAACTGTGAAAAAAAAGTAAACTTTCATCACAATTCCAGTTCGAAGATTGGACAGTTTCTTTTTGTTTTGTAATCGTGACTCTTTTAAGCATACCAACAGGCAGGTGATAAATTATAGGCGGAATAAGACGGTTTTGTCTACATAAAGTACAGCTTGATACGTTAGTGGAAGAACCAGAATAAAATTGCCACGCTGTGTAGTAAATCGTTGGGTCAACTTGATTGCAGATCGTTGAGTAACAACTCGTTTTGCAGAGACGAGTATAATGCTGTTTTGTTCTACTCTTATCACTACAGAGTGTATCTGGATATTCGATTCGTAGAAGAAAAACAAAATAATTTTCAATCGTAAAGTTATTGTTCTACATAAGAATGAATTTAAATAAATGCTACTAACAGAGAAGTACCCGATGAAACTGATAAAACGTAACCCAAAGTTCAAATTGGTGAATTTACAGAATAGAGGAATCAAAACTCACGAGAACTGTACCTGTATACTATTATTGTAATTTCCACTGCCATGTAGTATTTTGCAATTTGGTTTCGGGGTCAATATAATGATAAACCATACTTCAAATTTTTCAAGAGCAATTTGCAAGTTTAAAAATTTTTCAAAATTCTATTAAAGCAAGTCCACAAGTTATACTATCGTTAACTTTCAAGTATTACGCACTCACAAAGCAACATAGTAAAAGTTATGCAAGTGTTTATGTTCTTGTAACGAAACACATGTTTCTGTGACATCTCTATACTGTCTGGTGTCCTTCAATTCAATCTATTCATGGAATAAAAGCTATGCCGTGTGTAGATTGAAACAGTAACAGCAAACGTTGAATTGTCTGTCGACGCTCACTGATTGAAAACTGCTAAACTAACCGAAGTCCACTGTCTCTCATAGATATTCTGAATCAAACCAAAGTCAAAGACATTCATAGTAAAACTCAGTATAAAAAAAAATGTTTTTCTCGGTTTACCTCTACCAGTACAGCTCTATGGTCATCTTTTCTCCTGCGATCGTACTTCACAGTTGGCGCATCCATATTCAGCTGATTGCAGCTACTGAAAAAAGAAAATTCGAAATGAGTAAATTTGTACAGGAAGCATAATTCTTAAATCTTTTTTGTGTTTAGTTTGATTTGAATTGCCAAGAAATTTTATTCGGCCCATGCATCCGATCTATCATTGCAAATTACTTTAATGTGTTCAGATACTGATTATTTCAAACAAAATACAGATACAATTAGGACGCCACTATCACTTCTTCAAGGGTGCCACAAAATATGGCATTGAGCTGCGTCAAAATACTTATTACACTATATAACGACAATAAAGAGTACGAAATTTGAAGAAAAAAAAATAGATAAAAATATTATTGCTGAAATTTTGTATTATGTTGAATATTTATACATATATGTTTTTATTGTTTATCTACAAAACTAATCAAAAAGTTACACCTTCCCATCATTGATCCATGGACAAATCTTCGGGTGAGCTTTTAGATCTCAGCATGTTGAGAGGGTTTTCCATGTTTACAAGACTGCGCACTGGACAGCTTAAGCAAATGATATTTGTCAATAGTACCAAGACTTTCCCACAGTACACCAAATGTAAAGATACGCCAGCCATTCCACAGCAGATATTACATTACATCGATGTTGAATAGCTAATAAATTTTCTCCAACCCCTCTACAATAATTGGAAAATTATTTTTGCACAACCACTATGTCTTGGTGTATAACTTATCTAGCACACCATGGTGTTTGCATCAACCAATTGTTTAGTTATTTTATCGGTACCTATAACACTCAAAAATTTGGTACAGCTACACTCTACGTTTATGAGTGATGGCAACGGCTTTGGCGATTTTTTTTTTTGGCGCTCTTCTAAAGTTGCCAAGTAAAGAATTATTTCCTAACTCTAATGTCACAATTTTTTTTTCTTTTTACAACACACTTTTTAAACATATTTCAGAATGTTTTAAAAAGTATATTTTTAAAAAACTTTCACAAAAAGTAGTAAGCTTAAGCACATATCAAAACACATTTGTGAACCAGCAGAGAAACTAAGCTACGAATGGTAAGAATAGCCTGAAACTTATCAATTACACTAAATACAGTGAGCATGTTGAAAAAGGAAAAATATTTACAAAAGAAAAAAAGCAAGAAATAATACCTGATAAAGTCAGAATTCTCTCGTAAAAAAATAATGAAAACGAAAATGGTCAAAAAAACAAAACTCTTAATCCTGTCATGAAAACTATTATAACAAAATAAAAATTCCACAACTGTCAAAATACAAATAAAAGGACCAATGGTAACACAGAAAACGATTTAAAAGGACCAATGCAATCAAAGGATATTTTAAAAACAAAATAACCATTGGGAGGAAAGAAAAAATTTAAAACGAATAAATGAAATCAAACGACTTTAACATATTTTGGAAGAACTTTCTAGAATATTCAAAATGAAAATTAAAAGTTGCAATCCGGCCGGATTGACGCTAATCCGACTTGATCCGGCCGGATTGATACTTTGTTAGTAAAAGTCTAATCAGTAGGCATTTTTCCAAAATCGGCTGAGCTATTTTAGCATTAGAAAATCAACTTTATTAATTACTAGCAAAATACCCGACCTTACTCGGTTTGTTGAATTGGTTTACTCTAGATTGAAGAGATATTCAAAATATATAATGACTTACGTTTTTTGAAGAATAAAAATTTATTTTAACATCTTTCGCCATCTTTATATTTTCTACAACTTACTTTGGACACAAATCCTACACATGCATATCCATTCATGTAATACATTTCACATACATCGCACAATTGCTGTATGACAAAGCTACAAAATGACGAAAGGTGATACTAAGGTTACTACTAAAAAAGACGATTTATAGGAAGATTTGGAATTCCCTTTCTTAAGTTCTTTTCATGTTCAACTCAATTAATTAAAATTACGATTTACGGCGAGTGCTCTCGCACTCATAGTCAACAAAACAATATTTTTTTACTTGTGGCACTCTTGCCTCCGGTATGCGACATTGTGAAATTTTGCAATCTTCTAATGTCATTATTACAACGAATTTTTTAATGTTTGAAAAAGTTCCAGTTTGGATTAATAAACATTATTATTCTTTCAATAAAGGCATTATTCTTTAAATAACGGCATTATTCTATAAATAACGGCATTATTCTTTCAATAACGGCATTATTCTTTCAATAACGGCATTATTCTTTAAATAACGGCATTATTCTTTCAATAATGGTATTACACTTAAAATTTACTGAAAATTTATACTGACTTACCTAACATTTTTAAGTCTGATACTTTGTGGTGCTGTTGCGTGTGATGAGAAGGAAAACACATTTATTAAAATAATAAATATTTAAAACAGGAAACAGCGAAGTAAAACAAAATAAAAGATGTCGCAAAAAATTGTTCTAAAGATATTAATTTGTGATTCAATTTTATCTCTTGATCTCGCACAGTTGCCACAACTTACAACTAAAAGTGTACAAAATTTAGAAATGTGAAATTAATTCAGAGCGAAAGAACCAGAAAAAATATCACTGCTCGCGCGATCTTGTTCATTCACGTTTAATTGAAAAATATCGTCTGTCCCAAATATTCTTAAATCGTTTTCATTGCGCAAAGAATAAAAATAAGACTCGAAATAAATGAAGTATCAGAGATGAAATTCCATAAAAAAAAAATTTTTTTGAAGAATAATTACTTTTTCAGCAGTACTGGTAAAGCAATCGAAGTAATCGTAATATTCAATAGACATTCCAATTTTTCCCAAACTACCAAATTATGGTTGATTTAAGTATACTTACTCAGGTGTTTTAGCATGAAACTCAACTAAATATAACAATTAAGAAATGTTTAATAGTGTATTCACTAGACTAATAAATAGTGTATAATATAAAATACACTGCAATCAAATATCTGGAATACAATTCATGTGATGCCTACACAAACACACAAACACAAAATCGAGCATAGAACAGAAAGACGGACAGACAGACTTTCGCAACCAATTCCAGTCTCTAAATGAAGATAAGTACTCACTGTATGCAAATTTCCATGAAAATATCTTAAACCGCGTGGACGTGTATAGGGCACAACATACAGACAGACAGACAGACAGACACCAAACGAGAAAAAGGCGGATTCGGAATCAGAAGGGTCCAAAACGGATAGAAAACTTGAAATGGGTCGAAAATATTGAATGTACAAACAAACACTCCATTCTTATTTATATAGATTATACATTGCTAGGAAATCAATCACCAACAATAAATTATGGTAACTACTAGTACTACTAGTAGCAAGTATTGAACAATTGATGATGATCAGTCTTACTATGACTTTTGAGTTTGAAGGAACGATCTAAGGAAACAAATCGTATTAATTGTGTTGTCCCCCAACCTATTTCTCAATAAATTGCAAATATAACCAGCGGCGAGAAAGCCCTCTCAGCTTCGACACTAGTTGGTTTAATCGTCATTAAGTAATCATACATACGAAACAAATATTTTCCTTTGACTCCATTTCATATGAAGTCATTTCTTTTTTCAGTACTTTCTCCAAATCTGTTTCTTTTCGAAAGTTTGTCTTTTTGCAGAAGACTACATTTTCTTGCAGAATTTGCTTTTCTAATTCCTCTTTAATATTAAATTAGTTTGCAATGAAAGTGAGTTGGAATTTAATATTTCTTCTCTTTTACCCTAGCACGAAGTGCCTCAGATAAGTCAGCGCTTAAGACAGTGTTTTGTTTTTCCATCATTTCTAAAATGAATTTTAATGTTGTTTCAGCAGTAAGAAGAGTCGCATCTCTTCTGTATAGTGCCTCAACTGCCAATTTAATTGTGTTTTTATTCTAAATGTACTTTTATACCTTTGTACGTTTCCTTCCTTTCAGTAAATTTACTTCATTCGCAAAAAATGTTATTGATCCTTTAATTTGTAATTTTTGCTAAAATTCTTCAAATTGATGATTGAACTATATAAAATCGATTAATTTACAATCGATTGCTTAATAAACGATTTTGCGACTTTAAAGTTGGATTTGAATAATCGGTTATTTATTTTTAAAAAATTCGGGTTTATCGGATCAGGTCCGGATCCGAAAGATATTGCCGGATCCGAAAGATATTGCCGGATCCGGTAGGTAGCCAAACTATGCCGGATCAGATTGCAATCCCTATTTGCAATACGTTTAAAACAGTGTCCAAATTTGAAATTCGTGTAGCTATAACTACAATTAATCTCGATCTACGAATAGCGACTTTCTATTTTGAGATGATCACTGAAATTGACAAGAATTTTAGGATTGAATATCTCGGGATATAAAGATAGTACTCATGAAATTTCATACTTAGACTAATTTAACGATGCAGAATCTGATTATAGAATCAAAACATGGCATTTTTTATTAAAAATGTCGTTGTTCGTGCAAAATTTAATATGAATACGTCCCGTTATGCAACATTTTTGGATTTGTATTTATAGAGGAGAGTTTGAAATAAAAAATGTGGTTCGGGTTTTTTTTTTCCGATATTGCGTATGGTGTTATTGTTTCTGGGGTAGACCTTTCTTGTTGTACGCTTTCCGTATTGGATAGATAATCGGAAGTAAATCCCTCGTCTTCCCGTGTGCTCTGTTTAAATTGAAAATCCCTCTCCCTACATTCACTTATTGGTTGTTTTCGTTTGGCAAAGTGGGCAAAAGAGCATAAATTACTTGACTTCTATTAATATATATGTATTTTTAGAAACTAGAATGATCTGGATGTTATGCGTATGATTTGAAAAGTTTTATTTGAAGTCTAGCACAAACATCCACTTAAATTCGTACAGATAATAACTTTTATGTCAATCTGTATGTTTACATTGAAAATCTCTCAAATTTGAACTCAGGGTTCGTGAAAGATAAGTTTCCGGGACATTAAAATTGAAAGTTCGACGTCCAATTAAATAGCGACGATAAAAAGAATAACTTTCTAAGGTGAAAATGCCTATCATTATTGTCGCATGACAAGTAACAAAATGGAATGTCTGGCATTCTTTCGAGGAAACTAACTTCGTGTTTCTTCTTTTTCATCATCTCTGGGATTGTATAACCTTCTACGTTAAGTTGACGAAATAACTACTGAGTTGTTCTTTGAACAAGTTTATTCCCCTTGAACGGGTTAACGGACTAACGTAACCTTGTACGATTATCCTAACTTGTTTATTCCGTAGTTTTTATTCAGAATTGGATGTAATTTAATCGTAACCATAACTTCATAAACAGTAGTTCTTACATTAAAAAAATTTTTATAACTGTTCATCAAATGAATATAAAGATGAATGAATGTTGTTCTGTAATTGTGATTATTGTTCATAACCAGGAGTAAATTTAAAGAGTGCCTCAATGAGGTTAAAAAAACACATCGTACTATTTAATATTGGTAATTTTGTGTAGATTATTAATATGTTTGTGATTACGTTTTTTACGATTGCTTTTTAAAATATCAGATTTTTCTATCAAGTTATATGGACGTGGTGATGGTTTACTTGAATTACGAATTGAGAAATGTAAACGCGCTGTTGTGTACATTATTTTTTGTAATAAAGAGACCATAATTGTAAGAATTAATTAATGTTTTTGGTTTAGTTTGGTTTTTTACATTGACGCACTGTTGCGCAAAAACATTGAAATAAGTGTAATATTGTAATTTTGAGAAACAAAGGTGGCAATGCATTTGCTGTGCGGGGTTGTTTCTCGCAACCCAAAACTACACCGTATGCCTTAGGGCGGGATGGCTTGATATGTCTAATATGGATGTGGTGGTACAGTTCATGTGACAATCAAACATTGTTCGGATGAACATTGTTCGTTCGGAACATTGTTCCTGAACGTATTCCGTCACTTGGATTGTTTTGCGAATACGATTTCAGCATGTTGCCAATAGAAATTCAATGAATTAATTCCGAAGTTGTTTGAATTATATGGTCCATGTTAATTCGATTAAATGCTAAACTTTACCAAAAAGACAACAAGCTAGTAAATCTTAAGGAAACTCGATATGGGTATCGTGCGAGAGTATGTAAACTCGATATGGATATCATGCGAGGGTAAGGAATCTCGATATGGGTATCATGCGAGACTATGGAAACTCGATATGGGTATCATGCGAGAGTATGTAAACTCGATATGGGTATCATGCGAGAGTATGTAAACTCGATATGGGTATCATGCGAGGGTAATGAATCTCGATATAAGTATCATGCGAGCGTATGGAAACTCGATATGGGTATCATGCGAGAGTATTTGGGTAACAGGAAGTAAAATATTCCTCTTCCGTCTTGTTTTTTTAATCTACATTAAAACTCCTTCTCATAACAAAATTGCAAAATGAAATAAATATAAATTTTTTACAAACAATTCGTAAATAATTGATTCGTAATCAATTAAAAAATGTTTTATATTTTCAACACGTTTTCTCACTTTTGGACTAAATTTTAAAGCTAGCATTTGGTTACACCAGTACACGAAAGTAATGAATTTGAAATGCTTTTAACTCAACAGTGTAAGAGGCCTTTTCACTGAATCTAAAATGTAGCTGTCGCTAGAGTTTCTATGATGTAAAGTGTTTATTGTACGTATTATGAATAGGGATGCGACATCAATGTCAATGTTTTCAAAACATCGATGTTTTTTTAAAAACATCGATGTATTTAACATCGATGTTTTGGAGTCGATGTTTTGGTAACATCGATGTTTATACTTGTAGATGTTTTTACGCAGTCAATGTTTTATTTTTAAATAAAAAAATTACAGTTTTAAAATTTTTTTAAATAACCTAGTAGCATAATTTTTATAATCAGCAAATTGAACATACTTTTAGACCAAAGTAGCCAAGGGTGAAGGGTCTGAAAAGTAGGAATGCGACATCGATGTCGATGTTTTCAAAACATTGATGTTCTATAAAAAACATCGATGTATTGGAACCGATGTCCAATCACTAGTTCCTAAACCAGTTTTAAGAAATGGAGGAAAAAATTTAAATGCACTGAATTTTAAAAATATCAATGGTTTTGGGGCGATAATTTATCAACATCGGTGTTTTAATTTTGAACATCGATGTTTTGCTGTCGATGTTGCATCACTAGGTGCTAAACCAGTTTTAAGAAATGGGGGGAAAAGTTTAAATACAGTTAATTTTAAAAACATCGAAGTTTTTGGGGCGATGTATTATCAACATCGATGTTTTAATTTTGAACATCAAAGTTTCAAAACATCGATGTTTTGCTGTCAATGTAGCATCCCTAGTTGCTAAACCAGTTTTAAGAAATGGGGGGGAAAAGTTTAAATACACTGAATTTTAAAAACATCGATGTTTTTGGGGCGATGTATTATCAACATCGATGTTTTAATTTTGAACATCGATGTTTTGCTGTCGATGTCGCATCCCTAATTCCGAACATGACATCATTAGTCTTGTATTTTTTTTAAATGATTTAAGCACATAGCCAATCAAATTTCCGATATAGGAATTTCGAATTAGTCTATGATATTTGATTGGTCAAAGCAAATTAGATTAAACGCCAAACGCCGCTAAACAGCGATAAATTATATTTTAAGGTCAATCCGACGTGATATCATAGGTCTGATTCGTAAGACTTTTATGGCAATAATATAAAGAAAGGTACAGCTTCAGTCTTCGTTTATAGCGGTATCAGTGACCTTGGCGCTTTTTTTGGCGCACTTCTAAAATTGCCAAGGAAAGAATTATTCCAAACGAACCAATGATATCAAACGACAGTTTAACAGATTTTAAAAAAACTTTTTGGAATATTCAAAATAAAAATTTTAAGTTTCGCTTTATTAAAATTATTATCTTAAAAATCAAATAACGCTTTTCGAGGTTGCCATAAAAACCGCAACAACCGTAATACCGGTGGGTTGCCTTAACAAACCATAAGTCGCTACTAGAAATGCGCCCAAAAATAGAATGCCACCGCTATAGACGTAGACTGAAGTTGTAACATAAAGTAATACGCACAATGAAAGTTTTACAGACACAAAGGAGAGAAATATATTCAGGAAGATTCTTATTCTTATCTAACAGAAACGACGCACTGACACATTTAAAGTAGTCTCTTCAAAGTGTTACGCATTTAAAAAAAAATCTGTACTGGCGCAGTGTGGAATGTTTCAGACATATCACTTCACACGTAGTTTCACAAACGCAGAGATTTAATCGTTAAAACGCAAAACTGGCTGTAGAATTCATTTTATCTATTTCAATTATTCAGGGATTTGTTACGATAAAAAGCGATTGTATTTCAAGAGATACATCGTACCTAATCTACACTCACTGCCAAAAGTCAAGCACGAAAGATGAAATGCGAAAAAAAGCGACAAATACAAATACAAATTTTGACGACCAGCTACAGGCTCAAGCCCAACAAGGCTGGTCCTTTGTTTATGAATTTCCCAATTCCCACTGATTATCCAATTGTATCTTAAATTTGTACACTCTCTTTGAATTAACTATATTTTCTGGCAACGCGTTCCATTTGTCCTTAAATCCCGATTAAAATGTGTCTTATTCAATTTATACCCATGGCCCCTTGTTCTGTTATCCCCATTGAAATTTAAGCCCTCTGTGTCCCCTTGTTTTACCAACTTGAAAAGCTTAAGCAAATCCCCCCTCCTTCTTCTTCTTCTTCTTTCCAGTGTATACATGTTTAGCTTACTTAAACGTTCATTATAGTCGAGATTTGCTATCCCCTTTATTATTCTTGTAGCTCTGTGTTCAATCCTTTCAATTAATTCTATATCCTTTCTCATTTATGAAGCCCAGAATTGTACAGCATATTCTAGGTGTGGTCTTACTAAACACTTATATAACGGCAAGATTATATTCTTATCCCTTGAAGTTACAGTCTTTTTAATGTACCCCAATAACCTATTAGCCTTTTTACCCGCAGCTGAACATTGGTGACCCATTTTAAAATCCCTGTGAATTATCATCCCAAGATCCTTGACTGTTTCTCCCTCCTTTACCTAAACTCCCTGCAGACAGTACTCGGCTCCACTGTTCCTGTAACCCATATGCAGAACTTGACATTTACCTATATTAAATGACATACCCCATTTTACAGCCCATTCGGATATCTTATCAAAATCCCCTTATAATGTCTCTATCTGTAACTTGGTATCCACTGTCCCCCTCATTTTTAAGTCATCTGCAAATATACTGATTCAATTCTTAATCCCCTGACCTATATCATTTATGAAAATTATAAATAAAATTGGTCCCAAAACTGATCCCTGAGGCACCCCCACTTATAACTTCTGTCCACTGTGAATAATTTCCTTTTACCTGCACTCTCTGCTTTCTACCCAATAACCAATTCTTTATCCATACTAATCTTTTCCCCTGAATCTCCAGCCTTTCCAATTAAAACAGTAATGCCTCATGGGGTACTTTATCTCAAGCTCAGCTTTGATTGACAAATCTTTGATTTGACACTAAATGCGGCAGGAAAGTAGCAAATACGTTTATGCATGAAACAAAACAAAGAAATAAATGCAAAGATAAAAACATTATTGAATTTTCATCTCTACTATTACAAAAGAAAGTGTTTGTTTGTTTGGGGCCTCAAAATCCTCACGATTCTATGGCACTTACAGCAATGAGATTTGGCACACAGGTAGTCCGAATTATTTGCAACTTTTCGGTCGCGGCGAAGTTTAAAATTCAATCTAGAAGATTTTTGAATAAATTTCATAGTTTTATTCTCCATTGATTTTCCAAACGCGGAGAACTTTTTCTACTCATGCGACCTTGCAATTAGTGTTTGGAATCATGCCAAGTTTTTTTCATCCGCAAAACGCGGAAAAAATTATTTTCTTTTTGTTTCCGCTTTGATTTTGCGCGATTGATTTTCCAGTCAGACGATAAATCTTTTAACGGAAGTCAAAGTTCTTTTTTCTATCTCCTAGACGGTATAAGAAGAGTAAAAATTTCAACGGATTTGAAATCTGCGGAAAATCTTACACTAGCTTAATACCTCACACCACGGACACGGGCAACGCCACGTTAGCCACGCAGTGGCTAGTAAATTATAAGATGAAGTCATGATGAGTCATTAATAAAAATGATGTTTAAATCCAAAACAAATAAACGAAACGGACATTAATAGGGTATGTGACCACCCATCATCCTCATAAAAAGTTTACAGCATGTGACCTGCTTTCCAAGAGGTGATCAACCACCCCAGAGTCAAGGAATCGCCATTCCTACTGTTGAGCAGTTTGCAACTCTGTGAGAGTAGCTTGGAGTGGGAACCGTGCAAACGCAGCTCGGCCAAGAACATCCCAAAGATTTTCAATGGGATTAAGGTCAAGCGAGTACGTTGGCCAAACCAAACGCACAATCCCATCACCTTCTAGTTAGTCGTCGGCGATGCCAGTTCGCATTATCATCCATTAAAACAAAAGAAGGACTAACTACTGCAGCGTACACTCTCACAGTGGGTTCTAGGACTTCATCCCAATACCGGACACCGTCACAGAACCCCGTCTATAGATGTGCAGGTCAGTGCGATATACCAACAAAATCCCAGACCACACCATGATGCTACCACCTCATGATGCTCGATGCTGTTCTGGGCCCGATTGCGTGTGCCTTGTTCTTTCCAAACCCTTACACTTTTGTCACCTAGCTTCAGGGCAAATCTCGATTCATCCAAGAACATAACGTTAGCCCAATCAGACACAGTCCAATTCATAGGTCGCCGACACCACTTTAATCGTACCACTCTGGATTGGATGGATAGAGGAACACAAACTCGTGGTACCCGGGCGTACAGTCCATTCATGTATAACCTTCGGCGTACAGTAGTGGCAGATATCGTCTTACTAATGGACGCTGCAACCATAGATGTCACACGTGTGGAGGTTGCACTTCGATTCCGCTTCGCTACAACAGCAAGATATCGATCTTCCGCGGGGGTCGTAACCCTTGGGCAGCCGACTACAGGTCTTCAGACAACTGTTTGCCTTGATTGGAATTGTTTCCATAATCTTTAAATGGCGGAATGTTGAACGCCGAAGAAAAGAGCAACATCAGTGATTGATTACCCTACTTCAAGACGTCTCACAGTACGCCAGCGCTCACTATATGTCATTCGTCTTCTGGAAGTCATAGAAACACGTCTGTCTTGAAAACTAATCGTACGATAGTTCTAGCCACTTTTTATCAGCATGTACATGAAACTCCTCTTTCTCTTCACAGTGCTGGCTTCTTATACGATGGCCTCTTTTGCATATTTCTCGACAGGAAACCGTGAATGGCTGTAACATAACGCATTTGCATACTTCCATCTACCTCTGCAGCAAATTGCAGTCTCTCAAATTCTGATTGGCTTCTGAAAATTAACATTTTCCTCTCCTTGCTTAATTTTTGGCAGTGAGTGTACATTTCGACCTTGTATGTTGATTTGGTGCGTAGTATGGTGGTAGTATTAGGTGTCTGTGTTTAATGGTATGTAGATTAGGAAGATTACAGGGTAAAGAACGGATAAATGAGTATACGCCCCTCACAAGTTTAAAGTTGATGAGCATTTCTAGAATCGAATGATTGACACTCAAACTAGTAATCTCGCTTTTATCTCGATGCTTTCATTTGGTACAGTTTAAATGTATCATTTACACTAACAGAATTATTATCAATTTTTGTGTAACATAACCTCTTCTGATACGTAGCCTGATTTAGGCCTTCTCCAAAAGTGAACGTAATATTGGTCAGATGAAAGTTGTTCAAATGGCATTAGACCTATTTCATAAAAATATGTTCCATTTAAGATCGTCATTCGTCTTACATGATTATTCAAAAAGAAATTGACTGATAATATTTGTAAAATAAAATTTCATTTTATATTTAATAATAAAAGTGAGAATTGCATATGTGCAATTCCAATTCCTTTTGAATTTTAGATTCATTCTTACTGTTCAATATTTTTTTTAGTTTGTCAGTTTTATACACTTTTTTAAATAAATACTGAGCCTAGCTTCTACAACGGTGACTAAATTATTTTATTTAATAATATTTATAATGATTGGCATAATAAGAATTTTACATTTATGACAAGAGTATGAGGATTTTGAATATTTTAATGATATCTAAAAGTCATCAATATTTTAACAAGTTTATTGTTGTTTTTAATTGTAAATACTTGTTGCGTCCTCATAAGTTCAGGGTTTTAATCACAAGTTTAAAAAAATGTGAAAAGTTCGACTTTTATCATGAATAACCTTGAATAAAATAAGTGTAACTGAACACAAATATAAAAACATAATGTGAGCAATTGAAAAACGACAATGTGTGTAAGTTTGCAGACATGTATTGTAGTCGAAGATGTGGCTTTATTTACAATCACATTTTAATATTACATCGAATGATCAAATGGAATGTTTTAAATGGTTCACCACTGCATTCAGAGCAATAGTATATTTACTGTACATTAAAGTAGCAGTTAAAGAATATACAACAAATCATGACAATATAAGAACTTATGTGTCCATTTAGCATATTATAAGCATTATTTTGGGCATTTATTATTTTTAAACTCGTTTCAATTAGACTTTTTGATTCAAGTTGGTTTTAATATCAATATAGAAAATTTAATATGTAAACCATTTTATGACTTTTATCAATAGATTGAGAATTATGATTTTTATAGATTGACAACTCCCTTTGTCAATCTATAAAAATATATTTATTCGTATATTTTACCTCTATTGTTTAAAGTAAATGAAAAGGGTTCGTGTTCTTCTCGTACGAGCAAATCCGTTTCTTTTATAACATGGTTTCATACTGGTTGCCAGTGATTCTGTTGAAAATTGTTCCCCAATTTTATTGAATCGAAAGTAATCGTTCCAATATTTCCGCACAAATACGCGAAAATATTTCCTCAATTCTTAATTTAAATATCTCTCAAGACGCATTTGAGCAAGGACCAAATATTTAAATCAAGTAAAACGAACTATTTTTGCTACTCAAACAAATGTAACACTGATCGTAAAAAAGAACACTTACCGCCTATTCAAAACCTCCATAGTTTTTTTCGAGGAAAATGCAACACTGCCACACAAATTGAAAAACTACAATCACGTAAGCTCAAACGCGTTACAGAAGAGAGAAATGGAATTGAGCGGTGTTCTTTGATACAATTTCCGTTCTTTCTGAAATCGTTTTCCTACCCATCTAAAGATTCAATGATTCCAATAACCCTTCTCAAGGAAAAAAAACCGAGAACAACTGATTAGAGATTGAGAGAGAATGATAACAGAAGAGCGGCTGAGAAGCTGTTGGCCAACTCCGATATAGGTTTATGGAACGAAAATGAAAAGAAAACTTTTGGAAACACAAAAGCTGACGAAAAGAAGGAATTCGCTAACTTTTTCTTGTCTTCTGTGTCATGGGGTGATCTCACTTTCTGGACAATGGCTGAAACACTGCACTCATTGCGCACTCCACTTAATTCCTGATTAGGGTTGCCAACCTTTTCTGAGACAATTCCGGAACATATTGCGCAAAATTGAAATGTTTATATCGTCACTCAAAGTGCATAAGGTCGTACTTCTAAAAGCTGCAGTTTTCAGAACAGCTAAAAAACGATTTCTCTCTATATTAAAAAAAAGTTACCGCCGACGCAGCAGGATTGAAAACTATGTTGCTTAGCTCGATTCTTAAACGATTTCCCGAGAAAGTACTGATCGGAAAAAAACGAAATTAACATGATTTGTTCTTCATCGTATTCCCTGGACAATTATTAAGATTTTTTTCCGATGTGGCTATTAGTTTAGGGTTTATTAAGTGTCAAAATTGAAGAAGCGAAATTTCTTCCGCGAGTGAGCAAAACACATACAAATTTTCAGTCTTCAGCCGTGAGTTTTTCTTAAAGAGTACCTCTCAACGTAATAAATAGTATGGCTTGTATAATATATAGTATGGCTTGGGATAGTAGGGGGAACGGACGTTTGATGGACACGAAGTCATGTGCAATGGAAATAATTATTTTGGAGTGTAGGTGATATTGGTCGATAGCTTTCTCTGAAATTCCGTGACAGTGTGACATTCAATCGAGATTCTGGACAGCAACTTCAACTCCGGGACAATCCCAGCCAATCCGGGACGGTTGTCGACCCTAGTCCTGATGCAATGGTAATTAGAAAGAAAATTCCAAGCTTCAAATATTATGCGATTATTTTAAAACATGGATTCAAAAGACTTGTATTCTTAAAAGAAACGTTTGTTTTATAATGAATTCAGAAAGGCAAAAAAATACAGTGCACGCCTTTTTTATTTAATAACTTCTGTTCAAATTTGATTTTATAGACCCTTTCAGGGATAATGGGATGCCCTTGATATTGTTACTCTTAAGTATGCAAATATTATAGGTAAATCAGGGCTACCAAGACAAGGTATGTTATGTTATTCTTTCATTTGGTATTCTGAAGTCCAGTAGAGCTTTAGATGAGATGATACATTAAAGAAAACAATAGTCGTTAACAACTATAATTATTAAATTTTTTATACTTTAAAAACATATTCATATGAGAGGCATTCTCTGTTAAGCTGAATGTAAGTTGGCTGTTATGTTCATGCTGCTGAATGTATTTCCGGAAGTGACGTCACTTGGCTCACTTGACAAATACGATTTCAGCAGGTCGCCAATTTTAATTCCAAAGAATGTAATCCGAAATAATCTATGAAATTTGACTTGTCACCGAGAGTTAGATTAAATGACAAATGTCACCGGAACTGCGATGAACTACGTTTCAAGGCTAGGTGCACACATCCGGTTTTTCAACGTGCGGCGCCACTGCCGCAACGCAAGTGCGATCTGAGATACATTAGATCCAATGGAGTATTGCACACATGGTTGTATCCAGTAACGTCTATTTTGTTTCAAAATATACTTTTTTTTACACCAAGTAAGCGAAATAAACACATTTTCTTCGATGGAATATTTATCGCAAGAGGCGCGAAATGAGTACTTGCGTCATTTCACGGTTATGAGTGTATAGTTAGGCATCGGTGCCGCAACGGCGCCGCACGTTGAAAAATCGGATGTGTGCAACAGGCTTAAGGTAATTCCTTTATGCAGAATGCGAGATCATTTGGGTTGCGTTATCAATGTCGTCACACACCGCCTTTTTTGTTTGTTTACGCTTAAAATCGCTCTCCCAAGGTGATAGGTTTTCATACTTTACCCTTCTAAGGGTGGAACATCTTCAGTCTATGTTTATAGAGGTGGCAACGGTATTGGCGCTTTTTTGGCGCACTTCTAAAGTCGCCAAGGAAATAATTATTTCAAATGTATCAATGAAATCAAACGACAGTTTAACGGATTTTGAAAGAACTTTCTAGAAAATTCCAAATGAAAATTTAAACTTTCCGCTTGCCGAGTTTGACATAATGATACAGATGGGTTGACTTAAGCTGCCGTAATTCGCTACTAGAAGTGCGCCAAAAAAAGCGCCATGACTGTTGCCACTGCAATAAACGTAGACTGAAGCTGTACTCAAAGGGCTAACTGTTTGATTTTGATTAACTGGCGATTCCAACTTTGGACTTAAAAAGGAAATTTACTACCTTTACACACATTAATGACAACCACAATAAACAATTAAAATTAAACTTTTAAATAGATAATCAGTTTTCGCAAATTCTGAAATAAATTATGATGATGTACAAAAGCTGCCTCTGACGTCGCGATGACGTTTCTCTTCGGTCTATGAGAATTAAATTATTGAATTACCATTATGGAGAGAGAGAATACTTATACTCTTCCACTCCAAATTTCATAAATTAATGAAATGCTTTTGACTTTAGTATACTGATACATATTCAAATAGTTTATATGAATTTTCGATTTTCAGAAGCGGCGGTGATGTAATAAACTGGTGATTTTAACATTCATTTGAATCTGTTCCTAGAAATATGATTATATTGAGCGACTTATTTTACTAACGGTGGGTACTGTATTAAAAATAATTAGATACTCAATTATTTATGGTTATAGGCTCGACTAAAATGATTGGATCTTTGATAGCCAGATTACAAATATGCAAGATAACCATGTAAGTAAAAAAGCTTATACTCTTCTAGTTCATGTACAGGTGGAAGAACGACTGTACATACATATGTAATTGAACGGGGTATACATTTCGTAATAATTAAAAAAGTAGTATCAATAAAAATTTTACTTAAAGATTATTTCTTAAAAATATTTTTAAATGAGAAACGATACAAAACCGTGACGAACTATAGCATAGTGATATTTTTTTTATGATACTCTGAATGTTGCAAATACCAAAGTAAATGTTTTTTATTTAAAATATTATGGTAATGGTAATGATAATATTTAAGTTAACGTCGTACTAAAGCTACACAACGGGCTATATTAAAATATTATGAAAATATGAATAATAAGGTTGAAAAGACATTTAAAAATAAATTTTTTGGTGTAATATTTAAATTAATCAAAAAAGAATTTGTTCATATATGAATTCGATTGCATTTGGTTTCTATTTTCATCTTCAAAACGCGTGGGAACGCTGTAGCTCAGTTAGTAAAGTCGAATATTAGCAATCGTAGGGATTCCAGTTCAAAACTTGATCCAATCAAAAAATGCATTGCACATAGGATGACCATGGATCAAAATGACGACGTGTTGTCTTCGTACCTTTCCCTTCGGGACTGAACCATCGCCAATAGCCCGTTATGTTGCGCTTTTGTGACGTGAAACCAACAACATACCTATCTTTTAAATTGATAATTGATCATTTGTAATTAACGCCGTACTAGAGCAACACAACGGACTATTGACGACGGTCCGGGATCAATCCCTTAAGGGAATTGATCCGAGGACTACACATCGTAATTTTGAACCACGGTCAGATGACGAAGCAGTACCTAAGCTGGCACCCTACTCTCCAAACTTCCACACCAACTCAACGTAAGGACTTTCGGCCACGACAGATTTGAGGTGCACCAGCCGCCTCTACACCATACACTTACAAACATCCATGCACTGACCCGGATTCGATCCGGGAACCTTCCGATCTAGAGGCTAATACCTTAACCACCAGACCGTTTGGTCGACTATAATTATTTGAACACGAAACTCAAAATAACATTTGGAAATTCGAATTAATTTCGAACATGAAATTTCAGATTATACTATTGCCTATTGAAACCGTTTTCGATGGCAAGTCGATGTATTTTTCATAAATGAGAATGTTTGTCTGGATATTTCGCTTTTGCATAAGTCTTTTCTTCCAAACCTGTTTGCAAACGTGATTGACTGTGACAAAATAATAGGTTCTTTTACTTTCAACTGATTTCATTTTTACGTTTTATTTTCCGACATAAATTTACTGAAGAACTCTTGAAAAATTGTCTGACGCGCGAATAATGCAACGAAAGGAAGTATTTTTCGTCATGTTTTAAGTATAAATTATATGCTTGATGCGGGCTTCGTAATTTAAAGCTTTTTCTCCAAAGTGAGCGGCTGAAGGAGTCTTAGGAAACAATGCTGGACCCAAAGCATTGAAAATCAAGATATTTTGAAAACATTTTTTGTCTTTTAATATTTTAAGCAGACAGTTGACTATACAGACATACTATAATTATGCATTGTCACTCTCTAAACTAAAAAGAGAAACGGACTGCAAATAGTTGAATGTGGAGATTTAAAGATGCAACTGACGAAAACCGAGCCAAGCATAAACACATTGGTAGCACAGAACTGAAAGTTTCATCTTTCTCATTAAAGATTGCCTTTAATTTGATTGATATTAATTACCAATAATACTAAGAAATCTAGTGTGTTAAAATGCAACTTATCTATATATATATTTCTCTTACGTGGCACGCAAAAAAGACGTTATTTGTTACCGCGTTTTGGCAACATTGTGCGATTGTTTGTTTACTAGGAGCCTCGCGAGTCATTTGAATCTATAGCGTTATCGGATGAAATTTTATTGGAAAAAAAAATGAATTTTAGACGAGCTGTTGCGGTTCGTAATAGAAATCTAAGAAAGCGGAGGATCTTTTCAGGGCTATTTAAAAAACGGTCCTTTTCAAGGCTAACAATTATAGTACAACAAGACGCGTGCACTACAACTTTCGACAACAAACTCAGTCAAAAAGTGTATGGGTGGCTCGAGTACTGGGGAAATGTACACACAAACAACATACTGGGTATTCAATTTCCAAAGCAGCGCTCACATTACGAGTAAAAATTTGCTCAAAGTTTTCATCTAAATTCTGATTCCAGAGGTACTGTATATATCTTTTATGTAATACAACAAATTTAGATTTGAAAAATATTTTTTTGGAATATATTTTGTAATCAATCCCTTCTGCTAGGACACGCGTCTTCATTGATGCGAGTGAAGCAAGCATAGGTTCGCGCAGCGAACCAATGAGAATTGCGAAGCAATCCTCCGGGGGCTGGCGAGCGTCAGCGAGCAGGGGGCGGGCCCCCTAGTTTTTATTATTTCGTTTTAACAAATAATATAACTTTTATTCCAAATTGTTTTTATTTTCAAATTAATTTTTTGAAATTCTAAAATTAAAGATACAGCTATATAAATATTTGGTGACATTCAAAAATTATAGTCACAGATATGCATGTGAAACTCACCTTCTGTACATCAAAATAAGAGCCGAGTGTCCGAGTTGAATCAAACAAGGGAATTGATATTAAAGGAAGGTTTCTTCTTGTTAACACCAAAAGAGAAAGAATTGGAGGACCTTTCTAACCAATGGCTAATCTGTCATGTCCGTTTTTCGGTTAGTGCAGAGGGGAGTACTGCCTCCATATAAGAAGAAGACACAAAAACTAAAACCGGGAATTAATTATCTAATTGAAACCACTTTTCCTATTGCTTGCACAGACGTTTGAATTTTCCCTCTCGCGTGTGAAAAGAATCTTCTGGTTCTCTAAACGGTCCACCACGGTCAAAGTCAAAGACACTTCCATAAGTGACGTCACACGATGTATTACAACCGGTTGTGAGGCGATTTAAAAACAGTTGAATAAATAGCGATATGAAGATTCCCGTGGAATTCGACGGGGTTTTATTGAAAATTCAAATTTATTTAACCTTTGTGATCGTGCGGTTGATTAATTATGGCACATTCGGGCGTAATTGAAGGCGCGTGCTCACGAATCAAGTTTAATAGACCGATTATAGTTGGTCAATAAAAGTTGAATACGACTTGAATCAGTTTTTGTTCGCATATTGCAATAGAAACTGATCAACAGTTTAATAAGCGAAAATATCAAAGTTGCTATTGAAAAATTATCTATTTATTGAAAATCGCATGTAAGGTATCGTAGTGGTGTAAAATGTTCCGCAGATTTCAAATCCGTTGAAATTTTCACTCTATCTTCAACGATCGCGAAGATGCAAACTTGGCGTATAGAATAAAATAGCACTTTTGTTTTGTTTCTCGAATAAAATAAACCAAGACAGATCGTTTGCGTAGAAATAACTCGAAAGCAGATGTGGCGGATGACTCATCAGTTAAAGTTTGTGTTCATCTCATCATGACTCGTCAGTTAAAGTGAACGATAAAGTTTGAATGGGTCAAACTTTTCTTGATCCACTAAAAAGTTCATCAACTCTATTGAAACAAAGGTTCTCACTATAGTTTCATTCAACTTTTGTTGATCAACTATAATCAGTCAATTAAACTTGATTTGTGAAAACGCGCCTTAAGGTACCAGTATACGTTGGAACTTTTTTTTTTTTATTATTATTTTGGAGCCAGACTAACAAAAATTTTTATGCTTCATAAATGTTAGAAAACTAACATATCTGCACAAAAATTTTGAAATTGGTAATATTAAATTAATTAATTAAAATTTAATCAGCTAATTAGGGTCTTACGGTACCGGTCATCACTCATTTTGTAATTTATTTAACATTTTAATTTTAATTGCAAATGAAAGCAACTGATATGGTGCAGGGACACTACTATAATTGTACATCTAAAACAAAATGCTTTTTAATAAGAAATTTATGTTTGGAAGTATTTAAAAATCAACACTTTTTACAAAAACAAAACTATTCAAAATTAAGTTAAAAATCAATTACTTCACTAGCGTAGTTGATTTTAGTACAGTCTCTGCTCTGCATTATTCACTTTTAATTGCATTAAAAAAATTTAAATCGGTTAGTTAAACTGAAGTTATCACCGGTGGAATTATGTCTTACACTGAAAAAAACTAGTTCTTCAGAAATCAAGTTTAAAGTTTGTGATATAAATTTTTCCAATGAAACAAAATTTTATGATTACAAATACTTACTTACTATTTAGTTAAATGCGCCAGCTTCATATGTGGGTCCTTCTAATTTGGCTCTATGGTCTTCTTTTTTTTTCCGGCCCCTGACGTGTTTTCGTCGATTTTTCTGCAACGATGTGCTTTGCCGCTGGCTGCTTTTTACACTCAGATTGTCTTTTCTCAGTACACCTTGAACCATGTATTGACCAGGTATTATTCGCATTCGCTTCATTATCTCTAATTGAGGTTTAGCTCCTGAATTGAAATATATCAGGGCATCATAGACTGATAATTTCAAGACAATGAGGCCTGCATAGTTAGTTTTGGGGCATCTCTTCCAAATTAGGGAATGAAGGCTCTCGTTACAGTTTTGAGTTTTCCATGGAGACACTTACCCAACATCTCAGGAGTTGTCAGTATGATGTAGATGGGTTTCACTATCTACGTAGTATCCATGGGTAGTCCTCCCTTGTGTTTGAAGATTGTATTGTTCGCTGTGGCGCGCTGGTACGAGCACCAACTTTCTTTGCCTTTTGGACACTTGGAGTGTAGAGGATGCGAATCCTTAGCATATAAATGGTAAAAACTACTCCAAATTGCTTTCGACATCTGCTCAACGGATTTGGTGTTGTTTCGAAGTGCAATTCCGAAGTAGTTTTGCATTTTATTAATTTGTGTAAAAGTTAACTTCCCTCTACCGCCAATTCCTCTCCGTGTGCTTTTTAATTTCCGTAAAGCTGTACAGGTGAAGATCCTTCATAATTGATGGTACACACATGATTTGCTATGACGGAGGCATATTTTGGATCCACCTTTTCAACATTTCCCCTATTTGCGGCACCCAGTAAATTCTTTCGAAATAACTTCAACGTCCAGAACCTCTCCCGTGTCAATAGAAAGTGTACTAACAGCACCGTTCAGACAAGAATACCCTCGTCTCTGCCAAGTGTCATCCACAGAAACACAACATTCAACACTGTTGTTTTGTTCGCGAACTCGAATTGCAGCAACCTTCATAATCTCCTCGCCTAACCTCTCGACAACCTTCAATAGGGTTTTTGTATGTTCGTTGTAGGCATTCTTATTGGGTGGTGGCGGCATGTTCACTGTCGATAAAATAGTGCAGGCATCTTCATATCCACAACCAATTTGCCGCATTCCATACACCAAACGTCGATTAACTTCGAACACTTTGTCAATTCTTTTGGATGTATGACAGCTGTCACTAAAGTATCCACATTTGGTGCAGGTAATTGTCAATTCAAGTTAGCAACCCATCCTTTTTGTAGGGTTATCACTAACATTTAAGCTGGAACTGGCACACGAAGAACAGCAAACCATTCTGAACATAGAATTTAAGCATTCCGTGTCCATAAAAACATCTGTCCAAGCAAATAAGAGTCTTTTACAGCAGTGGGAATATTGTTCAGTTTCACTGTCGAAGCAGTATCCACATGTGATGGAGTTTTAAGAGTGTCCTTCACATTTGTGAAGCGATTTCCCCTAAATGTACGCATCTTCTTTCGATCATAATTTTGTTTCGAACTTACTATAAATTAGAAGTTGAAGTATATATGAACCAAACAAAAATAATTCTATATGATAAAGCAAGCAAATTGAAAGTAAAACGAGCAAACGATTTTTAAATTCAAAATAAACACAAATGCAACAGTTAAAGCTGCACTAACACATTGTTGCCCTTCGGCAACATGTGAAATTGTCAAAATTATTCTAAAATAATTAAATGTTGTAATTATAGCTAATATTTGTTTCATACCACATCAATATTTTAGTTAGGCCTAACGCGAACGAAAAACGAAACCAAAATTTTTCACTGTGTACCTTTACAAAAACTTTATTTAAAAAGTATCTTGAATTTCGTAACGAACATGGTATCATTTTGAAACTAATGAGTTGGAGAGTATTTTAGAATAAAAAAACTAAAATGCAAACTTTCACCGAATTTCGCGATTTCCAATGTCTACTGGTACCTTAAGGAAGTATTGATTTTTGATTCAGCTGAGCAAATGGATTCTAATCTTACTGTTTGTATATTAGCTTTTAAAGCTCCTACTTTTTGGGACTTAGATCCTAGTATTTGGTTTTCTCAAATTAGCTCACAATTCGTGTGTCTGGAATTACAGTGTATAGAACTAAATACCATGCAGTGGTAGCCGCATTAGATTCTGGTGTTTTGAAATGGGCGTTAGGTACATCATCGTCAACCATCCTGTAACAGAGGCTTATAAGATCGCATGTTATTTTTTTCATGATCAATCTGCCAGTGCACAGTGCAAGGTTAAAAGCAATACTTTCAGGTAGATGTACAGTTAGGCGATCGTCGTCCATCTCAACTAGTACTTGGTGGTATTAAAAATTTAAACGCCGGAAAATTGCGATAAATTGTTTTACGTACGCTTTGAGTGCAGCGATTACCACAACAAATACTGAGTGTCTGACCTGAAGAAGTGATCACTTTAGCGAAATCAGCCAATATCACACCGATGAAGTTTGGGAACCCGTAAATAACATCTGTGTGTCACGGATTGACGATGGTAACACTCGGCATTTCAATCTTTTCAAACCCAAATTGAAGAATTAAAAAGATCTATACAATATATAAAATTTCAATTGAATTATCCTGGACCTAGTACAACGCGTTTTGGAAGACTAAGGATCAAGAAATCAAACTTTCGATCTCGATATTCAGAAACGCGAGCGAGTGGGAAATGTTTTTATCATGAAAGGTTTGGTAGTAAAGCACATAAGTGTGTACCCCCCGAGCAATTGGACGGAAAACTAACAGGCACTTCTGCAGCGTCGGCGGCGGAAGTTGTTAGTGAAGGATGCCGAATTTTCGTGTATGAAAAATCCTCAAAAATTAAATATTTATTAGAGAATGGTGCAGTAATTTCCTGTTATTCACGCCGGTTAACCACTAGTAAAGAAAAAAAAATTATTCATGCAGCTAAGGGAACAGTGATTAACACTTACGGTCATTGCCATTTTAGCCTGGATTTTGGTCTAAGGAGAAAATTAATTTGGAATTTAGTGATCGCTGAATAGCTACACCAATTTTAGGAGTTGAGTTTTTTCAGAACATTTTGGTTTGTTGGACATAAAAGAGAAGCGACTTATTGACAACGAAGATTCGTTGTTTACCAGCTGTTCCGTTGTTTCAGGACTATTCATAGGTAATGGTAATGGTAATTTTAGTTAACGTCGTACTAGAGCAACACAACGGACTATTGACGACGGTCCGGAATCAGTCCCTTAAGGGAAATATTCGAGGACAACACCTCGTTTTTTGAACCACGGTCAGATGACGAAGCAACACCTGAGCTGGCATCCCACACTCCCACGCCAACCCAACGTGAGGACTTTCGGCCACGACAGATTTAAGGTGCACCAGCCGCCTCTACACCATACGTTTACAAACATCCATGCCCGGACCCGGATTCGAACCAGGAACCTTCCGATCTAGAGGCTAACACCTTAACCACTATACCGGTTGGTCGGCGACTATTCATAGGATTAATCCTGTGACGGTCCTGGTGTGATGTCACGGTGCCTATGCTCGTGGCGTGTTGTGCGCATGTGCGTCTTGAGTATAAAATGTATAAAAGCCGGCCATTGGAAGCAAGTCACCACTGTAAGTATGTGAAATCAACTATATTGGCCAGATAAATTATTGAAGTAACTCTCTCGTTTCGTTAATAACTTCGGGGAGGCTACATCCCCGCTTTATGGAAAGTCGGAATGTGACGATTTACTAGCTAAATTTCCATAGACTCTTTAGCCCCAGTGTTAATGCCGACAACAACGCCAGCGATGAAGTATTAACGCATAACGACTGGCTCACCAATTTTTTTTAAAGCCGATACGTTTAAATCCGGAAAAGCTCGCAGCCTTAAAAAAAGAATTTCAAATGCTAAAATAGATCAAGGTGTTTTGAGACCTTCCCAGAGCCCTTGGGATTCCCCCTGAGCCCAGTCCATTTCGTATGAAAAAATAGGGTTTTTGGAGGATTTGTGTGATTTTCATTCATATAATAAAGTGAATGCCTCTGCCTCATATTCATGATTTCGTTATGGGAATCTGTGGGAAAAAAATATTTTCTAAAATAGATCCTGTAAGAGAATATCAGCAAATTCTTGTCGATGCCAGGGATATACAGAAGACTGCTGTCATTACCCCCATCGGGCTATTTGAGTATGCCAAAATGACATACTTTTATCGGTATACTTTTCAGCGTTTTCTTGATTGCATTCTCAGAGAATTTGATTTCTGTCTTTCCTATTTGGATGACATTTTTTTTTGTTCTCGGATAACGAAGAACAGCATAAGCAACACCTGGAGCATCTATTTAGAAAATTACGCCAACATGGCCTCATAATCAATTTTTAAAACTGCATTTTTGGAACATCCGAGGTCTCCTTTTTGTGATTTTTAATAAACGAAAAGGGAGTTCTGCTATTACCCGAAAAAGTACAGGCCTTAATAGATTATCCGTAACCAGAATCCGTACAAAAAATCAGAACCTTTTTGGGTATCGAAAATTTTTAGCACCACTTGTTAAAGGGTACAACAGAGAAGCAAGCGCTTGCTTAAATTATTTTATCAGTAATAAGAAATTATAACAGTAATAAGAAATTCTACCAGTAATAAGAAATTATATGTAATAAGAAAAATAATTATATATCTCTTTTGATCTGGACCGAAGAAACTTCGGCATTTTTTGAGTTATGCAAAAGATCATTGATTAATGCTACTTCTCTGGCATTCCTGCACCTAATGCATCTTTGTGGCTCACGGTAGATGCAGCCATACGTGGGACCCTACAACAGGTTGGTTTCTGCAACAGGAATTGGAGCCCTTAGGATTTTTTTTCGAGGAAGCTTTCCCCTGCTCAAAGGAAGTATAGTAGGTTTGACCCTGAATTTTTGGCTGTTCACCTAGCATTAAAACATTTTTGGCATATATTGGAGGATAGGGAATTAATTATTTTTGTGGATTACTTTTTCGAGTGCAATCGATTTTGAGAGCATGACTGAGGACCAGTCAGCTGATTCCGAGTTAAGGGCACTGGCGGGATCAAGGACAGGTCTTGAGTTGCGACTCGGGAGTTTTCCTACTTTCACCCGTAAGATCTTAGACAAAGATCTTAGAAGTTTGAGACTGAAAAAAAAGATTTGATTGTTATTCTTTGTCATCTTTTAACGTCTTTAATTTTCTTAATAAATGTTTAATTTTTAATAAGCGTTTGTCTACATCTATGCAACTTCATAAATTAACTAAAACAATTTTAAAGTCAATCAAGCTGTTACTCTGATTATCCAAAAAGTGAATTGTGTATGTGTAACTAGGATCACACCACGCAACGTCCCCACAATATTTATCTCTAATTCTAAAAAAAATACATTTAATTTTTGGTCTTTGTATTGATGTGTTGTTGTCACATAGAACAACGCAACTGCAAAATTGGAATGAATTTTCAAGATATACCTGGATGAGCGGCATTATTTAAAAGTAACACAATATGCTAATTATAAACTTCCACTTTCATAACCCTCAAAATTCCCCACAGGTAATATTAATCATGAACGGTATACTTAGTTTTGTTTTTCTGAATAAATTCATGAATCACACTTGTGTCATTGAACTTCTGGAATAGATATTATCTAGCTTTGAAGCATTGACTTCCACCAATCTCGTTTCAATTTGAACTAGCCACTGAGTGGCCAGCACGGCATTCTCCGTGACAGTTCTTTTCGTGAGGTCAGGTGTGACCACTTCTCGCTGACGCTCGCCAATCGCCGGTGATTGCTACGCATTCCCATTTGGTTTGCTTCGCAAACGAACTCCACAGGCAACGCCGTGATGGCCTCGAAGTGGCTATTATCAGCAACGTATATCAAAACACGCTAGAATCGGAAAACTTCGCATGGTTCCAAAGGCAACAGGACGAAAAACGCTAATGACGTCAGCGGTCGAAAATCGCGAAATCTGCTCCTTCTTCATTCGAGGTAGTAAGACGTCACCTTCCGGAAAGAAGAACGAAAAGTGAAAAGACTAATGTAAATTGATTTTTAAATGTTCTGGATTAAATTTTAAAATTCGGACGCTAAACTCAAATCGCAAAAAAATTAAGACTACCTAATTTTAGGAAATTTCGTTATTGTTAGTGCCATAAATTCGTCAGGACACTGAGTACAGAGACACTGACAGAGAAACACTTCCTTTTATATATTAGAGAAAACCATAGATTATTATTTCGTTTATGAAACACAGGTTCGGTTGTTTAGTTCAAGTGATTTACTTTTATCCTGATGATGATTAATTTAATGTAAAATTTAATAGTTTTTCCTTAATGTGTAGTGACTAAATTGATTCGTATGCGAAAAATTAAGAGAATTTGCTTGAAGTAAAATGAATGTAAATATTTTAATTTCAAATTTATACAAATTCATTCTTTATTTTTTGAAGTTGTAACTACTCATCTTGAAAAAGAACTGAACAGTTCTGAATCAAGGTTGAATGAACAGTCATAGTAGTCCATGTTGAAATTGATTTCAAATGCCACAAATTAAAATACACAACACACAATTAAGAAAATTATTTTCTTTTTTGATTGAAGTATTGATCAATAAACGAAAATAGGAATTTAAGGACAATAATCTAGAATTGTACTACTGCATGTTCTTGAAAATGGCCTATTTACATTTAAAAGTAAAATTAAAGGTATCTATTTATATACATGATCCCTAAAGTCCTGCACCAATGAAAAGGACCGACAAGAAGGCAGTTCAAGTTTTTCAGTTATGTATTAACAGATCGAAAAACTGGAACCACTTGACTATTGATTGCACTTGGCTACTACAAAAATGAAACTAAATATTAAAACAATTATTAAATCAATGTAATGTCAAACATCAAATCAAATTAATTATTTACTTTTTATTATATCTTTCTTCGCAACAAAATACGATAGATATAAACAAAATAAATAATACATGATAGATAACTTTCATGTTTCTTTTAGAGGCGGCCCCTCATCATTCACAGTGAATCTATATTTCACTTGGTCTTAACAAGTCTGTGCATCCATGACGTAAGTGATAGTATGGACCTAAAAGTTGTTAATGGATGCGAGAGAAAAGTTGTAAAATGCCCTCGGATATATGCAGTGGTTTTAACACTCAATTATGTTATTAAATAATATTTGTTTTGTCAAAGCCACGACGATTCTCTCTCTCTGTCTTTCAACAGATTCGACAATCATATGACATCTGCATGAAAAAATTGTCTGAAATTGATTACTTCCCACTCAAGACAGGACTTCATGGTTTCATCCACAACTGATATTTAAGTTGCAATTAATTGCAACATTTGTCCTTGCTGGGATCCGTCAAAGACGATTCCAACTTTTTTGAACAAATTACGTGAAACCTTGAAAATTTATGGTGATAGAAGCTCGTGATAAGTAGTTAGGATGTCCTGATGACGGAAAGTCTGTGATCGAAACCCAAAAGAATAAAACAGTGTTTTTTTCTGCATAACTTTCACTAAAATGTTTTGTTTCGGACACGTTTGCTCTGCCGTGACTTGTAGCATTTATGCAAGGTCTAATAAGATAATTATATTTCACAGAAGGCATTGTAATGTTTCTAATGGATCAACACGTAAATTTTAAAGCACTTAGCTTTGTTTCAATAACAAATAGATTATCGATCTCATATTAAATAAGAGGAAAATTATTATACTAGTTAGTAAGTTTAATTAGGCGGAACGTAGTACATTAAAAAACTGCTCCAAATCTTCCTATGCATTACTCCTTGAAATGAACAAAAGTTTTAGTTGAAGGAGATATTGTAAAACTTATATAGAGGGCAAACTTTTAATTAGGAGTACCTTACGAAGGCCTTTTCTGTCATGTTCAATTCCTGTGGTGATGATGTTTTTGTGGCGTAACTAGGCTTCCTGTGCGTATACTGAACATAATTACAGTTATTGTTTTCCGAATGCGACTTGAGCACTTTAACAAAAGAAATTCCAAAGAATGAATTCTGAATTGAAGAATAATAGAAGCTGATCGGTCAATAACAATTGGACGTTATGCCAAACGTCGCCAAAATAGCAATAAACTACATTTTAAGGTAATCAAATCTTCTTATCCTTAATTAATATGAAACATGATTTATCCTTAATTAATATTATGCTTAATTCATATGAATCAGGATTTGGGTAACAGGGGAAAAAACTACCCCCTCAGTGATTTCTTTGTTAACACTGATGATCCCTCTCATTAACTTGTAACTAATAATGTCAAAAACGGCATACTAAATTGAGAACTTTTATTAGTAAACTTTAAGTGGCGCTGTAATCTCATACCGCGTCAAATTCACACGCCGAAATCAATCGACTTATGTATCCACTCAGTTCAATTCTCGTTAAAATTATTTAAACTTTATGGACGGGCTCCTCGATGATTTGAATTCCTTGAATTATTTTTCGATGTGATAGAAAAACATAGGCACGCTCCGCCGGGATTAGAATTTGGAGAAGAGAGGGTAAAGGCAAACTTACTTTTCATCTAAAGATTTTGAATTAACTTTTGAAAATTCAACAAATAACTTAACAACTTTGTTTAAAAAATTATGTGTAAATACAGTTTTATGGAAAAAAGTAATTTGTACTGTGGAGAAAAAGAGGAAGAGAGAACAAAACTGCTCAACGATCTTCGGGAGTTGATGAGCGGGAGCGAGTAGATGATGTAGACTTCTTATCTCCTGTTAAATTTATTAGGTAGGTAGTTAATTAATGAACTGGAGCAGCACAACAGGCTATTAGTGACGAGATCAATCCCGAATAATACCATCAAGTTCAACGCCTTGTAATTTTGAACCACGGTCATATGACGAGCAACACCTGGGCTGGCACTTCAATCAACAAAATTCCACACCTTACCAACGTGTGGTCATTTGAGTAAACGACAGATTTAACGTTTTCCAGTCCTCGTGAATGTGCCTAGTTTCGAACTCGCAACTCTTCGGTTGCTAATCTGTTGCTCTTGTAACTGGGTTACCGAGGCACTACATGTACTATAAGGTAATGCAAGTTAGAGTAAGTCATTGAAGTTTTTCGTAATATGTATATCAAGATTGTTCATTTATTTAAAGCAGAAAAATAGAATTTTCCTACGGTTTAATGTAAAATAGTAAAAAAAGGCGAAACAATTTTGTTACATTTGATACATTGTAATTTAAGATCTTTAATATCCAAACATCCTGCTTCAAGATTTGATTTGATTCCAATATTTTGGACTCAACAAACAAAATGGAAATTCGCAAATTGCATCATTAGCTTTACAAATTGCATTTCTGCAAAAAACACAATTCTTAGCTATAACTTATTTCTTCATTGATCTGTACGAGTTTTTATTTCAATATCGCATCGTACATACAGAGGGTATAGTTTAGTTAAAGACGCCGAATTCATTTTTTATGTTTAATCAGTGCCGTCTCTTTGGCGGCAAAAAAACAACTTCTTCGCGTGTTTAAATACTTATGCATTGTATTGTAACTTGTGTTTGATTTCTGGATGATCTTTTGCAATGCCTCTGCAGAAGAGTTTTAATGGACGCAGAAGAGAAAACCCCCGGAAAAAGACGTCCGATTACATTTAAAATAAATTTTAAATCTTATCGGTGTTACGCAGTAAAATATCGGTATGACAGCTTGATGACAATAGCACCGAGACCCATAAATAAGTGGTAATTATCTAGGGGGTAGTCCATCTTTGTTTAACCACTCAGTTCAAATGTAAAATGACCTTCAATGTTTGTATATGTCAAATTAACTGCTGAAAACTGATGTTTTGATATGAGATTTGATCAAGCTAAAAATTATAGTTAGTTTGCTGTATTTTTGTTGGAAGATTATCTTTCAGGGTCGCGTTTTACACGTGTCACTTTATTATATGATTTCCGTCAACTGTGATTTGCCTTTTGAGATTATAACCTTAATAAATAACACACATTTAAAGTTCTATTCTACCTCAATTAAACTTGTTCAACCAATAGCAAGCTTTTCCTTTTCTGGCACCAGCAAATGGATAATTATCCCCAAAATAAACTGAAAATTTTTTAGATGATTCATCTGTTGAAAAAAAAAACTTAAAAGGTATTGTAGTCTGATTATGCAATTGATTATATCAATAATCATTAAGTATATAAATACTAACCAAACGATTCGATAGCAAACTTTTTCTTTTTCGCCACCAACGACTGGATAATTATCCTCATATAAACAATGTAGGGACAAAGTATCCCGGTTGGAAGAGTAACTGATCAGCAACTGGAGGATTACAAGTTCGAAACTAGGTCCAATCAAATACCGTGTGTTAGAGGGGGAGCTGGTGCATGTTAAAAATCTGTCATGATCTCAAATGTCCCCACATTAGCGTGGTGTGGAAGTTTGGAGAGTGGGTTGCGAGCTGAGGTATGACCTCGTCATCTGACCGTGTTTCAAAATTACATGGTGTTGTTCTCGGGGATTGATCCCGTACCGTCGTCAATAGCCCATTGTGTTGCTCTAGTACGACGTTAATTAAAAATTACCATTACCATCGCTCAAGAAGCCTAAAGCTAGTTAGAAGTCATTCAAGATGGTCACGGCTACATGATGGAATAATTGTTAAAAACCGACTAAACCCCTAGTGTGTTGCTGTATTGCGGGTCAACAACAATTTCCGAATTTTCGTTAGTGGTGAAATAGTTTAAAAAAAAGCACTATACCTGAGGTCAGAACATTTTACTCTCTTTGTGATTTTACTAAAATTATATAAAAAAAAAAGGTTCATTGCCTTAAGCGAAAGTACTTCAAGTAATTATTCATTCATCTGATAGATAATAAAAGCAACAAAATACATGATATCGTTAGCGCTAAATGCTCTGAAGATAAGGAAAGTGCTCAACTACTCAGAATCATTGATGTTTAAAAAGCGATTGATGGCAAACATTTCATGACACTGAAGGATATTCATAGAAAAGGATGTAAAATGTTCAGAAGGGATTCTGTATAAAAAAAATTATCCACCGATTGTAGCAGTGATTGACACCCAACTGACCTCTGTGATTAAATGTCATGCTTTACGCTGATCAAAATAATATTATGTGAATACTTTTATCAGATGCAATGAATAGAAAGCAATGACACGTGTGTTTATTCTTGAACGAATACTTAAATAAAATTCATGTTACTTGCGTCATTCAGGCACCGTCGATGATTTGGAATGTTTTGATTTGCATTTCAGAACCTTCCAGAGAAAGTATGTTAAGACTAGCACAATTCAAATTCGGTTCGTATATCTCATGATTTAGCAGAACACGTGTCTAATGCTATAGCAAGATTTCCGTGTAATCTGTTTAAAGACCAATAGATTCTCCGGCAAGAGATAGTGTTTGGTAGAGAAGTAAAAGTGTACATCTGTATCTTGGAAAAGGACAACCGTTCATTTTTTTCAAGCCGATTTAAAAACTTTATATCTTTTAAACTTTTAATGCAGCTTACAAAAAAATACTTTCCAAACTAGATTTTCCATTTTCCCAAAGTTAGCCCTTTCAAGAGATCTTAATGTTATTTGTTAAATAAAAGAGTCATCTTCTTCTTAATTCTTTTTTTAGCCTGCTTAAGGGTGGAATTAAGCCCTCAACTACCGGTACTTTTTCAACCCTTTTCACATGTTCTTTGACTCTCAGATGGACGCTTATGTCTGTTGTTTCTGCTATATCTCCTTGTTGAAATAAATCTATTTGCTAAGTTTGGTAAAAACTACCTGCCTGATTCTACGGGACCTCAGTCGTAAATCATTTTGAAGGCGCATTCTGGAATTGTCATATGCTGGACAACCGAAAAGCAAATGATCCACATCTTGTGGCGGCATTTTTTAACAATCGTATCATTAGTCCGAAGATTAAGCATTAAAGGTATTTAGCAAAATTTCCATGGGAAGATAAAAAATTGTGTAATTTTGAAGTTTGTGAAGAAAAATAATTCTGATTACAATCTATTATGTATAAAAAAATGGTTTGGTGTGGCCCAACAGCTTTCTAAGACGAGACATTCTCATCGTTCCACTTCTAAAATCAAAACGCCTTGGGCTAAAAATTCAGCTTTATCGTTCCCGTAAATCCCCCAATGCCCACTTACATTGCCAAAGAAAACTTCCTTTCCCCCATATTTCTGAGGGTCCGGGACTCAAAATTCTAAAATCTTCAATTTTAAAGTATTTTCTGTAGGTATACATTGTATTTTGCAAATGTAATAACTTTTTATATTTTCGAAACTTAAATTTTTTTTTATTAAAATTAAAAAATGGCAAACTTTTGACGTTAGGAGAAATTGATATATCTTAAAATATTTTGTAACAAATCACTTCATTTTTGCATTAATTTTCTTCTAAGAGTTTATACTATAAACTGTCTTCGTGATTTTTGCTTAAAACAATCAGAAATTTTTTTTTAAATAATTTGTTTAAAAACTACATAAAACACTTGGTTGCTAAGTCTTCAATGCCTGTACCCAGAACCGAGATGCCTCAGATATGAAAGATGATGTTTATACATAACTTTTAAACCTCATAGTTTACTCCAAATATATTTTTGACTATACAATACAGGCCAGTGAGGAGTTAATCGCATTAAAAATTGGCATTTCCAATGTTTTATGTGTAGTAAATAAATTATTTTAATAAATTATTAATTTTGTCCAAAATATCGATTATAGACATGGGTTTTTTTCACTGTAGTAAATGTATATTTCGACCAACTTTCCATATGTCATTGATTCAATGCATAATAATTTGTAGAATTCCGTTTCAACAAAATAAATTAAGCGTACAAAATGAAACCTTTTTAAATTAGACGGTAATATTTTACCTTAAATAAAGGATAGTGCTAAAATGGAGGTATTTTGAAAAAATAATGCAATTAACTTGAAAATAAGACATGTAACCATAAATTGTAATTGTAATTCAAGATTTTTTATAATTTTGGCGTTACCTTATAAGACAATTAAAATCAGTAAAACTTAATTTGTTTTTCTAGTTTCAAATTATATTCTTGGATTGCATTGAGAAAACTACTCAATAGTTACAAGGAACAACAATTAACACTAGGACATTTAAAAAAAGTTGAAAATTTTTTGTTTTAAGTGATAGAAGATCGAAGTTTACGATTTGAAGCTACTCTTTTGCAACTTCGTTATCTCAAAAGCAACCATTGATTTTTTTTTATTTAACTGAACTTTTCCGTTTTTTTAATTGCATTGAATTAACACTGTTATCTCTAACATTTATTTACATTATAATTCGGGATTGATCCCAGACCTTCGTTGTGTTACTCCAGTGCGATGTTAATTCGACTACCTACCTTATTTACACTGTAATGGAATCGATAAGAATTAAAGAACGAATAGTTAAAAAAAAGAAAAGAATAGAAGACGAAAAATTTCCAAAAATTGTCTCGGCCACTCAATACTATTTCCTTCAAAAACAAATGTGATGTATTTGTCGTTTTAGTTATAAAAAACTGTTTTTTTACAACCTTGAAACGAAACACACCGCGAAAAAACTTGTTTGTAGTTTTTTTGGGGGACGTGAAACACGTCATCAGCATACCAACGTGACCGAAAGTGTTTAGCCAATTGTTTCCTCAAAATATTTATTAGTTTTTTGCTACAATGTATCCATAAACTTTATACTTTTTTCCATACAAGCTGAAAAAAACGTTAAAAGTTCAAATTCGCCTAAAATTTTACTGTTCTTAAAAATCCATTAAAAGTCAAAAGTTTAGTCGAAAATTGGTCGAATTTTTACTTTTCGAATGTTTGATGCTTGGAATTTAATTCGCAGAAATGTGCAATCTCAAGAAGTGAAATCGATTGATCATAAATTGAACTGAGATATACATAGGTACAATGCGTTTGACATGTACACAAGACTTATCTAATCTTTATTCAGAAGTTTACCACTTTATCTAATAAATGAGAGGAGTCTCAATAATTTGGCTATCTTTAAGAGATGACTGAATTGGAACCCGCATTTCTGTCTAAAATTAGCAACAGTATAACAAATTTTATCCTTGACTGAACTTCTGTGAAAACAGAGTATTAATGTATATTCAAATTGATAAAGAATGCATAGAAGCATTCATTAACCCCTTTCGTTTAACAAACCTACGAGTTGAACATAACAAATGCGTTGTCTTAGAATATCGTTTTTCGCTTGTATTGCCATTTCACCATCAGCTTCTAAGAAAATGCATTTGTATGAATAGAATTTGAGCCAAACTGCATGGTAATACTTGAAAAAATATTTTTCTCTTTTTAAAACATCCTTTAACCAAACTCGCTTTCATTATTCTTTTTAGCTTGTAATTAATTAGTGCATTTTAAAACTTTGGTTTTAGTTTTTGTTCTGATCTATACGGGATCGCGAGATGAAAAAAGAATCACGAATTATATCTCTCTATGTTAAAAACAAAGTTACCGCCGCAGGATTGAAAACTCGCCTTTTTTTTGCTCGATTCTTAGACAATTTCCCGAGAAAGTACGGATAAGAAAATTACGAAATTAACATGGTTTGTTCAATATTATACAGGGAACAAGATGGAGAAGGGTTTTTTTCCGATTTGGTTATTAGTTTAGGGTACATTAAATGTCAAAGTAAAAAAAAGCGAAATTTCCACCGCGATTGAGCCAAACATATACAAATGTTCAGTCTTCAGCCGTGAGTTTTTTTAGAGTACCTTTAAACGTGAATTTTTGCAGCTCATCGAGTATGATAATATTTTTTTAACTCGGGAAAAATCGGGACAGTTTCGTTACTTTTTTGTTAAAACTGTCATATCAATACCTTATTGCTATTAGTTTTTAAATTTAAAAACATCACAGGAAACCTTAGAATATACTCTTTCTTATGGTACAATTATTTTTGAAATTGGTTAATAAATAAATTCGATGCGCTCAAAAGTTGGTAGTACAAATTTCGGAATATTGATAAAATTTCGTTACTTTTTGTTAAAACTGTCATATCTATAGTTTAATAGAGTAATATCTTATAAATTTGAAAACATCCTTAAAAATCCTAGAATGTACTCTTTCTTATGGTATAATTATTTTTCAAATTAGTTAATAAATAAATTTGATGTGATTAAAAGTCGGTCTTACAAAATTCGGAACTTTAAGAACGTAATTTCCGATACGAAACTAAAACTTAACATATCTATAGCTTTTTACCATAAGTTTTAAAATTTGAAAATATCACGTGAAAGCTTAGAACGCACTCTTTCTTACGGTACAATTATTTTTGAAATTGGCATTGTAAATAAATTCGATGCGATCAAAAGTTGATGATACAAATTTCGTATTTTTTAGATCGCGGAGCGATAGCGTTCATTCTTCTTCAAGGAAATGAAGGCTACATTTTCTAATTAACGGGTTTGCCATATATAAAATTTACTGTAGCAACCATTAACATAGCAACTATTTTTTTTTTATTTGGCCAAAATGAAACTCGCTGTGACGTCATGCTCGTTTTTTCGTTCGATTCTCAGACGTGTAGCGAGTGTAGGCGAGCAGGGGCGGAGCCCCCTAGTATTTAAAAAATAGCAATTCCTATTAACATGCAACGCCCCACAGTGTTCAATGATCACATGCAGCGATATTTTTTTTCGCTCTAAATTAGTTTTTGTATTTTTAAACTTTTATATTTTTTTAGTTTATAATATTTAATAAATATTTTAGTTTAATCTAATAAATATTTATAAAATTTACGATTGCAGAAAACAGAATGGAAATAAAACTAAGACTGTGGAGATAAGGTTACTCTAAAGATAATTATGTTTTTCAAACTTGTTATCAAAATTCAATTTTGAAGATAATTATTAAAATAGCGACACATGAGCGATATCAGGTGTCCAAGAAAGGGGGTTATGGTAATTCCAATAGAACTATGTTATATCCACCATCATTTAGGCCCTAATTAAACTTAATTTGAAAATTTAACTGTCAACCTTCCTTACTGGATAATACCAACTAATAATTTTCCACTTTAGACTTTCCACGCAACGTAAGAAGGACGGAGTACTAATAGTATTGTGTCACTAGTTGTGTGTCAGTAACGTAAAACATCTCCAATATTTAAAGATTTCGAAGATTGATGATTTCAACATTTCTCCCCTCCAGCAATCCATCTGGTGGTGTTCACTAAAAACGTCTCATTATATTTTTCTAATGTACGTGGTATAGAAATCAGTGTTATTTATATATTGGCGAATGTTAATAAGGGTTATAAAGAACACAAAATCAACCCCATGGAATTAATTTGCCAATTTTATTTACACGACAAACTTCGGAAAATTTCCTCAGTCGTCTATCCACTCACTTCTCGGAGCTCAACATTATTCATTGACAACAAAAACTCATCTATTTATACTTCGTAAGACGAATCATAATATACAGGGGTATTCATAAGTACGTATGCAGTTTCCTGATGCTCTTAAACAGGAACAGTTTAAGACTCAGTCCCCAAATGCGAACTGTCAGCTAGGTATACTCATAAAGTTTGTATCATCCCCTTTCTTAAGACCAATTTTCAACTTTTTAACAATTAAAATAAACTTTTTTGAGCAGATATAAAAATATGCCTACGTTAAAATGTATAACAGGGTATATATTACACTTGTAAACCAATTTTTTTTATCTGCTAGAATAGACTTTGAAAAATGTTTCTATTATGTAAAAAATACACATTTTGAGATATTGAAGTTTAAAGCACACATAAAATTGCCCTTACTTCATGTACGTACAGGTATTTTTCGAAACATTGTTTATAATACTTCTACTCGATGTAACTCCTTAAATAAAATATCATTTTAAACAGAATTGTGTAAACGTTTATTGAAATTTATAAAAAAAAATAACCGAAATTTTGAAATATTTTTTTGCGCTGGTCCCCTTAACACAAGATTAACTTGAGCTAGGAGCTGCGTTATATTTGTTGAACTGCATAGAGGTCCTCTCGCCGCTCTAATGAAATTCGGCAGTCTGATTACAGTAGGCAACGAGAAATCTAGAAGACAAAAATTAACGTAGAAAAAATAATATAAATAAACACGAAAATATTTTTAGAGGTAAAACAATATGAATCGCCTTTGAACAAGTAAATAAGGTGCAATTGAAGTGGACGTTCAGAAGCTAATTGTGATAAATGACTAAAGTGTGAATTTTTTTTACTACGCGCTTTATTGGAAATAAGAATTTACACCAGTAAGAGTATATTTAAAAAATGTAAATAAAATGCGTTTTATATTTTTAAATGATTTAATTTCATTTGGATGTATGAAATGTGCATATTGATGCTTATAGTCACTATAAGTGGATTTAAATGAATTATGAAATATTAGTAACGACATTTCCATTATTGTATATGAGCAATTAATAAAAAGCAGTGCAGATATTATTCTAGGTCATCTAGTTCAAAATAAAATTGCAAGAGTTACAACGAATAGCAGAAGAATGATTGGAAATATTCAGCAAATCAGTTCCAGTTCGTTAAACCAAAATTTATTTAATAAGTGACTAAAACCGTTATGTAAATCTAGATAATAATCCTACAATTGGTTTTGATGCATGCTTTGAAACGCCTACATCTCGTCCCTGAAAAGACACTTTGTTCCTCATTTAAAGTTCATTGAAGTTCATTCATGAATCCAAATTGCTCCATTATACATCAATAATGATTTGAAATCATGATACCATCGTTGTCAATTTTCTTGTTTTCACAGAATAGGCCGTTTCTACAGGAAGCCTGAATCTGTTATGACAAAGATTGACACGAATTATACTTTTGAACACTGGTATTTGCACTCCAAGAGAAATAAATGTTCCAGCAAATAACCACTGTCGATTGTTAGTTTGGAAAACCAATTTCATTCACCATATTGTTGTCGATGCTTCAATAGGGATATCTTATTTCCTACCATTAAAGATCTCACATTTCGATAATTTATTCTATAAAATTTAAGTTTGTCTCAATGAAAAAGACAACGTCGCGTTAGCTGCTATAGTTTATCTTCGGTTAGAATATTGGGATGATAAAATTTAATGTTCTTATACTAGTAGTATTAATTCTGGTAAACTATTCAAAAATATAAGTGGTTTAGGAGTCTATAATTTATTTCTTGATGAAATAAATTAAGAGTTGAATTTTTCCGAATGCTACGATGGAAGACAGAGGCGTTTGAAATTTGATGGAGGCATGGGATCATATGAAAAAAAAACTACGCTTGGTTTTACCCTTCATCGAAGGTTTCGTTCATGAAGTACATAAACTTATCATTGCTCAATGGAGTTCGGATGGAGACAAAAGTGTAGTTTAGAAGCACGTGGTAGAAGAAACGATTTTTTAAAGCGCACTATCACAGCCTTGAAAACACAATTAAGATCAAATTTCTTTTTCCCGATAAAAGGAAGCAAACATTACGATGATGGTACTTATCTTGATTTTTAGAGAAACACATTAGAATTTTATGAATAGCCTCTTTTCTTATCATGAGTATAAATGTGTAAGATTTTCACTAATGTCAATTCCTTTTTTTCGTTTATTGATTTTATGCACTTCAACCTTAATCACGCATTTCTTAAATATATATATATATATATTTTTTTTTTTTTAATTTTCTTAAAATTTATTAGAGTAGAGAAGATACAATCTTCAAAAGATCTTCTATGTATATTCCCTAATGAAATAGATGGATTATGTGCGCGCAGTTTCATATTGTTTTCCCGATCGATCGGTATGCAAATCTATCACATGTTATTAAGAGAAGGCGTGAATCCTAACGTAGGATTTATTATTGACTGACTGCGATTATCGAGCGTGATTACAAACGCTAGTTCGTACTTCGATAGACCAATATGCCCTGGTCGATCCCCAAGCACGTTGACTACCACTACTCAGATCTTACGACAATGATTACAATTTCAGATTCACAATAGGATTCATGCTTTTCCCCACAACTACTTAGCCCTCGAGGGCATACCTTTTTTAGGTTTGTACGGGCTTCATAACCTCTAGGTACCTGAGTGATCTTCCATCCCTTTTAGTTCCTCTTCGCCTTCTGCTTTTTGTCTCTTCTTCCCCCCGTTGTTTGTTCGTGTAATTACAGATTTTTATACTTTTTTAATTATTTGTATTGATCCGGTTGCTATTTAATAATCTTTAATCTTGCGTTCGGCGTAGCTTATCCACTATCGGACCTTGCCTTAAAAAAAAACACAAACCAATTGTTTGTATTACTCGTTTAAGATTAATCTAAGTCTCCACTGAGTATTACTTTATGCACTTTAATTTTAAACTGTAAAGAAAAGGAATCGATTGTATCCGTGGTCAAGGGAAATAACTGGATAGGTCGAAATTTGGCAAAATGAGATAAGTGCGTCTGCTGGACGATTTGTCTTGGAGCTTAAAGCGTTGTGGAGAAGTTGATAAGTAATGTGCAACAGAACAGAGCAACAAAGAATTCTATCCAAATAAACTATTACAAAACCTCGATTGTCACGAAAAGAGCAAATCTTAAAAACGCGCTCCTGAAATGTAGTTTTTAGACTTATCCAGTTATTACTTATCCAGAAAACCCGACGTTACTCGGGTTTTAATATATATATATATATTAAAGTACATACATTTCTGATCATTTTGACACCAACCAACCGCATGACAAAATTCAAATAAATACCAGAGATATGAAAGAAAATCGAAAGGTACACTGAGCAAAACATGGGCTTCTGTAACCAAAATTTTACCTTTACGACTGTTTTTCTCAGCTTTCGTTTTTTTTAAGACAAATCTCAGATTGAGCGCATGATATCTGAAATACTATTTGAGCAACTTGTTCAAAAATTGGTGTACATATTCGTTAAACCTACATGCTTGTTTTAAAACCACAATATTGAAAAAAAATTATTATTTTGGAATTTTGAGGAAGACATTGTTGTTGACGTATCAGAATATTTACTGCTTCCATGAAACATAATTGATAAAAAATATTAATTTTTATTTATTTATTTTATTTTTTGCTTTTATTTTAATCTGTTATATATATAGAATAACATACAAAAAAATTTATTTGTATACATCTATTTGTATATGTGCAATCTTGCACGCAGCACTGTTCCTGAAATCTTTACTCACAATGAAGTTATACCTTAACGAGACAGACACAAAAACTCCTGCTAATATTTAAATCATGTTTGTACAGTGTATTTTATACCTTAAAAATGCAGGAGCATAATGGAAAAAAAAGTATTCCATTTTATGCAATACTTAAAAAATGACATAGCTTCGAAACTGACCTTATTCCTACTCCATCAAGAGTGGTTTGAAGGTCGTAAGCTCCCTTAACTCAAATACACAAACTCTGTAGAACGTGTTTCACTGCCTATGTCCCTTTATTGCAGGAAAAAAACCTTTAGATTTTAAAATTGGGGACTGGAGGGGCACTTTTAGGACTACTTGTTTGTCAATTTTCATGGCTACAAAGACGGTCTGAAGACAGAAAAGAAATAGCTTGTTTTCGCAATGTTCGAAAGTATGTGTACCAAATTTGGTGTGGATAGGTCAAACGGCGTAGAATTGTATAGAGAATATACACACATCCTTTTTTATATAGTATTTAAATTTGCTTCGTGAAATGGTGCCATGAGAGAGAAGATAAAGTTTTCGACAGGTTGGCGCTTGAAATTCTGTGTCATAGCTTGGGATTCTGACCGAGTGTGGAACATGGGGAAAAGTCATTATTCTTCAAGGACACCCTATATATCATTTTGCTCGTGTCTGGCATACAGATTATAGTATAAGCAATGGTTGTTTCGTTGGGTTTTTTTATGGCACAAGAGCTACAGCTGACCAAATTACAAAGAAAAAGCACTTCTGTTTCTGTCAAGTAAACAAACGTATACAAACAAGGAAAGTTTACATAACAGCCCAAGTGCAGAATTATATTCAGTGTTCTTCAACACAACTCCAAGCAATTGCAATTGTTCTGCAGGCATTTTGTCCTAATCTTGAAAACTGCAGTAAAATCAAAAACAGACGTAAAATAATTATTCGCTAAATAAGTATTACATATTTATAATAAAACATCTAACTTAATCAACTTACTTTATTTAAAATCGAGGCATACTTTCAAAAATTGCAATTCTATCGATAACTTTTTATGTTAAATATTTTGTCATTGACAAAGAATATGTGTTATTTATAAAGTGTTTGTGGTGATTTGGGCGATATATGGAGGTTGTTCCGTAGCTAAAAAAGAAAAAAAGGTGTGACAAGGAGCGTGCTATGCACTGCAGAACATCGTAACTTGAAAAAAGATCGGCCGAAACTTTGATAAAATTAAGGAAAGATTGCTCTGCAAAGACTTTGTTCTGCAACATACGTTGCAGTTTTAAGCACTTTGTGCTCCTGGGGACATAACAGAGAAATACACCTAAGGTAGTTACAGGAATAGAACCTTTGCCACTAATAGCTCGCAGGCTACTAAGGCAGTGGGCATACCCATCCAGCCTTGACGGCAATAGTTCATGATACACAAGACTTAATTATAATTAAGTCTTGTGTATCGTGAACTATTGCTCCTGAACAAATAACAATAAAAGTAACAAAAACAAATGAGGTTTACTTCTCAGTTTTTGGCTTCACAAAAACAAACGGGGTTTACTTCTCAGTTTTAGACTTCATATATTAATTTTAGTTCGCGTGCTTTCAGCTGACTGCACTAGAATTTCGCAAAATCAATTCACAGGTAACATAGTCATATCGTCTCCTGGTTTTTTTTTATTAGACAAAAGCGTATAAACTCGCCTTTATTTCGTTCAATCTTTGAGGGTATTTGAATTTTTTAAGAATTAATCTTTGGAGGACTTAAAATTCTGGAAATCATCTGTGGATATTATCTAACCGATTGCTTCAGGAGTTACAACTGAATTATCGATGTTGCTACAGGAGTGGCAAATGAGTGAAATTCACCATTTGTATAACAGAGAAATTCAATTGCTCAATCGAGCATTAAAGCTTCACTCTTGATATGACTAGAAAATTGTAAACATTTACAGCGGAATTCAAAATCCGAGTAAAACAGCGGATCAACGATAACCCACCGATTATCGAAGAAACCGTTTCACAAGCCTAATCCGAGGTTTAAATTGCCGGTCTCGGTGTTAAATTTTTATGCTACAAAATAGGTGATTTAACACTTTATTGAGGGTTAACGCATGCGTAGTACCAGATTTTTTGAAGGAAAGGGGTCGTCCTTCAATAAAACAAAATGGACGACATTCTCTGCTCTAAACTACAGTACTCCATGACTATGGATTCACATTATTAAGTATGGTAACTGAGATTGGTACCAAATTTATAAAATTTATTCGCGTACAAATTTGATGATATTATCAGTTTTCGGGATCGCTAGAAATAGTTCGGAATATAATTTATACGTAAGCATGCAGCATCGTGGACCACGGTAGATGTAAATTCGTCGCAGAATAAAAATGCCTTTGTTGATTTATTACGTAAGAACGCAAAAGGACAATAAGTTACTTCACTTTGCATCAACTCGGCAATATTGACAATATAAAAGTTATTGGATAACATTGAGATATGTCAAGGGAACGATCATTCAGGGAAGAATTTTATACTCGAGTATAATTTTCGTCCTTAGCTTCAATTTCCATAAAAAAAATCTAATCTGAAATTAAATAGGTTTACATAACGCTATTTTCTATTTCCTTATTGTCTTAAATGGGTTGATAACTTAATTCGCAGTTTGTGAATACGGTTTTTGGATAATTCCTGGTTTAACTCTAACAGGGGATGTGATGCTCCGCGGATTGTCTCTAGACTTGTGAATATGGCTGTTGCACTTTGATTATTCAGTGGCAACTTCCTCAGAGGTAAATGGAAATGTAAGACAATTTAATGAGATATTGTATTACCCTTTAATTGGCTGATGCATAACATCATACGGAAATCAAAGAAAATGGAACATATAAAATAACCTTCAAGTATTTTGGAGGTGATGCATTATGTCATAGAATTATGATTTAGATACCAAATGACAAGATGTTATTTTAATTACCCTTCGGTTCTGAATTATTTCGCATCAGATATCTGAATTACAAGTGAAGCTAAATACTTGATGTTTAGTTAATTCCTTGACTAAATTCTAGGATGCGCCGCTTGAACGATTTCCATAAGTTATTTTTTTTTATCCTACGACCTATCGGTCATCAATCGGTGATCACTAGGGCAACTTTTTTGTTGCAGTAAAAATGGGAAAAGTTGCATTTATCATTCCCTAAAGTTGCATTTATTTTTGATACACTAAATTCTAGAATAAGTTATCCGTAAAAAAAGAAAATATTCTAAATATATTGACAATTTTAGTCGTGTATAACAGTATTACAATACATTCTTAAATACAGAAGAACGATAAATGGCCGATCCTTGGCCAGTAATTTCTTTAACATTGAAAAACTGGGCCAGCCGCATTCATATAATGTGCTATATTGGATAGCAGAAGCGCCAAATCCTTTCGCTCAACATTCAGATATTTTAAAACGTCATATCTACGAGGCGAACAACATATATATGTGATCGACACTCTACCTCGCAAACTCTGCAGTCGATTACGCAAGTTTCTTCTGCATTATTAAGAGTGCCAACCAATGTGTTAAAAGTACTTCTTGCCATTTCACTTTCGTCTCTTAGGACGAACAGCTTATTTCCGTTAACTTTTTGTTCGATCCGCAATACTTCGATGTTCGCAAGATCAGACACACGTGATCGAAGAGTTGTTTCAGAGGGCAAAAAATAAAATAGTAATTTCATATTAATTAATTTCAAGCTAAATTTTAAAAAGTTGCAGGTGGGTTGCATTTATGCAAAAAATTGCATTTATGCAGAAAGTTGCATTTATGTTGCGGTTATAACTCACTTACAATACACCCCATATAGGAGGAATTTTGGTTTTAGTACTTTACATGCAGCGTAGTGCGTGTGAAAAAAAGGTTGCATTTGTTGCAAAAAGTTGCCCTAGTGATCAGCCCATATAAGTACTGAAGTTAACAACTATGGCTTAAACACTATTAGAAGTTTTTGAAATTCTGTTGTCAGGAGCTTTAGGCAGTCCTTGAGGTAATCTCCGGTTAGTTAATCCGGTTTGTAAAGGGGACATATAGCTGATCTTACTATTCCTATACGGTGTATGAGTTTTTGTAGGTAGCCATGTCCGGCTAGAAGTCAAAAGCAAGGGACTTGAGATACGAGCGTTATTCCTCAACTAGCTGAATATTTGAGCTGAATATATACCCGGCGTAGCTCGGGTTTCAAATATGACCACGACAGCTAAAATATGACCACGACATTTCCCTGTGTTAACTGAAATACAGAAACCCTGTAGAACGTGTTTCCTACAGCGGCATTTCCTCGTGTTAACTCAAATACACAAACCCTGTAGAACGTGTTTCCTTGTCCATGTTCATTTATTGCAGATAAACAAACTTTAGATTTTAAAATTGGGGCTTCGAGAGTACTTTTAGGACACTAGCGCGTCTTTCTAGGAATGGCTCTTCGTTGCGTGGACGATTCTATTTTGGAATGTAGGTAGGTCGGTAGTTATTAAACTCGTGGAAAGTAGAGCCTCAACAGTTAATGAACTAATACATGCAGATATATATGAACTCAATCAATTGAAGATGAGAGATTTTTACTTCTAAAAGGGGAAAAGGAATCTGAAGTGAGAAATATTCGAAGATACAGTTCAAAATCGTCGAAATACAAACTTGAAGAAAAAATTTAAGTGTTGCGTGGTGACAGCATTAGAAGAATAATCAACAGAGCTAAGACGGGAGTTGCACAAAAACTATTGAGGTTTCCCTCAGTCCGGTCCTGGTAATATTTTAACAAGTAAATAATCAATCATAGCTCACTGTGGATCAAAAAAAGTTACGAAAGAATCGAACTGAAGAATCTATTCACTTATCACGAGTTAATATCTACCGATCCACCTACGATCCTGAATAGAATCGTCCACGTAACGAAGAGCCATTCCTAGAAAGACGCGCTAGTCTTTTAGGACTACCTGTTTGCCAATTTTCATGGCTACAGATTGGTCTGAAGACAAGAGAGAAATTATGTTCCAGTAAGGTAACTTTTTTCCTAATTTTTCTATGGTTTTTTTAGTTTTTCTCGACATCTCATATTCATTTTGATGAGCAGTGGTAAATGGTAATATTGCTGCATGATAATCGCTGAAAACTACAACATTGCTTTTAGGACAGGTCTCGACTTCATCATCCACAGCAAGGCATCCGTTATAAAACATGCACTTAACTGAATTTATAGCCGGCTCGATTTATTTCGAATTATGGAGTACATTGATAAATCATCCACATAAGATTATTTCCTACGTCAACAAACTTGCGTCAAGTCTGACTTCTACACCATCGACATTATGTAATTTTAATCATCCTTCGTTTTTTCTATTGTTTCACATCAGGCATCCAAATTTCAAGGCTCCTTCAACAGATTGAACAAAATATATACTTGATTTTGATTCATTGTCTGGATTATAATGCGCTTCTTGAACGATTTCTATTATATAAAACAAACAAACAATTGAACTTAGAGCCATATCAAATCGTTCTGAATAATGACGTAGGTATTTAAATCATACAAAAGAGCTTTCCTTCTGTCATCAATAAGCGAAATTTCTCAGATAAAGCCTTTTGACTTGGTGATAATTTTGCAGAAGGCATTCAAGCATAATGCAATTCATTTGTTATATTTCACCTGAGCAAAATTATAAAAGTAAACTTTTGTAAGCTTTTTACCCGAAGTTTATGCGTCGATCAATAAATTAAAAGAAAAATAATCATTATTTCTTTGTTTTTATTATTAAAATCGTACAAAAAGTGAATCCCTAATCCATTGCCAGCTCCACTCTGAATCTCTACTATTATAAAAGGAAGTGTTTGTCTGTCTGATTCTTGCAGCAAAATCCTAACGATTGTATGGCACTTACAGCAATGAGATTTGGCACACAGGTAGTCCGAATTTTTTGCAATTTTTGGTACGCGGAGAATTTTAAAACTTAATCTAGAACATTTTAAAATATGTTTAATGAAATTTAATCATTATTGAATTCTACAACATAGAAGAGATCACATGTTCTTAATTTATTGTTTTCATTTCCGTTTTGATTTTGATCGGAGGAATAATTTTTCAGCCAGACGATAAAAACAAACAATCTTTTAACTGGATTCAATTAGTTCTTTTTCTATCTCCTAAACCGTTAAAGACAGAGTAAAAATTTCAGCGGATCTAAAATCAGCGGATAATTTTACTTTAAATCCATACCTAAAAACATGATTTTTTTTATATAAATAACTTTTAAATTGAATATATCTTTTATATTTTCGCACGAGATTGTGACGTCGCGGTAATTTTCCCTTTCCAAAAATAAACAGATTGCATTTCGTTCCGTTCGCGTTTTAAAAAAAATTACATTTCCTGTCCCATTCCGCGAATGAGAGCAAGAAATAAATAAACCTATTGACTGGGATTGTTAAGCTTTCTTTCGTAAAATCGGAATCGCTAAAGATAGATTAAAATTTCAACGGATTTGAAATCTGCGGAAAATTTCACTTTAGATTAATATCTAAAAATATGATTTTCTTTAAAAATTAATTTTTAAATTGAATATATCTTCACCGGATTTGAAATCTGCGGAAGATTCTACACTAGATATACCTTACACCACGGGCACGGGCAACCCCGGGCTAGCCACACAGTGACTAGTCTCTACTGTTATAAAATGAAGTGTTTGTCTCTCTGTGTGTGTCGACTGTCCTGACGAATCTATGGTACGTACAATAATGACATTTGCCACACAGATAGTCCAAATTTTTTGCAATTTTTCTATCGAGCATAAATTTTAAAATTTAATCTAGAACATTTTAAAATTAATTTATTGATATACTTAATTGTTATTGTTTTCATTAGAATGGCAACGGTATAAAGATCACAGATTCTAAATTTATTTTTTCCGTTTCCGTTTGATTTTCCGAGGAATGATTTCAGCCGACAAACAAAACAAATAAAATTTTAGCTTTAGTTCTGGACAGTTCTTTTTGCTATCTCCTAGATCGTTAAAAACAGGGTAAAAATTTCAACGGATTTGAAATCTGCGTAAAATTTTACATTAGATCGCTTTTTTTTACATTACGCACGCCAAAACCCGGGGATTGCTACGCAATCCCATTTGGTTTGTTTCGCAAACCAACATTCCTTTCGCAGAGTGAAACTATCTGAATAATTCGTACTATCCTGATTTCAATTTCCGGTCCATGACGTCACAGCGAGGGCTTCGCCTCATGCTCGCTTACGCTCGCCGACCCCCGGGGATTGCTATGCAATCCCGTTTGGTTTGCTTCGCAAACCAATACTTCTTTCGCAAGTGATTTCACTTTTTTTTTACTTTAACACTTAATGCACCCTAAACTAATGGGCGCATGAGTAAAAAATCTTCTGCATCTTGTTCCCTGTACAATTTTAAGTAAACCGTGTTTCAAGAACCAAATTGAAATTTTAAAAAACACTCGACGAGCTGCAAAAATTTACGTTGAGAGGTACTCTTTAAAAAAAACTCACGGCTGAAGACTGAAAATTTTTATGTGTTTTGCTCATTCGCATAAGAAATTTAACTTTTCAAACTTTGACACTTAATAAACCCTAAACTAATAACCGCATCGGAAAAAGATCTTTACAGTTCTCCAGGGAACACGATGAAGAACAAACAATGTTAATTTCATATTTTTCTGATCCGAACTTTCTAGGGAAACCGTCTAAGAATCGAGCTAAACAGCACAGTTTTCAATCCTGCGGCGTTTCAATTCGGCGGCGGTAACTTTTTTTAATACAGAGATATTTATAATTTCGCAATAGATTGGATCTTTTTGCAATTCGAATATGGCCGCATTTGGCAATGGCAAGGCCATCACAGCGTTGCCCGTGGTGTTGGTTTGATGGGCAACGCCGTGATGGTTGTTATCCAATAGGCTACGAATTCCTCTTTGGTTTGTTTCGCAAACCAAATGGGAATTCCTAGCAATCACTGCGGGGTTAACTAGCAGTGGTCACACCTGACCCCACGAAAAATACTGTCACGGGCAACGCCGTGCTGGACACGCAAATTGACTTGTAAATATTATATTCCCCTTTCTTCCGATAAATAACAGCCTTCAATCTTCTTTAAATTATACTGAGAACAGACAAACAAATAAAGAAAAATGCACCTACAGACTGAAAACAGGAACAGCTAATGCCTTTTTCTGTCGTCATAAGAACTCAAGCAATTCATCGTAGATAAAACTAACCTTCCCTGAACAATTTTGTTTGTGTCGTGTCCACTAGGATTCAACGATAAGCATATTATAACTATTGTTTCATACTGCTGTAATTATTCGTAATAAAACATCAGAATAAAATTTTCCTGAGGAAGTATTCTTCAAATTTCTGAGCATGAACTTTTGAATTAATATGGTTGATACATACATGATATTGTGTGGAATGCAAAATCTTGATAAATGTATTAAACTTCAACTCAATTTTGTGATGCACTAAAATCTTTGAAGCCGTTTTATGAATGGAATTTCAACTCAAAGCAATTGATGAAGCGCTGATTATTTAGGATATCAATACTACAAATGGCAAGATTTGTCGAGCTTATATCTCGTAAACTATAAACGATAATCTAATGATTTAAATGAAATCATTGGTGGTAGTGGGGTTCAGAGCGTTGAGGCAGAGGGATAGCGCTTACGCGTGAAACAAATCGCTTATGACTATAGGTAGCGTGAGTTCAACTTGAAGTACATCGCCCTCTACTCTGGGCAACACTGGTCTATAGATTTAACCTTCGTAAGAATCATCAATGTAAATACTATACCATACTTATATTACTCTTCCTATCAACTACCTTTAATAAATAAAATTGATACTTCACGTATAGCCACCAAGACATTTACATCTCGCTTTTCCTCTAATAAGATTCACGTCTTAACCGATTTCGGTTGTATCTCTGTGCACAACCCGCCCTATTTTATTTTGTTTGACATCATTTTAATTCTTTGACCACTCATATTGTTCGATTCTTACAGTTTTGAAGATTTAACACTTCAGACCACTTCCGCATCACTTTACCATTGAATACACAGCGTGCAAAATGTCAAAGGATTTGAACGACATTTTGGTTAGATTAACGTAACACCAATTATTCTCTGTAAAATAGTTGATCTCCCATAACACATAAATATTTCTAAAAGGTCAGATTATTTTGCTGAAATAGTGTTTTTATTTATTTTTAAAATTTAGGAACTCGTGGTTTTTTTTTTCCTGTAAAATTTTAAGGTTACCTAAGTGTCTTATTCTTAGATAAATTATTTCCCTGAAATTTACTCATTAAAATAAGTAAATTTACTCATTAAAATAAAGCCATTTTAAGTAGTTAAATTAAAATAAAACTACTTCGCTTGGCGTTCACGTTTCTGCTTTTTGTTTCCATAAAAGAAATGGTAATCTTCTCGATGTATAGCTTCAATTTTTCTGCCAAAGTACTTGTACATAGTAGACTTCGTGTTTTTGCTGTACTTGTGTTTTGCGTGAAAACAAGAAAATGGCAGTTAGGTTTTCCGAAATGACTCAGATCGTCGCTTCATCTATATAAGTAAGAGTAGAATGTTTATTTATACATTGAATATTTTCGACCCTTTTCAAGTTTTATATCCGTTTTGGACCCTTCTGATGCCAAATCCACCTCTTGCGCTTTTGGTGTCTGTCTGTCTTTATTTTTTTCATCACACGCAACAACACCACCACAAAGTATTCGACTTAAGTGGCAGGGAAGTCAGAATAAAGCAAATCTTAACTATAATTACGCCGAAATTGAAAGAATAATGGCGTTATAGACAGTATAATCATGTTTAAAAAATACGAGCTGAAAGTTTTTAAACATTAAAAAATTATTTGCTATGATGACAGAAGAAGATGGCGAAATTCGACAATGTCGCATGCCTGATGCAAGAGTGCTCGCCGTAAATCGTCATTTTTATTAATTGAGTTGAACATGAAAAGAACGTAAGGAAGGGAATTCCAAATCCCCTTCAAAATCGTCTTTTGTAGAAATAACCTCAGTGTCACCTTTCGTCATTATGTATCTTTGTCATCCAACAAGGGTGCTATGTCTGTGAAATGTATTACATGAATGGATATGTATGTGTAGGATTTGTGTCTAAAGCAAGTTGTAGAAATTATAAAGATGGCGAAAGGTGTTAAAATATTATTTTATTCTACGAAAGACACAAGGAATTATATACTTTGATCATCTCTTCAATCTAGAGTTAACCAATTCAAACCGAATAAAGCCGGATATTTTGCTAGTTTTTGATAAAATCAAATTCAAAATTCATTATCAGTGGAAATATTTGGGAAAAGGTCGTTGTTAGGTTTCAAAGGTCGTTTTAGGTCTTGAGATCGTTTTCAGTTTTCATACCTCCTAATCCCAATGTTTGGAGAGTAGGGTGCCAGCTCAGGTGTTGCTTCGTCATCTGACCTTGGTTCAAAATTACGAGGTGTTGTCCTCAGATCTTTCCCTTAAGGGATTCATCCCGGACCGTCTTCAATAGCCCGTTGTGTTGCTCTAGTACGACGCTAACTAAAATTACCATTACCTAATCCCAAATTAGATATTTTTAGTTGCTATAAATTTTACATATTTTATTCGGAATATCTAAAGCCGCAAAGAATTATTCAGAGATATAAAATAGAGGGTAGGTAGTTATTTAATGTCACGCCGGCAAACGCAACGGGCTATCGATGGCGATCCAGGATATAGAGGTAATGCATATTATAAAGTAGAAAGCGCAGAACTAAATAGATAAAACCCAAAAGGGGAAATTGAATTAAAATTGATCTGTAGCAATACAGCGGGCTATTGGTGACGATCCGAGATCAATCCCGAAGTGAAAGATTCGGGACAACATCTCGTCATTTTGAACCACGGTCAGATGACGAGGCAACATCTGAGCTGGCAACCCACTCTCCAAACTTCCACACCACGCCATTGAGGACATTAGAGGCCACGACAGATTTAACGAGCACCAACCCCCTTTGTACACGACGGTTTGGGGCAGAATTCGAACTCGCAACCTCCTGTTGCTAGTCCGTTACTCTTCCAGCTTGGCTACCGTGGCCCTTTATTAATACGAGATCGTTTGACAGTTCCCAAAACGTTTGATTACAAAAACTCAGTTGGAAAGTATAATTTACAATACAACTCGTTCTTCTCTAAAATAGTTTATGCTTAAAAATATCTCGAATCCCCAAAAGAGATTGCAACCTGTGCAAATAACGCTTACCTGACTAGCGATCCACCAAATCGTACCATATTTAGCTATACAGACTAATTGTTTCCAAGACTAGAATTTCCATCCATTTGACAATTGCTTCATTCGACCGCTGTCTTTTAATTATTCCGTAATCTTTCTTGACCCAAAAACCTTTCCCTAAAAGTCGTCTCTCTGACTTTCTAGATGCTTCGTGAGTGCTCATTTCACTAACGACGAGCACGCGTGAAGTTTGCAAATTTTGTGGCGAGGAAACCTTATCACCATCCTTCCAGAGTATATCACTCTAAACTAATATCTAAGACTAATAAGCAATGACTTATCTCTTTACGCGATACGTGGATGCCTACTTTAGGTAAAAGTACCCGGTTATGTTCTACTGCTTATAAATAAGTTTGCTTACACACGTAGTAATCAACAAAGAATTTTCTGGATTTTGATCTTTGGTCAAATGCTACTGTGTGCCGAGCACGTTATATGACTTGGAAGGATGTGGTATGGTCTCTATGGTCTATTTCTTACAGTTCTTTCTAAATAACATCAATAAAACTGAATTCCTTTACTCCTGGTGGTTGCTCGACGAAACGTCTCGTTATCAGCAAAGCTAACCATCTGGTGAAGACATATTTCGATGAAGTATCTTGAAAACGAGATATATCGATGAACTATCTTGAAGACGAGATATATGATGAAGTATCTTGAAAAAGAGATATATCGATGAAGTATCTTAAGACGAGATATATCGACGAGAGTATCTTTTAGACGAGATGTATCGATGAAGTATCTTGAAAACGAGATATATCGATGAACTATCTTGATGAGGAGATATATGATGAAGTATCTTGAAAACGAGATATATCGATGAAGTATCTTGAAGGCGAGATATATCGTTGAAGTATCTTAAGACGAGATATATCGACGAGAGTATCTTTTAGACGAGATGTATCGATGAAGTATCTTGAAGACGAGATATATCGATGAAGTATCTTAAGACGAGATAAATCGATAAATTATCTTAAGACGAGATATATCGATGAAGTATCTTGAAGACGAGATATATCGATGAAGTATCTTGAAGACGAGATATATCGATGAAGTATCTTGAAGACGAGACATATCGATGAAGTATCTTAAGACGAGATATATCGACGAGAGTATCTTTTAGACGAGATATATCGATGAAGTATCTTGAAGACGAGACATATCGATGAAGTATCTTAAGACGAGATATATCGACGAGAGTATCTTTTAGACGAGATATATCGATGAAGTATCTTGAAGACGAGATAAATCGATGAATTATCTTAAGACGAGATATATCGATGAAGTATCTTAAGACGAGATATATCGACGAGAGTATCTTTTAGACGAGATGTATCGATGAAGTATCTTGAAGACGAGATATATCGATGAAGTATCTTGAAGACGAGACATATCGATGAAGTATCTTAAGACGAGATATATCGACGAGAGTATCTTTTAGACGAGATATATCGATGAAGTATCTTGAAAACGAGATATATCGATGAAGTATCTTGAAGACGAGACATATCACCATTTTCAAAACCAATCAGATCTTGATGGACGAGGTATCTCGTCAAAACCAAACTCAGTTGTAAAAAGTTAATTTATATCTCACTGGAGCGACACAACGGGCTATTGGTAACGGTCCGGGAACAATCCCGAAGGGAATGAATCGAGGACACGCCTCGTACTTTTGAACCACGGTCAGATGATGAGATCAACACCTCAGCTGGCATCCCACTCTCCGAACTTCCTCACCACCTCAGCCTGAGGACAATTGAGGCCACGATAGTTTTAACATGCACCAACCCCTTTGTACACTACTTTGTCTTTACTTAGACTTCCTTTCGAACTCGTAACCCTCCTATTGCTAATCCGTTATTCTTCCAATCTATGCTCACTAAGTGCAATCCAACACTTAGTGAGTGAAGTATGATTTTATGATACAGTGTTTTTCCTTTTAACACAATAAGCCATAGTAAGATGCACACCATTAAATCCAGAGATTATGTATTATTCTATTATTCCTGCACACAATGATGTCCTTTAATCAAATCAATCGTATTTAAATTTTCGTCATTTCTCTTTCCTTCTTCAACCGAACACTTTCCTCTTCACGTACCAAACCCGAAGCAACAATTCACGCGGTCGTTTTTACTGCAACATTTTTACTCTAATGGGGCAGTGGAGTGGGAAGACAAAAAAAAGACTCTCGCAGAGAATAACAACGATCAAGTTCAAGGCTTTCAAGAACTCGTGCGGGTAACTGGGAAGACAGAGATTTCACGTGACCGAGACAACAGACATTGGCAGCCCCATAGGTAAAGTAAACTCCGGGTGGTAGCTACTTTTTACCTGCCTGGTAATAATAAACTGAAATTGCAGAATCTTCCACATGCGGATAACTTGTTACCCACAAGAGGTTCATGAGAGTTTATGAAGGTAGATAGGTAGTCATTTACGGCGCACAACGGGCTATTGGCGACGGTCCGGTGAGACGTAAATTAAACTGCCGACCCATCAACCTACCACTTTGAGCAAACCACATTAAATTATGTTTAAGTTAACATAATGTTAAGTTTAACGTCTACGTATATTTATAATTATCTTACGTGCCACACAAAAAAGACGCTATTTGTTGTCGCGGTTTGGCAACACTGTGCGATTGTTTGTTTAACACGAAGTCTCGTGCCTCGATTGAATTTATAGCGTTTAGTTACGGTTGAAATTTTATTGAAAAAAATTGAATAATCTATATATATATATATATAATTCTCTTACGCGGCACGCAAAAAAGACGTTATTTGTAATCGCGTTTTGGCAACACTGTACTGTTTGTTTGTTTATCGCAAAGTCTCGCGCATCGATTGAATTTATAGCGTTATCGGATGAAATTTTATTGAAAAAAAAAAAAGAGGAAATTTTAATGAGCTGTTGCAGTTAGTTTATAATAGAAATCAAAGAAAGCGGAGGATCTTTTCAGGGCCATTTAAAAAACGGTCCTTTTCAGGGCCAACAATTATAGTTCAACAAGACGCTTGCACTACAACTTTCGGCAACAAACTCAATGAAAAAGTGTGGGTCGTTTGAGAGCTGGGAAAATGTACACACAAACAACATGCTGTGTATTCAATTTCCAAAGCAACGCTCACATTTCGAGTAAAAATTTGCACAAAGTTTTCATTTGAATTCTGATTTTAGAGATACTGTAAATATTTTTTCTGTAATACAGCAAATTTAGATTTAAAAAATATTTTTTTGGTAACATATTTTGTAAACAATTCCTTCTGCTAGGACACGTGTCTTCATTGAGGCGAGCGAAGCGAGCATAGGTTCGCGCAGCGAAGCAATCCTCCGGGGGTTGGCGAGCGTTAGCGAGCAGGGGGCAGGCCCCCTAGTATATATTATTCTCTTACGTGGCACGCAAAAAAGACGTTATTAGTAATCGCGTTTAGCCAATACTTTACGATTGTTTGTTTATCGCGAAGTCTCGCGCTTCGATTGAATTTATAGCGTTATCGGATGAAATTTTATTGAAAAAAAAAAGGAAATTTTAATGAGCTGTTGCAGTTAGTTTATAATAGAAATCAAAGAAAGCGGAGGATCTTTTCAGGGCCATTTAAGAAACGGTCCTTTTCAGGACCAACAATTATAGTTCAACAAGACGCTTGCACTACAACTTTCGGCAACAAACTCAATGAAAAAGTGTGGGTCGTTTGAGTGCTGGGAAAATGTACACACAAACAACATGCTGGGTATTCAATTCCCAAAGCAACGCTCACATTTCGAGTCAAAATTTGCACAAAGTTTTCATTTGAATTCCGATTTTAGAGATACTGTATATATTTTTTCTGTAATACAGCAAATTTAGATTTGAAAAACATTTTTTTGGCAACATATTTTGTAAACAATCCCTTTTGCTAGGACACATGTCTTCATTGAGGCGAGCGAAGCGAGCATAGGTTCGCGCAGCGAACCAATGAGGATTGCGAAACAATCCTCCGGGGGTTAGCGAGCAGGGGGCAGGCCCCCTAGTATATATATAATTATCTTACGGGCACACAAAAAAGACGCTATTTGTTATCGCGTTTTGGCAACACTGCGCGAATGTTTGTTTAACACGAAGTTTCGTGCCTCGATTGAATTTATAGCGTTTAGTAACGGTTGAAATTTTATTGAAAAATGAATAATAAAAGTTCATTGCACTATTTGCTTTCAAAATGTCAAAACAAGGGCTCTTTTCAGAGCCTTTTAAAAGAAACTACCATTTTTAGGTCCAATAATTATAGTTCAACAAGACGCCTGCACTACAACTTTCGACAACAGACTCAATGAAAAAGTGTATGGGTGGCTCGAGTTTAGGGGAAATGTACACACAAACAACATGCTGCGTATTCGAATTTCAAAGCAGCGCTCACATTTCGAGTCAAAATTTGATCAAAGTATTCTTTTGAATTCCAAATTGTTTGAGTTCTGATTCCAGAGATACTGTATAACTTTTCTGTAATACAACAAATTTACATTTGAAAATATTTTTTTGGAATATCATATTTTGTAAACCATCTCTTATGCTAGGACACGTGTCTTCATTGATGCGTGTGAAGCGAGCAAGGTTCGCGCTGCGAACCAATGAGGATATCAAAGCCGGGGGTTGGCGAGCGTTTGCGAGCATGGGACGGGCCCCTTTCTTCTTTCTTTCTTATGTGGAGGCATGACCCCTCAGTCTCACCCTTACTTGGGTATATCAGATTGCAGCTCAGTTGAGCAACTGGGGAAGTCCGGGGGGGGGGGTTTAGGGCCCTTAGTATTTAAATAATAGTACTTTGTAATCACTGCTGGTAGCCGATAACGTGTCGTTCTGTGGTCATAATAATAAGAAGAGGGTAACAATAGAAGAACTTTTTTGAAATAAACTTATTTGAACTATCTTCTAGTTCAAAAACCTGTATCCAGTAATAATGGCAATATGTACCTACATGAGTTTTTTTACTTCGTATATTTCATAATCCGAACGAATTCTATCCCATATTTATCCCTTTATTCTAACCCATATTTTTCCCATTATTCTATCCCATATTTATCCCATTATTCTATTCCATATTTATCCCATTATTCTATACCATATTTATCCCATTATTCTATCCAATATTTATCCCATTATTCTATCCCATATTTATCCCATTATTCTATCCCATATTTCTCCAGATAAGGCGTGGGGTCGCGGTAGCCCAGTTGGAAGATTAGCTATCAGAGGTTGCGAATTGGAAACTAGGTCCAATTAAAGGCCGTCGTGCATACGGGACTAGTGCACATTAAATCGGTCGTAGCCTTAATCGTCCTCACGTTGGCTTGGTGTAAAAATTTGGAGAGTTGGTTGTCAGCTCAGATATTGGCCATGCTTCGAAATTGCGAGGTGTTAACCTCAGATCTTTCCCTTCAGGATTAATCCCGAACATTTGGTAATAGACCGTTGTGTTGCCAATAGCCAGACTATCTACCAGATAAGGCGTTTTGATCAGTGTACTAAATAGGCTAAATGACCTGCAGCTTAGAACGTCAGACTTAGGAAGTAATTTTTTTCACCAAAAAATAAATTCGTTTTGAAACCAATTGTCTGTTGCAATTAAAGAGAATTTTAAACAAGACTTCAAATAATCTCAAAGGAATTTTGAAAAATCGAAATTGTTTGTCGTAAGTGACACAAAGTCGACGTTGCTTACTCTACAAACTGAAGCTCTTCTTACAAACTTAGAAACATGTGAATCGTTCGTTGGAAGCAGAGATTTTCTTTTTTTTTTAACTATAAAATCGACACTATGTTTTCTGAAAAATTTTAATCGATTGAGTTTAATTTGTCGATACTGATTACATTTATTTCTAACACAAGGAGCTCCGTTATTCCACGTGACGATGAATGGAATTTTCAAGAAAAAATGCGTTTGCTTCGAACTAAATTAGGCACGAATGCTGTAACAATTTAATTTACCATCCTCTCATATTGATGATGATATTCGAATATATCGTATACTAGATGAAAGAATATCAAAAGTAAAACATATTCGTAGAAAAACTAAGTGCAAAACTATAAGCCGAAAATTCGTCATTTTTACAAAGAACGTACGTTTGGATATTCGTAGGATATTGACGGAAGAACGTACTGATATTCGTAATCACTCCAAAACTCAAAATAGACTTATGAAGTAGTCAACTTCGAAAAAAAACATCTTTTTGGTCAAACAGCAGAAGTACAATGAATATGAAATGGATTGTATGGATGAATGTATAACATGTGTATAGATATTTGCGTCCGAAGTAAATTGTTAAAACTATAAAAAAGTTCAAAATACTGTTTTTTTTAATTTTTTTTTAACGTTTGATTGACGTTTGCATTTTTTTATTAATTAAATGCGTTTAATGTTACCATTTTTCAATCAACATTTCGCATCCCGGATAAGGAAAGTAACACAAGTCAAAAAATAAAAATTTTGATGTTATGTCATTTAAAAATATATATGGAGGTGCCCAAATGTGTTACATTACACTATTCTATAGAATAGAATATAAGTTACCACAATAAATACTCACCAAAAATTTAAAAGAAGCTATTTCAATAGAGCTCTATTTCAGTATAAGTTTTATAGTATCCTTTAAGTTGATGTTTCTCAAATTCTGCAATTTTGAGTTGTGTCACTTTTCTTGCCGGGGTGCGATTTAATTTAATCAACCCGAGCAACACCGGCTAATTATGCTGGTAAGTATATAAACTTATTTAAATGATTAACAAATTCAATAGAACATATTTAAAAATAAGGAAGCATCACTATTTTCATTGTGCATTTGAGGATTTGTCTCGTTTAACTACAATTCCGTTTTTTTTAATTCTTAGAAAGATATTTGAAATTTTTAAATAATGTTATAGAGAAATTTTTACCAGTCGACAAAAGGATATAAATTGCACAAAGCTCATTCGTGCTTGAAACATTATTTAGAGTTTCAAAAAACACTCTTTATTGTCGATTTGATTCGGCTCGGACAATGCGGACATTCGACTAATTGAATGTCGGATAGTCAAATTTCTACTGCATTTACATTTTCTTACACTTGATTTTTTTTAATTATACCAATGGTACAAGATAGCACCATGGCCAATGATAGACAAATTGCACTGCATGATTTTGGAACGAGACAAAATAGGAGAGAAATACAGTTACATACGTACCATATTAGATTTAAGAAATATACTATTCCTCCAAGATTCACTCAAACCAGAAAACCAAAACAAAAGATTCTAAGAAATGTGGAGCTTTGAAACAAGTTTTACTAGTTGCCTCAACTATGTAGATCGAATTCGATGTTCCTAAGACAAATTGATTTCTCTTGAAGTATTTTATTAATTGTCGATGGAAACCAGCAAAAGAAAGCGAGGTAGAATATTTAAACGTCTGACCGCTAAGGGATTGAAATTCAAAATGTACCCTCGATTTTTCAAACATAATTATTAAAAAAACCTTAAAAAGCTCAAGTGGTAAAATACACCAAGATTACAAGGGGACTAGAGAACACAAATCATCTTCTACTTACTAGGCCTTTCGCACCCCTTCATTCTTATGTCGAAACCTCCTAAAAGTATTCATGATGCTAATGTCACTTGGAAATATCAACTTATCTATATATATATATATATAAGTATATATAGGTATGAATAAGATTGCAGTCTTATATATAAGTAAGAGGTTACTCCCTTAATTGGACAATTGTTTTGTGAACAAATGTTATAATTCGCGACTTGGTCAACGTGACTGACACGATAATGATATGCAGGAAAAAAAAGATGTCACGTGAAAGAAAGACGTAGAACAAATAAGATTCTACGCTCATCTTGAAAATTGATAGCTATTATAAGACGCATTTGAGACGAAATAGATTAATTCGAGGTCATATGTAATGTACTGTATGCCCGTTTTAAGTAAATTTTTTCCTTGTAAACCTTATATATATACGGTGCAGGGTTCTCAAATATAAGCAAAGTAAAGTCCACGCGTTCCTATGCCTTTTATGTCATTTTAATTTCTTTCCAACTTTGATTGCTTTGTCTTACAGCGAGATGTGGCCTTTAGGACTTGCGTCTCTAATTTTTATCTAAAACTGTAACTTTGTGTGAAAATATAGGAAATCATTATATTGCTCCCTGTAGAATGCAATCGAGTCACGTGGTTCAGAACGAGTCTATAGTGTGGAAATTATTTGAATCTTAGATGGCGTTGGCGTCGCTGACATCATGAGCCTTCCCTGCTCTCCAACACCTGCAGCTTTTGTCAGTTGAAGTTAGACTCTTGATTTGAATACGATACTAAACAACCTAAGCGTTCTTAATTTGATTTATCTGTATAATAGTACAAAACAGTAATTAAACGTTGATTTAACTGAAATATCTCTCCAATCGTCACTTTTGTATGTTTCGAAAAATACCACTGAACCCATTGATATTTGAAACCCCGCCATTTTGCGTCACTTAGTTTACCTTCTAAATAGTTTCAATGTCTACCATTATAAAAGGAAGTGTTTGTTTGTTTATGTGTACGCATTGTCCTGACGAATCTATGGCACTTACAATAATGGAGTTTGGCACACAGGTTGTCCGAAGTTTTTGCAATTTTTGTACGAAGCCCGAATTTTAAAATTCAATCTAGAACATTTTAAAATTAATTTAATGGCATTTAATATTATTATTGATTTCTTTAGAATGGCAACACCATAAAGAGATGACAGATTCTAAATTTATTTTTATTATTAAAACGATTTTTCAGAGGATTAAAAAAAAACAAATAAAGTTTTATCGGGAGTTCGATACCTAAAAATTAATATTTTCTTTAAATAAATAATTTTTAAACTATACCTTTTATATTTTTTCTAATAGAAATTTCGCCACCGCGAAGAATGACCTTCGTTAGATTCGAGATTAATCCATTTTGATTTCCTGAGCAACGGATTCGAGTGAAGCAAAAGAAATAATTAAAGTTATGACTGGCATTCTTCAATGCTTTTTTTTCTATCTCAGCGATCGTTAAAGATAGAATAAAAATTTCAAGGCATTTGAAATCTACGGAAAATTTAACCCCACATCGATACCTTATACGTTTGATTTTCTTTAAATAAACAATTTTTTAATTAAATATTTATATTTTCGCAAGAGATTGTTACGTTACGCCGATTGGATCTCTTCACAAATCGAATTCGGCCGCATTTGACAATGACGAGGCCATCACAGCGTTGACCGTGGTGGCTGTTATTCAGTTGGCTAAGAATTCCCATTTAGTTTGCATCGCAAACCAAACGGGAATTCGTAAAAATCATCGGGGGTTTTCGAACAGGGGTCACACCTGACCATACGAAAAGAACTATCACGGGAACGCCGTGCGGGCCACGCAGTGGCTAGTAAGATATATCGTATATTTAGATCTGATTCACTTTGCTGATGACCAAATATCCTTACATGGAGGTACAGTCGTTTTTTTTTTCTCATAGCGACATTAAGGTCTGTTCGATTGTCTTCTAATGAAGAGTTATCTGGTCCATCAAAATCTGATCAATTTTGCCACTGACAAGATATCTCGGCATCAGGATATGGCAGATATTTTCATGATGAATAGATTAAGATCTGCTCAGTTTTCTTCTAATGACTTCCATTAACGTTTGGTCAGTTTGGCTAGTGAAGCGAGATACCTCGTCGAAACAACAATGATTATTTTATGTCTCAAAGTATTTGTGAAAACTGCTTTTAAGAATTGAGAACCAAAAGGTTAAAAAACGATGCAAATAATTTAATATGTTCTCAACAATGTTAGCACTATTAAGAATTGATTAAATTTATGTATTGAAAGATTTTACACAGTCCAGTCACGTTAATGTGACCACCACCTACTTTCGAAGTCAACATGAAATAACCAATCCCAAATGGCAGGTTTCAGCACATTGCAGTGGAATATATAAAAAGGATGTCCTAGGGCATCGGAAAGCATTTCAATCGTTGGCGTAATGCAGAAACGTAGCGATTTATCCGACTTCCAAAAGGGCATGATTATTGACTTTCGAGCCAAGGGTGGAAGCATTTCGGAAACGGCTAATTTTGTGAACTGTTCGCGTGCCGCCGTGGTAAAAATATACCGTGCATGGCAAAATGGCACTATCCAAAATCAGCGGCGTGGCACTTGTGGTGCACCACGGGCTATAGATGACAGAGGCGGACGAAGGCTACGGAGATGCGTTCGGGCGAATAGACGTGCAACTGTTGAGCAACTGACCGCCCAGATGAACCAAGGGGCTACCAAGAGTGTATCCTCAACAACGGTTCAGCGAACGTTACTGCGCATGGGCCTCCGCAGCAGACGTCTGGTTAATGCACCTATGCTGACTGCTGTTCATCGGCGACGAAGGCTGTAATTTGCACGCCAGTACAGCAACTGGACGTCCACAGAGTGGCGACAGGTGGCTTTTTTCGATGAATCACGTTTTATCCTCCATCGGACAGATGGACGTTGGCGTATACGGCCTTAAAACGTCTGAAAGCAAACACCCTGCAACAATTGCTGGAAGGATCCAGGCTGGAGGAGGGAGCATTATGGTTTGGGGAATGTTTTCCTGGCATTCACTAGGTGCACTCATCATCAGAAACCTAATTGACTCTCTTCCTGCACGTCTCGCAGCGGTCCTCTTTGCCAAAGGTGGTTATTCTGGCTTCTGACAGGTGGTCACATTAATTTGACTGGACTGTGTATAATTACCAAGTTAATGAAATTAAAGGAAAAAAATTTGCAAATGAAAAAGTACTTTATCGATTCTGCAATTGTCTGTATTTTGATTTTTAGGCATGTATTCTTTTTTTTTTCTATTGATTAATTGGCATTAAAAAGACTTAAAGTTCGATCGACTAATGAGAATTATGAATAATTTAAATATATACCTGCTTATATCTTTGATGGAATGGCAAATTGTTTACAACTCTACCGAGAGAAATAAACTCAAAATTACTCATTAAAACTATCCAATCCATCGGAAATAATTTATTTGATTTTTCGACGCGTTCGAAAAAGAACATAGTAGGTGTTCCAAATATTGCCCCTGTGCTTAATATCGCCTACTCGTGTTTGCAAGCTACTATACGTGACATCTATGAATTTTATGTAGTTACCTTGACGGTCTAGGGTTTTGCCCCACGTAGCGCCACCGGCAAGTTTACTATAAGTTATATCAACAACACTATTGCATCTGAAGTATTTGAGGCTGTGATCAACGTATTATTGTCTCCAATCCATTCAGGAAATATCCGGGTAAGTGTTTCCAAATCATAATTTCGTTTATATGACTTGAAAGTACACTCAATACTAAAGGTAGGTATGTGTGCTCTACTAGCAACTCGTTTTCAATAGTAGCTCCTAATTTCGCCTGGTGATTGGTAATAGGAACAGGAGTAGGCCATATTAGGAACCTTCTTGAAAATTCTCTTGGGAAACTTTTTAAAGTTTTTCTAGTTAACTTAACCCTTCTTTGCATGATTTTTTCTTTACTGGTGAAATAAATCAAGGTGATATAATTCATGTTCAAAATTAAAGGGAAAATGGTTAAAAAAATCTTAGTATATATTTATAGCATAAATTTAGCAAAAAACAATAGGATGATATCATGTGGTATTTTTTAAATTGAACGCAAACTTGTTCAGAAATTGCTCTAAAAATAACAGAAACACATGTTACAAACCTTTCTTCCTCTCATTTTCACTTTTTTAGCACAATAGAAACTCAAATATAATAAAACAAAATTTAAAACGAAATCATACGTTTATTGCAACTACAACAAACAGCGGAATAACAACTTCAAGCTCGTTTTACTGATAGTGACACTTGCTTATTTTTGACAGCTATGTTTTTTTTTATGCAATGGACATTAAAAAGGTATCCAGACACGATCAACTTGAAGTGAACTTGTTCTTTTATATAATTTTTGGGCATTCAATGTTATGATGGAAATTTCCACCATTATGCAAAGAAGGGTTAAACTGACATAAGTAAAGAAGGTATATGATCTCTATAAACCAAAGGAGAATAGTTTCTAGTGATATTCATTTAGTTTCCAGCTTTATTTCCTAACCTGGGAGGCTGAGATACAGTGCAATAGATAGGGTAGGCGATGTTTGGAAAACCTATCCTAATATTTATGCATTTACCATTAAAATTTTAAACTGTTAAATTTATAATCTTTAAAAAACTGGATTGAATTAATTATTTTTTCGAAATTTCTATTAATTAACGATAATAATTTAGTAATTGCTAACTCCAACAAAATTTCCGATTTTCCCCCACAAACCTAGGGTTTGATCCCGGACCGTCGTCAATAGCCGTTGTGTTGCTCTAGTACGACGTTAATTAAATATTACCAATTACCCCCACAAACATGGGATTTCTTCTTAATTATTCAATTTTTGTAAGTTTATCTAGTTATTTCTTGAATAGCCTGTTGTATAGCTCCAATGCAACGTTAATTAAAATACTTATCAACTTACCTAGTTATTCCATATGCTACACTGTGTGTTTTACAAAAAATATTAATTAAATAAACCCTCAAAGAAGTTTTTGGAAAAGGACTGGACTTGTTAAGTAATTCTGCTCAATATTGTTTCATGGAAATGTGACTGAACTCAATTTGGGTTGTTTCCCATTCGATCATGCGGCCATAGTGGAAAAACAAAGATCCCGAAAGAATTTAACTTTCCGTTTTTATTTTTATTTTCATTATTATGTGATCTTACTACCTCAATCTTTACAATTTTAACCCTTAGATTACGGCCGATACAGCAGTCAGTTGTATCATGATCGCGCCAAGAAAGAATTTAAACAACGACCAGTACATCAGTTGTACCTTGAAAATTATAAGAATCGAGCCAAGAAAGGTCGTGCCAAGAAAAATCGCGCTTGTTATATCTATAGCCGTTGTCAAAAGGTTAACGGATTGTTCGGAAACAAGATTCATAATAGTTAACTTACTTTTCGTACTTTGACAGTTGGTTTTAAACATTCCAAAGTTAGTCAAAATTAAACACGAAATATATATATTTTGTCTATGGGTAGAGTCCTAGCAATAGAGGGTTTAAACTTCTATATGTTCCCCTAAGAAAATTAGGTTCAGCAAGAAAAATGTACTCCATACAATAACTGTGTGGTGTAAAAATCCGCTTCAATTGTTTGCAGAATTTCCCAAATTATTGATCAAAAGATTTCGATTATTTTCTCCTTAATAGCCCGGAAATTAGACGCAAAACACCTGCTCACTCTGATGATATATTGAGGCTCTAAGGTTCTGTTCCATCAAAGTCTGGATGATCCATTCAGTTGTAATTTTAAAATTAAAAAATTAAATTATGGAAACAAAACTAAAAACTTCTTTCTCTTCACAAACATTTTTCTATCATACTTGGTATTTTTGATCCCATCTTTAGATTGTAAAAATAGAAACTCTGATAAGTCACGAAAAAGTTGGAAAATACAAGCTTTATGAAGAACAAACTCATGAATTGTTGCTGAATCCATGCTAACGAAGTCGGAAGAAACGTCAACACACACACAGGTATCAAAAATCAGAGTTGTAAACAATAAAATTCTCCTGTATATTTTCTATAATTTGTAGCATGATCATTTGTTCATCTCTTGCATTTTTGTAATTCTTTTGTATTACCTCTCTCCCTAAAATATATTTTGTATTATCTCTCTCTTTGAAATTATATTCCTTTGTTATTATCTCTATCTAAATATATTCTTTGCATTGTCTCTTTTGTCCTATCTAAAATATATTCTTTTGTATTGTCTCTTTTGTCTTCTAAAATATATCTATTTACATTATTTCATCTCATCAAATAAATAAATGGGCAAGTGATAAAACAATATTTTAAAACATAAAATAACTATATAGCTGTACCCCAGAAATCAACAATCGTAATTCATATGCACAAAATTTGCATATGGGGCCGTCTTATTATTAAAATAATCACCAACTTTATAATTTCCAATATTAACCCCCTATTGTGATACATAGTTTCGAATCTGTATCAAAATTGGAGTTCACATACCAACTTTCATGTCTATCATGAAAACAGGAAAGTTTGGAGCTCATTACGTTAAATCAGCTTTCCAGACTTATGGATGTCCTCCTAAATATTCCTATAGCGCTGATGTTTTGTAGCACGTTGCTATTTAGGTACACGAACCAAATATACATAATGTTTTAGTTTTTAAATAATTTTTAATTTGTAATATTAATTATTAAATTAGTATTTTTTTATTGTTGAAAAATTATAAATATTAAACTTGAGATATTTTGACAGAAATCGATTCAGAGATTCTATATTACCATACAAAATTTCAGCTCTTTTCTTTGGATAGTTTTTTTACTGCACTTAATTTTTCATCACTGAGTTTAGGGAAGCATCCAAAAGGTGAAAAAGTTTATGACAAACCAGAGGAATGTGTAAATTTTTATTTAATGTTTGTAATATAACTTATGTAATCTAATAAACACTGCCTTCGAGCTAGCATGTGTGGTACAGCTGATCAGTGATCAATCTAACAGTATATGTACAAAACAATGTTTTCACGAGAAAAGTTAACGGCTATTACTAACTTGAAATAACAGTTATTATTAACGGTTATTATGAAAATGTAATTTAATAGTTATACTAAAAATAACCAGTTCGTGAATAAGTCCAACTGTTATTATTTAACTGCTAAAAATTGAAATTGACGATAAAGTGAAACTGTAAATAATGGTTATCATTTTTTCCAAATTTCTAGTCGAACGATCTAATCACTTTTACTAATGACACTAGATACCTCTTCAAGAGAGTTAGAGTTCTTTGCACTCTTCTTTTAGTTAACCAATGAATGAACACAGTTCCTGATTAACTAGAAATAATCTCGATGTACAAGTAGCGACTTTCAATGTGGATATGATCCCTGAAAAGAACAACAGCTTTAACATTAAACATATCCGGATTTTACGGTAGTAAATTCAGGAAATTTCATATTTAGATTAATTTGATTGTGTAGAATCTCATTAAGGTTTCGAAACATGTTACCTTTGGAACTTTTGTTGTTCGTGCGAAATTTGATATGAAGACGGCCTTTTATTCAATGTTTTTGCATTTGAAGTAGCAGAGGGGGTTATTCCCTATTGAATGATACCTAGGAATTTGCTATATGCTTGTATGCTCGAGCTCGAATTAAAGAGGGATGGTTCAAGTTTTTTCCGCGACTGCGTAGTCCTCACGTTGAGTTGGTGTGGAAGTTTGGAGAGTGGGGTGCCAGCTCAGGTGTTGCTTCGTCATCTGACCGTAGTTCAAAATTACGAGGTGTTTGTCCTCGGATCTTTCCCTTAAAGGACTGATCCCGGACCGTCGTCAATAGCCCGCTGTGTTGCTCTAGTACGATGTTACAATAAACGTACTTCTGAATGGATCGAATGGGTGAAAGCACATGTGTCAGGTGTCATGTTTCCGAAATTTTTAAAAGAGATACCTTGAGTACAGAGAGGTAATAAAATATTGCAGATGAGGGTTTTAAATCTATAGACTGAGTAACGTGAGCAAAGTACGACCACGTATAATTTACTTTGCTTGCTACATTTCTGAAGGACTTTTAACATTTCTGGGGGTTTTAGCTTCCTTGATTCTTGTTTTCAGTCTATTTTTCTGCCGTGTGTGAATAAGGATATTCAGTATTCCAAACACCTGCTCACTCTGAGGATATATTGAGGCTCTAAGATTCTGTTCCATCGAAGTCTGAATGATCCATTTGGTTGTAATTTTCGAATTAAAAAATAAAATTATGGAAACAAAAATAAAAACTTATTTTTCTTCACAAACATTTTTCTATCATACTTGGTATATTTGATCCCATCTTTAGATTGTAAAAATAGAAACTCTGATAAGTCACGAAAAAGTTGGAAAATACAAGCTTTATGAAGAACAAACTCATGAATTGTTGCTGAATCCATGCTAACGAAGTCGGAAGAAACGTCAATCCACCTTCTTTCAATCCACAGTTATTTTTCTATCACACTTGGTACTTTTTACCCCATTTTTAGATTGTAAAAATAGGAACTTGTAATAAGGTCACGGAAAAGTTGGAAAAAACAAGCTTTATGAATAACAAACTGATTAATTGATGATGAATCCATGCTAAAGAAGTCGGAAGGAAAAGTCAACCCACTCAGCTATCAAAAATCAGAATTGTTGTTGTTGCACATCCCCCTGGTGTAGGAAAGCCTACACCAGGTCCAGAAGGCCCCGTCGTGCCAGATCCCCATATACCTGCAAAAAGTCCTGATCAACCAACAGCTGCTTATACGAAGCGCCAAGACAGAGAAGAAGGTGATCAGGACTGGCAGGTAGGGAACAGGAACAAGGAGGGAAATTTCTCTCCCCGTTCTGAAATTTGATACTTTTAAGATGGCCACTTCAAAATCTGGCCATGGCCGATTGAAAAGGCCGAGGGCCACAGCATGTGATTGAGAGTCCAGGGTGATTGCCAGCATACCAATGGTGGGATGGCGTACGGCGCCACAAGGAAAGCAAACGTTGTTTTCCCAGGGAGTGGACCTCAGTGGAATCAGAATTGTAAAAAATATAATACTGTGCATGATCATTCTTGTATCTTTTCTATAAGTTAAGACAATCGTAAAAAGTCTATAAGGGTAATAGTTGTGTGTATTACCATTTAATGGTTCTGTCTTGCTTTGCCGCTTCATGACCAAAAGTGGCCCTTGAGGCATAAAAGACAATCGATCATCAAATATGTATGCAAAAGGAGAAAACGAATTTTATCTCCGACAATGTATGGAAACTAGATAGTATTATCGCGAAATAGTGATTTGAATGCCTATTCTCTCCAAAGTATCATCGTTGTTCGTCAGATTGTCAAAAACTCTCCATCGTTTATTCAACCCAGTAACCTTGAGATATTCAGAAAATAGGATCGTATGATTTTCAATTAAGTACAAGAGTATAGATAGTTTTTTTTTTTCAAAAGAAATGTAGATAAACTCAATGACTCTTTATCTGAATGTCGTTTAAAAGACTTGAATGACATCGCATCGCTTAGATCAATGACAACAGAATAAAATATCAACACGGCGACGAGTTAGAAGTTGCATCCTTTCACAATTTATTTCTTTGAAACAGAACGATACAGACACATTTAATACACTTCGAAAGAAACAGGACTGCAAACCCAATGGATTGCTGTTGAAGGGTTTCCGAATTTTAAAAACAACAACATAATGCTATAAGATTTGGACCGCGGTAGCCCAGTTGGCGACGCATTGGCAACCGAAGAGTTGCGAGTTCGAAACTCGGTCGAGCCAAAAACCGTTGTGTACGCGGGGGCTGATGCACACCAAATCTGTCGTGACCTCAAATCGTAGGTGGTGTGAAAGATTGGAGAGTGGGGTGTTCACCTCGTCATTTGACGTTGATTCAGAATTACGAGGGGTTGTACTTGGATCTTTCCCTTGGGGATTGATCCAGGACTGTCTCTAATAGCCCATTCTGTTCCTCCAGTGAGACGTTAATTAACTACCTAGCTATACCTCTAAGGTAAGATAACAAAACGCATTAATACGTTGGTTGTTATGCCTAAGATTGAGCTATACCTAATGTTTTCCATTGTAGTAAAAGAACTGATACATTTCGGTTGGGTATCTATATATATATATATATATATATATAATTCTCTTACATGGCTCACGAAAAAGACGTTATTTGTAATCGCGTTTTGGCAACACTGTACGATTGTTTGTTTATCGCGAAGTCTCGCGCATCGATTGAATTGATAGCGTTATCGGATGAAATTTTATTGAAAAAAAAAAAGGAAATTTTAATGAGCTGTTGCAGTTAGTTTGTAATAGAAATCAAAGAAGGCGGAGGATCTTTTCAGGGCCATTTAAAAAACGGTCCTTTTCAGGGCCAACAATTATAGTTCAACAAGACGCTTGCACTACAACTTTCGGCAAGAAACTCAATGAAAAAGTGTGGGTCGTTTGAGTGCTGGGAAAATGTACACACAAACACCATGCTGGGTATTCAATTTCCAAAGCAACGCTCACATTTCGAGTCAAAATTTGCACAAAGTTTTCATTTGAATTCTGATTTTAGAGATACTGTATATATTTTTTTTGTAATACAGCAAATTTAGATTTGAAAAACATTTTTTTGGTAACATATTTTGTAAACAATCCCTTCTGCTAGGACAGATGTCTTCATTGAGGCGAGCGAAGCGAGCATAGGTTCGCGCAGCGAACCAATGAGGATTGCGAAGCAATCCTCCGGGGGTTGGCGAGCGTTAGCGAGCAGGGGGCAGGCCCCCTAGTTGCTTTGAAATTCTTTTAATGGACACATTTTTTTTAAGTAAGCTAGATGTTAAACCATATTTGTTTGAGATTCATGACTTTCATATCCAAAGGCGCAATAAATGCTCCTTAAAATTTCGTATCGTTTTAAGATTCATTTTATGTCAACCTTAGACCTGAAACCTAATCAGACAGAGCATTACTGCTGTGAGAAGCTTCAAAAATTGTGATCAACATGAAGACTAGTAGTTATGTTGCTACTCAGTGAAGAATTGACTTGGTTCCGATTCACCCTTTTATCGCCTCGTTTGGCGATACTATAGCATCTTACAGTAAATGCACATTTCTATTGAATGGCAACAAAAATGGTCAAATCGCCAAAGTATACTACTATGGAACGTAGACCAATCTGACAATGAATCAATGGATGGGCTTAGCCCATCCCGTGAACCGATCCGATTATGAATATTCGTTTCCACCTGCTGACAAAAGTTGTCTAAGGGACATGTTACTACTAGTTATGGTCACATGATCCTGTGTGATATGTTACCGTTGCTCGCTCTATTTTTATATTTCCTGTATACCTCTTTCCTTTACATACTGGTATAGTGGTCCTATCACTTGTCTGCCACAAAATAGGTTTCTGATTCGGATCCCGTTCTCAATTTGTAAAGCGCATGGATGTTGGTTATGTCCCTGTTCGGATAGCGGCGGGTTTGTTATAGCAGGCGTTGGTTATATTCACTATGGGTGCTCCACAGATATCATCAGCTCCCTCCTTGTTGGGCAGAATACCGAGAGTTCAGTGGTCGGGGAGGAGAAAAATAATTCATATTTTCCATTCAATGGTTCAGACAAGAATGGTTAAGGCACACAGCATTACAATGCGAGTCATTTTCTGCCAAGGTTTTTTTTGTGGGTGAAAAGGTAGATCCTGTTGCAAACTGGTCGCATGTGATGAGGGAATGTAATCTCATCATATTCCTAAACAGCAATTTTAAGAAATCATAAAGTAACTACAGAGTCGTTCACCTTTCTCGCAAGAGAGGGGGGAAAGAACCGTGCGTCGAAGCAGGAATGTAGTAAACATATCCACCGATTGTACCGAATAAGGAGTGGCTACCCTTTCATGAAGCGCCGAAAAAGAATAGAAATACGCAAGATTCCAACCCAAAAGGAAACTTTCAGAAAGCTTTAGAAATACAAAGGTGAATATAAAAAGGGGTTGTCAAGTTTGAAGAATTTAGGTGCTTGTGAAAGCCAGATGCACAGGATGCCGATAATGATGCTTAGTGGAACTTGACGTTAAATAATAATAGGACTTCTAACCAAAATTATGAGGGGACGTTGAGAGGAATCTAAAAAGGGAAATCTTGAAAGGGAATTCAGAACCAATGAGAGTATTTTAAGAGGGGACTGACTAGCCACTGAGAGAAGTCAGAAAAAATAAAATAATCAAAGTTAAGTCAAAAAATAAGAACGGATTGACCGAGGGTTTTCAGGTAGGCGGTCATCTCCCAGGATTGGAGACTTGTTCTGATATAGATTTTGCCAGATTTTTGGGATGAGAGAGATTTGAACAAGATTTGGAGCAGTGCAGGTGGAGAAGCTTTCACCATGCTCACCTTGACAAGTAAGTCTATCTTAGAGCGTGTGAATACACCCTCACATATATCTCTCTCTCGCTCTCTTTAAAACTTATATTTAAGTGTTCGCGTGCTGTAGTTTAAAGTTGAATTTAACTGTTCTCATAACTATATGTATCCGTAAAAATAGTGTGTTAAATAAATTAAGGTTTTTTTTTTATTGTTATGACTTCGCCTTTTCAATGTGTCTTGTACCCAAATAGTTCCTAAGTCCTGGTTTATTGCAGTTAATTCAGATTTTAATAGTTAATGAACTTTTGGCCTTTGTTTTAACATGACGCTAACCACATTTGTACTAACCACTTGCTACCTTTGTTAATTGAGACTTGGACTAACGGGGAATAGCAAAATCAAGCCCCCCAGCACATGCAAGAAACGATGATAATTGAGGAACTCCGAGACTTCAAAGATTTAGCGGTGGCTCTTGAGTGTACCTGCAATGCTTACAGGGGGTTGCGGGAGAAAATTTAAATGTTCCTCCAGCAACAACGCTAGGTGACGAACCTGTATGGCGATGCATAATGAGAAGAGTCATGCAGTTTGTAGCTAAGGTACAGACAGACTCTGATGCAATCAGGGTCGTGTTGTAGACAGAATTGAAATTCACTTGGAGAGACGATGTCGTGCCATTCGTTTGTCCATGTGTGCTGTTCTTCGCACCATTGCAACCACAGAAGCTTGTGGAGTAGGCAGTTGAATTGTCGTTGCATTGGAGGCAAAACAGCGGTTTATTAGCGACGGTCCGGGATCAATCCGAGGACAGGTTTTCGTAATTTTGAACTACGATCGCAGGTTATTTGAACCGCGTGACACCTAATTCATTATTTTTCGATGGTCGAATGGCATCAAAGATATCCAGAGATCGGGAGTGGAATAGTTTAGTAAAATTCTTTGAACTCCATTTTCTTCAATATTGAATATTTCACGTTTCTCTACACTTTCTGTTTTGGGTTCCGCATGTAAGGAAATCTTTGCGATAAGACATTGACTGTATCTAATTTTAAGATATATGGAGCTGCGTTACTTAGCATGATACTTAATATTTAACAGTGTGATTTAACGAGTTTATTAAATTTATGTTAACAATTATGTGTACTGTATTTTTTAACCGGACAGCTGCGAGTTTGAAACTTAGTTCAGGCAGACCATCATGTGTACGGGTCCTGACGCACATTAAATCTGTCGTGGCCACCAATATCCTCACATTGGTGTGGTGTGGAAGTTTGGAGAATGGGGTGCCATTTCAGGTGTTGACCTCGTTCTCCTTCCGTGGTTCAAAATTTCGTGATGTTGAACTCGGATCTTTCCGTTGGGGATTGATCCCGAACCGTAGCCAATAGCCCCTTGTGTTGCTGCAATTCGACGTTAATTAATTACCATAATCATCCTTTCTTTTCACAATCACTTGACATTATTTGTCTTGTGTATTGCGCAGCTTGGTCAAATATGGTCACTGTGTCATAAAACTCCAATAAACAACCAAATACCTCGTATTGCTTGTAGATGAGCAATAAATCTGGATTTTCGACTAAATAACTCGTAAAGCTGTCTCAAAATCCTTGCCATTCTTCCACGTTTCCGTAAAAATGTTCCATTTCAATGACAGGTAATTTCACTGTTTGGTTTCGTGGCAAAACAGTTCTTGAAATACTCGCAATCAAAGTTTCAATAACCAGTGGAAGCTGAGAAGTGGATGACACTATCTGTTTGGTATCTAAAGCTCGTTTTGACTTCTCGTCATGATTGTAACACTTCAGAACATTCCAAAATGTAAGAATTTTATCCCATTTTTGGATTCTACTGACCTTTTGGCACAGTTTTGCACATGTTTAACTGAACAAGATGGACTTACTTGCATCCAAAAGCTCAGACTGGTCATTGTTTCTGTGCAAAAGTAAAGGACATATTGCTAAAAATTGTTCCAAAAAATATCAAGCACCTTGTGTAAAATGTGAATGTATAAACCCCGTTTCAATCTGCAATGCCTCTAACATACCGTCTATTACGACGCGACAGTTGGAATGATGGTTATTCAACACCAAACCTTCGCGTGTCTTCAAATAACCTGGGTAGGAATCAAGCTATAATGGACACTATAAAATTACACGATACTCCTGGATTGCGATAACTAGTCGATATCTATCCATTCAAGTTTATTTGAATCCCTGAAATTGAAGGTAATTGGATCTATGCATTCATTTGAATTTACAAAAGAAGCAACTGCCTTCTGAAGTAACCAACATCGGTAAATATGCCATTTGGTAGGAAACCTACATCCTGTGAGATTTAGGTAGGTAGTAAGTTAAAGTCAAACTGGAGCAATACAACAAGTTACTGACGGTCGGCCCGATATCAATCCCGAAGGGAAAGAACCAAGTACAAGGCCTAGTAATTTTGAACCACGGTCAGATAACGAGAGCAACACCTGAGCCGGCATCCCACTCTCCAAACTTCCACACCACGCTAACGTGAGGACATTTGAGACCACGACATATTGAACGCACACCACAACCCGTATACATGACGGTCTTTGACTGGCCAGAGTTTCGAACTCGCAACCCTTCGATTGGTAATCCGTCGCCAACTGGGCTAACGCAGATCCTTTCATTTATTTGATCCTTAAAAGAAGCAACTGCCCTCTGAAAGTCAATCAACATTGGTAAATATACCATTAGGTAGGAAACCTACATTTAGAAGTAAAGCTGTTTGAATACAGAATTAATATGGCGTACCGTCTCTTTTATGTCTGAGTAAAATACGAAAGCGTGATCGAAGGTAATAATTTTGATTTAAGTATAAAAATGAATGAAACAGATGCTAGGCACTTGACTTTACGTCATTCGCCATTTAAGCAGTAATATCATTTTACAAATTCCAAAATGTTGTGGAACATCTGTTTTTATTTACTTTTTATTGTCACAGTGCCGAAAGAATATTAATAAAGATAAATATTTTAATACATTAAATAGTTCCATACAAATCTTTTACAAAAGATATTCAAATTCGCAATTTTAAATCATTAATATCACAGAGAAGTAGTATACAGAGGGTTCACTGAAGCCATGTCGTATAGCGCTCCAGTGGGGAAGCCTGTCCCTAATTGTGGGCGGAGTTTGAAGTGTTTCAATCAGAGCCAGAGCGGAAGCCATTTTCTATTTCTAATCGCCAGACTTCTTGAAACGTCATACAGCTGAATATTCTTTGCAACATTTTAATAATTATTTAAAAACTGTACTATCCATCAACAGAAAAGGTTGATCCCCAACCGTCACATATATTTAGTTGTGTTGCTCCAATGCGCAGAGTGAGTGCGATGTTAATTAAAAATACTATACCATCATCAATAAAAAAGCCGCTGTTCAAGTTTACCGCCTATAAAAACCGTTGAAAGGTAAATTGCTTTTGTTTTTCATAAAATATAATCATAACTTAGAAACTACTAATGTGAATTTTGTGCCATTTTTAAAATCGTTTCAGAATTAAGTAAAATTAATGACACTTATTTTATAACCCAACTGAAGAGGAAAAAATGAATTCCTTCTATTTAATTTTAAGACTATTCGCCCAAGATAACTAATTTTTAAAAAATCTTTCAGTGTAAGTTTGTGCATTTTTTATTTAATTAAAATCAATCGTTCTTAAATTTAAGAAACATGAGGTATTCAGAATTCTGTTCTGTTTTGCTCTATTCATTATGCATTTTGTGTATTTGTTGATTTTTTTTATTTACATTCTGTTTTTGTGTAATTAAAATTTTCCTTTTTCTGAATTATAAACGGTTTTATGTCAACATTTATAAAGATATTTTTGCAAATAGAAATTCTCTTATGTGATTCTCACTGTGACCTTTATACAGAAAAGAAAATTAAATTTAAAAGTTTGATTTTAATAATGATATTTTTTATACAAAAATAACTTGATTTAAATCAACATATCCTGAAACTAACACTTATAGAATGTTAAAAGTGCACAAATCTACACAACAATTTTTTTCTGTAGAATGTCTGAAAAGTGGCTAGACTAAAATTCCTAATAATCACAAACAAATAATTCAGCTTCTTGAAATGTTTAGAATATCTAAATCAATCAAATCAACTTGATTTATAGAACGACTTGTTTTGCTTTGTCATTGTCGAAAGTCGTAAAAGGATATTTCTGTTTCTGTTTAAGTGTTTTAACCCAGATTGTCTGGAAAACACTTTCTGCTCTATTAGAAGATGAAGTGGTTTTTGATACAATCCTGATTGTTATCAGTTATGCCAAAGCATGCATAAGGTCATACATAACTTTAAAAAAAATCAATATTTCAAATTGTGTTGGTTCAAATTGCTCGATTTTAGCCAGTTTAATCGGATATCCATGAGCACGATTATCAATGATCCCTTTGTGGAACACGGATCAATGAATCTCTGGAGTGCCACCCTGCTAATGCATGTAGCTCAATGTCATTGCTTATATTTGTTGTGGTTTTCTCTTTAATCTGATTGCTATGAGTGCCAAAATTTATTGATTGGAGCCCATATCCAAATAATTGAAGCACTTACGAATTTTCCTATCGACCGTTTTTAACAAACAAAATTTGTTGCCAATTGTGTGATTAACACCCATAATAGATAAGCGTAAGAGCAAATCATACTCGAAGGTTTGGTCGACAGTATAGTACGCAATTACATACATACAAACTTTCCCTGTGAAGATTTTCGAGATGCAAAAATTGTCGTATCCTGTTGTGTATTTTATTGTTTATTTGCTACACTAAATAGTGAAAAATTGTGCGATTTAGCTCCAATAATGAATAAAATCTATATATATAATTCTCTTACGTGGCACGCAAAAAAGACGTTATTTGTAATCGCGTTTTGGCAGCACTGTACGATTGTTTGTTTATCGCGAAGTCTCGCGCATCGATTGAATTTATAGCGTTATCCGATGAAATTTTATTGTAAAAAAATGAATTTTATTTGAGTTGTTGCAGTTAGTTTATAATAGAAATCACAAAAAGCGGAGGATCTTTTCAGGGCCATTTAAAAAACGGTCCTTTTCAGGGCCAACAATTATAGTTCAACAAGACCCTTGCACTACAACTTTCGGAAAAAACTCAATGAAAAAGTGTGGGTCGTTTGAGTGCTGGGAAAATGTACACGCAAAAACATGCTAGGTATTCAATTTCCAAAGCAACGCTCACATTTCGAGTCAAAATTTGCACAAAGTTTTCATTTGAATTCTGATTTTAGAGATACTGTATATATTTTTTCTGTAATACAGCAAATTTAGATTTGAAAAAAACTTTTTAGTAACATATTTTGTAAACAATTCCTTCTGCTAGGACACATGTCTTCATTGAGGCGAGCGAAGCGAGCATAGGTTCGCGCAGCGAACCAATGAGGATTGCGAAGCAATCCTCCGGGGGTTGGCGAGCGTTAGCGAGCAGGGGGCAGGCCCCCTAGTTAGTAATATTATCCATTCATTTGCTACTCTAAATGGTGAATTACGTTGAGTTAGCTTGTTTATGAATGCTAAACAATGAATTTTACTCTTTAGAAGGCAAATGAAGATTCTTGTTGAGTTGCTTATTTTACCAAAGTATTTCATTCCTTTATATCCTGTTGTGTATTTTATTGTTCGTTTGCTATGCTAAAATTGTTTTAGATGTATCACACATAAATATGTATAAGCGAGTAACAGTAGCTGAACTATGTTCTTTTTTTACATTCAGAACAAGGTCAGGTAATATCTTAGTTTTTTAGGCGCCAACTTCTTTCTTTTGGTATTCGTATTCTGAGTGTGTGGGGAGACAGCAGAATGAGAGATTTTGCCTTGGGGTTCAATACCTTTCTGTGTTATATTCTTCACAGGAAAGAATAGTGTATTGGTAATTGAATTCATGATTCAACAAAATTCATACAGTCCACTGTCACTTGGTCGTGTGTGTGATTGACTTACTACTAAATGAGCTTCGACGAGACTTCTACATAAATAGTACTTCTTTTCTATTCCTTTTTCAACTTGTATAATTTGTTAAAAAATGAATAATGTAACTGATTAAGTGAATAAAAAATTTTTATTATGTATTTTTTCGTTCAAATAATATTTCAGACTACTATCAACAGAGATCAACAATTTTACAAATCAAACATGGTTTCCAATATTTTTAAGTTCAGAAGACATTAAAAAAGTGTTATTTTAAAGCAATTATGCTAAAAAATATTTAAAAAATATTTAGCTGTTAATCAAAATTGCAAATTGGATTTCAAAAAAATAAAATAGCCCGAGATAGTTGTTGTGGAAACCTAGTTCGGTTGTTATGGAAACCTAGTTTGGTTGTCATGGAAACGAGGTCTAGATCCGACGCTATAGTAGGGTCCGGCTCCCCCGCTGGGGGCGCCAGCGTCTATGCGATTTCCCATGTTATTTATAAGTCCATTGCTTCCTATGTCAGTGAACCCTCTGTATACTACTTCTCTGTGATTAATATCGTCTGATAAAATATGAATTATAATTATCAGTTGGGAATAAATATCTTTTTCATAAATTAAATTCCTAGCATTTTACACCAAACGAACCTAAGCCTTTTATTTTGAGAAGGAAGAATTATATTTAAAGTATTTAGAACACTTAAGGAAAAGAGTATTCGGAACCCTTTCCAATGTGAAAAAGTTTACAGCACTTGAAAGTAAGTGTAAAACTTCAAAAAACGTAACGTAACTTAAAAAAGCAATTGAAATGTTTCCTGAGTTTTGTGGCCAAAGGATAGGCTTATCTGAACACTAAGGAAGTCAACTGCTTCCTCGGCATACTATATCAACACCTAAGCATGCTAAAGTTTCAGTGCTTGTTGTAAAGATTTCTCTGGGTAGCGTAAGTAGATAAGGAATCTACAGAGAACAGTCTAGCTTAAATTATATAACAATATTTATTTACAATTTCTGGACTTACTGTAAATTATGTACAAGGCTCTGAACAGCACGTAGGCCTCTAATAATTTGACGCGACAGGTTTTCTTAACTCTAATGGATGCAATTCTAACATAAGAAAAGTCTCTACACCGAAGAATGGTTCTAAAGTTATTCTAGCGACACTACGCTCACAGGTTCGTAGTATTTTATCTCGGGGTGAGATCACTTCGTCGGGCGACGATTCAGAAGCTCACTATAGACGTCTATCACAGTCTACACCAGGAACTCTAGGACATTCCTTCAAAGTAAAATGTCTCGCGGTCTTACAGTGTCCAGACTCTCAACGCGTCCTCTCAGGGCGAGGTCACACCGAACTCCACAAATAAAGCTCCCTAAGGAGTGAAATTTGTCGACCGTTCACAGGTCTCTGAGTTTAAAACGCATTTCGGGACGAGATCAGGTCAAAAACTAATTTCTTCTTCCTCCTATTGACTCCTCGACTTCAATTTAAGTGCGCTGTTCTCCATTGATTCTGGTTGGCTCTAGTTGCGTCTGTCATTGGCCTCATATCTGACGTCGTGTCGTCTGCTTGCCCTCGACTGTGTCCCCATGAGCTAATGGTTGCCCATCTATAAGGGCGTCACAAAACGTTTGTTGGCGAATGTCAAAATTCCAAATGGACTGGCGACGACAGGCGACTCTCCACTGTCCGCAGTGGCATTTTACACCAAACGAACATAAGCTGAGAACACTGAGAAGGAAGAATTTCATTTAAAGTATTTTGAACACTTAAGGAAAAAAGTATTCGGAACCCTTTCCAATGTGAAAAAGTTTACTGCAATTGAAAGTAAGTGTAAAAACTCAAAAAACGTAACGTAACTAAGAAAGCAATTCAAATGTTTCCTGAGTTTTGTGGCCAATAATAGGCTTATCAGAGCACAAAAGAAATGAACTGCTTCCTCGGTATACTATATCAATACCTAAGCATGCCAATGTTTCAGTACTTGTATAGGGTTATATGATGCTGAGAGGTTATCAATTTTGGTTTAATAAATGAAATCATAGGAAATTTTAAACTGTATTGAATAACTATTTTCTAAAAATTGCTCAAAATTTGGATTTAGAGTCGAAGATTTATGACTTGATTCCGTCTCCACAGAGAGAGATACAGTGCAAAGATAATAACAGTTTCAGTTAAAAGCTAAATATTGATAGTTGAATTAAAGTTTCAGTACCACATTACACAGCAACTATACACCCCCCACATATCCTATTTTTTCTCACATAAGAACATCATATGGATATCATATTTTTACGTCCAAACGCTATGCAGAGTAGGAAACCTACAGAATTTACTAATTGATCAATTCCAGATGTCTATATCAGTTGTGCTGCCATCTATACACAGTACTTAAAGCGACAAATCTATCAAAATTCTATGATGTCAACTCGTAAAAGTATTAAAATAGATGAATGATAAAAAAAAAGATGACAAACCCACACAAATCTAGTTTTATTTCTTATCAATAAATTATGTTTGAGGAGAACAAAGTTTCGTGACACCTCAAATTGTTATGTTTGTTTTGAACGACTTCTGATTCTATAATCCTATTAAAAAATTATTTTTCAAAAAATAAATTGGAAAGTGTGTGGGTATTATATTTTTACGTCAAACTCGTAGGTGGAGTAGAAAATTTACACAATTTCTTAATTAATCATTTACAGAACTACATACCCTCCGGGGCAATGGCACCCCAATTGGGCTATATATGGCCCGCACAACAACAACGACCTACATATCAGTCGTGCTGCCATCTATACAGTACTGATCACGACAGACCTATTCAATTCTATGAAGCCAATTCGTATCACAATGAAAACAAATGAATAATGAGAAAAAATACGAAGAATTTTTGCAACCTTGTTTACATTTTTATCAATTAATTCGTAAATTTGACAAGAAGGAAGTTACGCGACATCTAAAAATTGTTATGTAAGCTTTGATTCTAATATTATTACAGAAAGTTCTTTTTCACATCGAAACAATTGTTAATGCATGGGGATCCAACATTTGCATCTAGAGAATTTCACAATTGATCATTACCAGAACTACTTATCAGTCGTGCTGCCATCTATGCAATTCTGAACGCAACAAATTTATCAAAATTCTATGAAGCCTATTCATAATCCGAGGTGCAGGGGCTAGACGCTAGTCAGTAACGTTATCTTATCGCGTAATTTCAGTGGTATTTACTGTTTTCTGAAGTAACCAGGCTCTTGTTCGTTTCTTTTCCAACAGCATATCTCTGATTCAAATGGCTGGTAAGAGATTGTTGCTAGACCTTTTTTTTTTCTGTTGTCAACAAATCCTTTTGTTGTGTGAGCATGTCTTGGGTGCCGAACAAACACGTCATTTTTTAAAACAGGTGGATCAAAGTAGAAATGTAATATTTTTATGATGAATAAAGATCTGGACGTTTCTGAATTTAAGTTCAGTATTTTTCTTAATTTGGTCTCGGAAAAAGTTCTAAAACAAGGGTTTTTTTCAAAACGAAAGTACTAATAGCCTCATCTCAGATTATTGGGACAAAAATCGCATGTGTTGGCCATGCTTGCAATGCTATGGATAGGAGTAAGCAACTTCGAATTTTGTTTCTCGAAATTATTTGCTTTTTTTCCCCTTTTGAAGTGTTGATGTTGCAATTAGAGATACGAAGTGGTTAGAAAAACAATCCGTTATTCAAGCACTCATTACACTTAAAATTTCTGATAATAAAAATTTCTCTAAAAAAAAACAAATATTTTTAAAATTTCTGTTGATAAATGTTTCATGAAAAAATGTCCATTTTCTAACCAAAATATTCGTACAAAACATGAATATTGTATAAGGACAGCAAGTATTTATTCTCAATAAAAAAAATTTCACATTCCATTTCTCTTTGCAAATTACACAAATAGAAAGAATCCAGAGAACAGGGGTAAGAAAGAGATCAGGATTTTGCTAAAGCAAAATTTTTGAAACTACAAAATCAATTTGGAAATGAAGTAGGATTGCATTTTTCATCTACAGTTCATGGGTTAGGGAAAATTGAGGATGATTCTACAAATATCCCAAAATCAAATCATGGCACCTTTACAACTCTAGACAAAACTGCCTTTCCAGGACTATGGTCTTAACAAACATGTAAAAATGTAGATGATCAGAAAGTGGCTTATGGATTCAGTCAGATTGTATACAATTATATTTCCAGGGACTCCAAAAACCAAACAATTCTCAAGTTAATTGCAAGCCACTTTCATTTGCTCTGTTCTCAAAATAAACTATCCCTTATGAAGGGAAGTTAGATTTCCATGGAAATGGGAATGTGTTATTTCAATATACTGTGAGATGGGGGCTGAACTGCTTTGAGTGAAAAGTAAAGATAAAGTGGAAGTTGCAATTTTCTGCCTATTGAACCCTTCTCTTTCTCATGCTTATCATGTTAAAACTCATTGCTCATTCCTTCTATTGACATCATGATATAAAACCAATGTAATCAGCAGATCTAATCTAAGTAATAGACTCAATGCAGTCGAACTCAGCAATAGTGACAATCAGAAGGAGTTTAAGGAATATTGCAACCAAATGGGGTCACTAATAAATGGTATGATGAGGATGTTAATTCATGTAGCCATATGAAGATTAACTGCTTCATTAAATAATGTGGCAAGAAAAAAGTAACCTAATTTTAAAAGCATCAAACATTAAATAAACAAAGCTGACTGGTCTACCTGCAGTCTTTTCTCAATATAGAAAAGCTTTACAGTTTGTTCTTTAATATCTCCATCTACTTTGATCGCTTCTCAACTTTCTCCTTTCCATCTTCTCTTTTCGCTATTACTCAACATTGTCTTGTGTTTGGCACAGCTGGGTCAAATATAGCCCTTTCACTATTAAACCCAAAACCAACCAAATCTATCGATTAGCTTCAGATCTGCTTAATTCTCCAGAAGTTATTTTCACAACTCCCAATGTCTTCACCTTCCATTTTCCAATACTTGTACAGCCATTTGAGTACTTTTGTTTTCATATTAAATACACTAACCTAAAATTCTAGATTTAAATAATTCCTGAGCTCATAACCTGTGGCAGATCCATTCAGAACTAGAGTAAATCAAATCCCCTTTCTGGTTAAACTTTGATAATCACACATTCAAACTTATTTAAGTTGAATCTTTTTATTGCATCTTTGAATCTAGTCCATAGTTGCATTGGTTTCCGAGAAATGGCAGAAGAAAAGTCCAGTAGAATGAGTAAAAACTTGAACTTGATGCATCTCAAAATGTTATCAAAAGGATTAGATCCACTCTAGTTTTGAATGCCTCATAGTTGTTAGTAACCCTCCTGTTGTCTCTTTAACCTGACCAGATTTTGATGAGCGAGATATATCGTCATATATAAATGTATAGAATTAATTAACTAAATCAGATTTATTTATGAAGGATTATCACACAGGTTCTTGTTGAATAGTAAAAAAGCAAACCCCTTTGAATTTAACTTAACTGTTGGCAACATTACAAATACTAATATTTTTTGCTTTCATTAGATGTACAACCAATTTGTCTACTTTTGATTTTATTTTGTCGTGCATCCTTAAATTAGTCAACTATTTGCAGTCGATTTCACCTTTTAGTTTGGAGAATCATTGACAATGTATTGTGAATGTTTTTGTATTTTCAAAAGAACAAATGTTTGCATTTTACAATTTGTTTGGCATCTTATTGCCCACACTTGCTTCTTAACTTCCCCTGTGGCCAGCATTGCCCCTTCCAGGATTCTTTCAGCACCCACTGTAGAAAGTTATACAGTATGCTATTAACTAATTATTATTTTCATTATTTAGAAAAGTAACCAGATTTCAATTGATTTATTAAAGGGAGGTATTTATATCTGTATATGATTAGATTGGTAAAAGATTTGATAAAACTTAATTGGTTGTTATAATTTTAGTTGATCATCTGTAGTTTGTCATCTTTTTCTCTTGCTTTGTTAAAGGAGTGGAATCCACTGAGCGATGGCAAACAAAAATAAGATTTTTGAAGGATGGTATAGCACACATTTATGAAACGAAAGAGTTTGCTGATGTAGTTTTTACAGTATCAGCAAGAAAATTCGAAGGGCATCGAATCATACTTAGTGCCAGGAGTCCAAGACTTGCGAAGATGCTTCTGCAGACCAATTCAAGTTGCCCATCCTTAACAAATATAATCATTCATAATGTTACAGAAGAAGGATTTGAAAATTTGTTGCAGTAAGTACAGTTAACTAACTAGCTTAACTTTATTGGTTTATATATGTTGCAAATAAAGTTAATCTGGCTTTTTTTTATAACGTTTTAATGTTCCAAAGGCTAGTTTATGACAATTAATATGAAAAATTAGCAACACATGCATGAATGGTATGGTAGAACTGTAAATTGAACTAACAGGGCCCCATGCAACATCAGCGCAAAAGTTTCGTAATTGCAGACATCTGTTGATGGTAGTGCCATCACATTTGGTACCTTATTTAAATCTATTTATAGTGAATTCTAACATCTATATGCTTATTTCATATCTCTCAAGGCAATAAAATGCTTCGAAAAAAATTCCTATCTGTCAAGTTATCTTTTGAATGTCTACTTACAGTGAAACTTCGATTAACCGTCAGTCTGTTATTATGGAATATTGCCGCTCAGAAAGCATTAACCTCGAAGAAACAAAAGAAAATGAAACTATTTAAATATGTATATATTTGCTAATGGCCGTTTTTTGTTTTTCTCACATTTTTACATATTTCCGATAATTTTTAAAGAACAATGAGTTACACCTGGGACCTAATTGATGAAGCTACGCAAAATAACAGACATGTTCAGAGTAAATACCACACAGAAAAATGTGAAGATTTGCAAGTAAAATTTGTTGCATTGCATTAAAAGGTTTTTTCCTTTGTTAAAAAAAATTTTCCTATTTATATATCTTTTATTTTACCATTGCAAAAGCAAAAGTCGCGAGAGGGGGGGGTAGATTAAGGTTTTATTGACAAAAATGCAAATAATCCAAAATTTGGAAAAATCCAGAATAACCAAGGTTTGGAGGATTTTGGACTTTGTACTGTATGTGTCTAGAGTGTAGGTTCCTGTAAAATATGTACAAAACTGTAAGTTGTTTGTTTCTGTAAAATAAATACATGTATATAAAGTGTATTTGCAGTTTGTAAACATGCATTTTTTTATCATGCATTCATATGCAATGGATGGGGTGTGTTGTTTAAGATTTTTCTGTTATCCATCTATTTAATTAACTGTCACAATCCCAACCCTGACGGTAAATCGAAGTTTCACTGTATTTCAATCGCATCCTATTCACTTGTTACAGATTTCTGTATTTTTTAGTGTCTTAGCCTATTTTCTCGTACTTGTATTTTCTTTTCTGCACTACTTCTTGTCTTTCAAATTTCTCATTTCCTTGTTATCAGACTACCGTAGAACTTCATTAAAGTGACAAGCTTTTGGCAATATTATGCTTCTCCATAACTCAAATCAAGCATATTCAATGATATTCCATTGGGGTAAATTTGATATCCATTTGTAACGACTGTACTAGAGTACAAAATCCAGAATCCTCGGAACCTCTGACTTTTCCGGATTTCAGATTATTTGCATTTTTTGTCAAAAAAATCCTTAATCTAAACCCACCCCGCGTGCAAATTTCGCGTTTGAAATAGTAAAATAGCAGATATATAAACAGGAATAAGTTTTAAAAATGGAAAAAACCTTTTTAATACAAACACAGCAAATTTTACTTGCAAATCTAATTTTTTTGTGTGGTATTTGCTCTGAACATGTCCATTTTTTGCATTGTTTCATCAATCAGGTCCAGGTTTAACACCTTGTTCTTTAAAAATTGTCGGAAATATTTAAAAAAGTAAGATTAAAGAACTAAAAAAAAATCCCAGTTATCAAAACGTCCAGATTTTGGACAATTCTGGATTTGGGACTTTATACTGTAGTATTTAAAAATAATGTTGATTTCTGCATCGCATACATTTGTGAAATATATATTAGTTTTGAGACCTAAATAGCCTGTATGGTTTGAAAAATTTCATCAAAACTCGAAAACATTTTCACTTACAAAATGCCAGTAGAAAAATGTATTTAAAGAAAATAGTGAATGCAGAAAAATTGTATGCCAATACAAAAAGTGCTCTCCCTAATATCATCTTGGATCTTTCTCTTCAGGATTGATCCCTGACTGTTGCCAATAGCCTTTTGAGTTACTCCAGTGTGACATAAATTCTACTTACATAACCCACACTAATGTTAGCTCATAATCTGACCAGAGTTCAAAATAATGAGGCTTAGTCCTTGACTTTTTCCTTCAGAATTGATCCTGGATCATAGCCTATAGCCCGTTGTGTTGCTTGAGTATGACATTTATTCCAATTACCTTCCATCCTTCCTAATACTAACAATGTAGCACTGATGAATAATTAATGGAAACCAAATGGGATTGCATAGCAATCCATGGGGTTTGCGAGCAGGGAGCAGAGCCCCTAGTGGACAAAAAATTCAAAAAACTTATAAATGAAAACAAAATGGCAAAAAATAGCTGGATTTTTTTGCTAGTGCATAAATTTTATTTTGGGTTCTATTGTAAATCTATCCAGGCCTCCCAGAGGCAACTAAAAATGTGGCTGAAGTGACTATTTTCAAAGTAAGGCGATTATGGCGACTTTTTTCAGAAAATTTACTTTGGAAATGATCAAAAGCAACTATTTTGGCACAAAAAAAAACGGAAACTACTTTTTATCACAAGGCGACTTTTTCTTGGAAAATTACCGTAATATCAATATTTGCACTACATTTATTGATGAATCAATATATATGCTACATTTATCGATTAATCAATTAATAATCGTTCAGTATTGTCGATGTGCATAATAATCGATTATAGCCGTGCATGAACGTTAGAGCAAATCAATATAATACGGACAATCAATTTATGTTATTTTCAGCAATTTTTTGTGCTTATCAATTTTAAGCTGCACCATATATACATTGCTATATAATGAAACCACAAACCATGGCAATCAAAAAGAAATTGCAGATTGCCATATGGTTTTGGTCCAAAGAAAAGTGCGAAGTTGTCCACCATCACCTAAATACTGTATTCTTAGATCAGGCAACTGCTGAAGACATTGTAAAACAGATACATATCATTATTGCTGAAGCTGGGCTTACAAGAAGAAACTTCTTAATGCTTGGGTCGGATGAACCCAGAGTAAATCAAAAGGTGGGTTAACGATGAAGTTATTAAGGACAGGGCATAAAGTCTCATAGATATTGAAACTTGCAATATTCATGTTGTCCACAATGCTTTATTAGAGGATATAGATGAGTATGGTGAAATGACCAAAGAATCAATTGTAGATATTTATACATTCTTCAAAAAATTCCCATTAAGATGGGACATTTTTTAGAGCAGTACAAGAAAGGAAAAAAAATGCGAAAACAAACGCTTCGTCAAACATACATCAAGACGTTGATTGACAATGGGACCAGCTGTAGAAAGGCTATTAGCTGAATGGCCTGTAATTGTTGATTACTTTTTGGACTACATTTCATCTAAACAGCCAAAACTGATGCAGTCTGAGAAATACAAAAGAATTTCAAGATATTTAAAACATGCATATATTAAAATTGAGTTACAATTTGTAACTGAAAGTGCTGAGCTATTTGAACCCTTTCTGAAGTTTTTTCAAACATCAGAACCATTTATCCACATTTTATACACCGAGTTGAAGGTATTACTGAAAAACTTGCCGGCGGAATTTGTTAGGACACAAATGTGGATAAGCTTATATCTACTGAGCAATCGTTGCCTATAAGCAAGGGTATATTGTGGGCAAAAGATCAGTGACTTGATCAATGATCTAAAAAGTTCTGATCAAATTACGTGTAAATATAAAATGCAGGCACACTATTTAGCAGTATTTAACTATCTTTAAAAAACATTGCTTAGGGGAAAATTCCTCTCAAATTTTCAATGTTTACAACCAGTTGAAGTTTCTAAAGAAAGGAGTGTAAAGTAGGCATGCAATATTGCAAGAGCCCTATCATTTCTTCATATCAATGAAGTAAAAGTAAGAGATGAGTGGCTTGTTTTGCAAACTGACTTTGTACCTCCTAAAGATATAAAACATGTTAGAATTGACAACATAATCAAAAAAAGAAATGCAATTGGTGAAAAAAAATATCCAAATGTAGCATCACTTCAGAAAGCTTGTCTTACTCTCAGTCATGGTAATAGTGACGTTGAAAGAGGATTCTCAATTTCATAACGTGTCTTTTCTGAAGAGAAATTGGCGATGTCTGAAAAAATGTTAAATGCCAGATTGGATATCCGAGATAGAATAAAGGAATTTGAGAATGTTTCAAAGGTGCCAATAACCAAAAAGCTTTTGAATATGGCATACACTTCTTCCAAATCCCATTTCAAGTTTTTAGAGGAGGGAGGAGGAAAAGAAATTAAAGGAACAGAAAACAAAAGATAGAAAGAAGAAAGCTACAATTAGAAAAAGAAATTACACAAGAGAAAAGAAACAATTTCAAATATGGAATCTAGAGTAAAAGCTCTCTCAAGAGCAAAAGAAGATACGGTCTTCAGCTCATTAATTATTAAAAGAAGGGAATGGCTGCTTAAAAAAGCTATAGTAAAGCAAGACCCAGTTCAAATGCGCATTGCTCAAGGAGTGCTTGATGCAACTGAACAAATGCGTCAAAAAGAGTGGGTGTAAGAAAGAAAAGCAAGTACATTGAACAGTGTTGTTCAGAAAAGAAAATCTACCCTTATTGATCATCTTTCAAAAAATCCTGAACACTTTTTTTTTAATATTTACAATGAAAAATGTTACTAAACACCTGTAATTACGTTTATTATTTGTATAATAGATAAAAAAAAGTGGAAAAGAAAGAAACTTGTGTTTAGTTTGCACTGTCATTAAATATATTCTATCCAGTCATGTAATTTTAAGGTATGTTTCTTAACATTTCTTTATTTATAAGGAAATTAATTGTTTTTGTTTATTTTAATTCGTTGGGTATTTTTTATGAAATATTAGCTTTTTATTTTAATTGTTTGTAAAGGTTCCATTAGTTGTTGCCCTGCAGCAGCCTTCTATGTCCAATATAGTGATAAAGTTTGTATGATCGAGGAGACTATTTTTCACGTATGAGGCAACTAAAGCGATTATTTTCAAAGGTAAGAACCACTGAGAGGCCTACTATAGTCTAGCTAGAAGGCAGTTAAGTCGCATGGTTTTGTATGAGTCTATTCTGAAGGTGATAGGTTGGAACACGAAGCACTTCCTCAACTGCTTTCTTTATTGTGGGTTCTGTTTACTATTTAGTGCCATTAGCAATAGTGGTAACAATGAGTTGTAAGGAACCACCTGCTGCAATGGCCATTCATGTTTTTGTGGCTAGGAATTAATAAAATATAGTGCTATAGTGTTCCATGACAAGAAGGTAATCAACAAAGGATTAATCAATTTTTGAATTGGTGTAAAAAATCTTTAAGAGCAGGGCTGTCGTATGCAAAAACATGTATGGCCATTGCAGCAGTCAAAGCAAACCAACACAACGGGCAACACAGTGATGTAAGTTACTCTGGTGTAAAATTTTCCGCAGATTTCAAATCCGTTGAAATTTTCAATCTATCTTTAGCGACTATGATTTTACGAAAAAGAATTACAATTCCAGTCAAAATGTTTATTTTTTGATCTCATTCACTGAAATGGAATAGGAGAGGAAATGTAATCGGTTTCTTTTTTTTTTAACGCGAAGGGCAGAAGATGCAATCTGTTTCATGTGACGTCACAATCTCTTGCGAAAATATAAAAGATATATTCAATTTAAAAATTATTTATTTAAATAAAATCATATTTTTAGGTATCGATCTAAAGTGAAATTTTCCAGATTTCAAATCCGGTGAAATTTTTACTCTTATCTTTAACAGTCTAAGGAGATAGAAAAAAGAACTAAGTGACTCCAGTTTAAGATTATTAGTTTTTATTGTCTTGTTGGAAAATCTATCCTCCTCGCAAAATCAAAATGGAAACTAAAAGAATAACTTTCTCCGCGTTCCTCTGCGATGAAAAAATATTGGCATGCTTCCAAAGGTTGACAGCAAGGTCACGTGGGTAGAAAAAGTCCGATTTAGGTGTTTCTTCTTTCGCGGAAGAAAGACATTGAAAAACCGATTGAGAATAAAACTATTAAATTCATTTAAAAATCTTCTAGATTGAATTTTTAAATTCGTCGTGACCCAAAAATTGCAAAAAATTCGGACTACCTGTGTGCCAAATCTCATTGCAGTAAGTGCCATAGAATCGTCAGGATTTTGCTGCTGCAAAACAGACAAACACTTCCTTTTATAATAGTAGAGATGTACCCCTTCTGTTTTAAGGGGGGGGGGGCTTTACATACATTTTTAGGGCAAGGATTTAAGGCCATTAGGAGTTGAATGTAAGCTATAGTATATTTTAATCCTTGTGTTTCTTTTCATTCCTGTCTTGCTAGTTTTATATACACAGATGAATTGAGAGAAGATGAGAATTTACTGGAAACATATCGAGCTGCAAAATTGTTTGAACAACAAAGTATGCTGACAAAGTGCAAATCATGCATTACAAATTGGGAAATAACGACCGATAATGTATGCAGTCTTCTCAATGAGGCATTGGATATAGATGTATTGAAGACACGCTGTCTTCTCTATGTAAAGAAAAATGCTGCATCAGTGTTAACTTCGAAAGGATTCTTGAAGATTTCAGAGGATAACTTGAAAGAGTTAATGGAACTTGAATATTTCAAACATGTAAGAATGCACTTTTCATTTAGTGTACTAAAAGCATCCCTATACTAGGTTTACTACAGGTGACCCTCTTATAACACAGTCAAATGGTACTGTGTTATAAGGAAACCGTGCTATACGAAACATGGGGAGTCATACAATTTTGTATATTTGTTACTGTGTTATTGGATAGTTCGTGTTGTACAGAAATCGTGTTAAGCAAAACTTAGGAATTATATAATAGTAGAGATTGTGTTCAGTGTAATAAGGAAGCTAAAACCATATTATACGGAGTACTAAATCATAGAAAAAGTTAACATGTTTATTTGTATTTTAAGTAAAGTTACACAAGGGATCATTAAATAATATATGTAAATTCATGTGTTTTAAACATTTTAACTATGTATTAAACCATGTTGACGTGTATAGGGCACACAGACCAGACAGGTGAAAAATCTAACGGGTCGCTATTTAACCGTCCAATTGACCAACAATAAGTAAAAATTACTGTGTTATACAGAAACTATTATCGTGTTATACGAGGGTCATCACAATTTTAGTACCGTTGTAAGAGGGTCACCTGTATGTTATTTTCTGCCCATCTTTTCCTACAATAGGACAAAATCCTCTAAACATGATCAAAATTCAGAAACATTTCATTTTAATAGAAAATAAATGCTGTTGTTTTTTTAATTCATAAAAATATGATTTATTTGATTTATAAATCAGATTTTTATTATTTTATATTTTCTCTTGCAAGTTTACTACTTCTCTGTACTTCTAAAAGTTTAAACTTGTTGTATATGGCACGTAAATCACGGTTTTTACATACGGGCTGTAGTGTGATACAAAAGTGCTTAAAATTTCTTCTCCATTTAACAATGACTAACAGCAGTCAAGTTGGACAATACTTAATTTTCTAACCTTAAATTTATACTTTGCAGCTTGTTATTGCCACAAGTGTCTTTTTTTAAATGCTATTTACTATCTGAATGCATCAAAGAATGAAAGAGCTTTAATATATAGGATTTGATGGCATTGATTTGATTTGATTGTCAGGGCACCCTGAATTTCTTCTGAACTATATGCATTCAAATTGTAGCAGCATTTTCTCTTGACAATTAAAAGAAGCAATTTTTCTCAACACATGTCAAACTTTGATTTAGTATCTTGGTTATTTGGTCTTTCTTCTCAATGCATTCCTTGATATTTTTAAAAATGAGATTCTTGTATCAGAACACAAAATTTCAATCCATTTAGCTACGTAATTGCTTTTGTCTCATTCACACATACATGTATGTCAGGGTTTGAATATTTTCAAGTGATGCCAGTTTCAAAGTTTTGGCATTAAGCCATGGCAATCTTGATAGAAAAAAATCAAAAGCAGTAGTTGCTAGATTACTGTGAATACATTCTTAGGCGCTAACTTTTAAGAAAAACCTAATATACCTCTATTACATTCAAGATAAAGTTAGATTGCTCATTTTTGCATACATTTGGCTTGGTACCGTTTGGTGTATAATATCGCCATATTGATTACTACGAGTTGAAAACTATCGCCAAGCTCATAGCAGTAGAGAATAGGGTTACGTTTTGTTTGGAATTGCTTTTATAAAATAATTCAGCACTTTTAAAATATTTTTCATTTCAACAATTCTTTTTATGGGTATTTTTCTTTTCTGACACATTTGCTCTTCTTTAAAAATCAAGTGGATTGGAGGTTGGCAAGTATTGAAATTGCATTTTTTAATCACCCATAAAAAATAACACGTTCACTTTCCTTCAATTCCACTTACTAACCTTGCTATTTCAGTAATTTTAGTCTGTGAAGGGATGTAAATTTTATCCAAATAATAAGACGAGAAGTCATTTTTAATTGAGGATGGGTCGCTCGAGAGTAACACGAATATCTTTTACTTTCAGAGTCCTGTATCAATGTGCACAGTATGCAATGAAATTTTAACAGAACTCATTTTTGTGACAGCCAAATGTTAGAGTAAACCATCATTTCAGTACTTTCGATTTTAACCTCAAATCTTGTGAACAAGACCCAAAGAAAATTTTATTTTATTATGTTTTTTACAACTTAATCTAAGGATTAAATGAACCTTTGTGTTTGGAATCCATCTTGTGCTTGGTGCAGTAGTCCGATCCAGCTCTTGCGCCATAAACACAACCAAATCAGTGTTTTTAAAACTAATTTTATTCTTGTAAATATAAGATATATATCATTAAAACTATCTGCACAGGTTCCTCGAATGATGCTTGTGAGAAATATTATGCGCTGGGGCAAATCTCAGTTTTCAGAAGACGTTGGCTACGAAATGGTTCGAGACTTGCTTCTCCTGACAGACAAGCCTTTGCTTGGAAAACTTGGAATTGAGAAACTGTCCAGTACAGATCTTTCAGAAGTAGTTGCCACATGCAAAAATCTGTTAACTCTGGAGGAATCCATGCAATTGTTTGTTCACGCCCACAAGAATGGAACAGATCTGCCTGACTGGTGTTCTAAGGAAGACTAACAAGACGAGATTATCTGCAATGCATTTTTTATACTTAGCTTTATGATCGTGACAATGAATTTGTTTTCATAAAATAATGAACTAAGTCTGAGTGATTTTTAGTGTAAACAAACAAACCAGACGACTTCCACTGCCCAAATGTATTTATATTCAGCATGAAATTGTGTCCTAATGTTCTCATGAATTTAAAACTGAAGTATAAATTTAAATATTATTAACTAGCCACTGCGTGGCTAGCCCAGCGTTGCAGTGCCCATGGTACAGAATATTATTCTGGTGTAAAATGTTCCGCAGATTTGAAATCCGTTAAAATTTTAATCTATCTTTAATGAATCCGCTTTTACGAAAAAGAACTAAACAATGCCTGTCAAAATGTTTTTTATTTTTTGCTCTCCACTGAAATCGAAGAGGAACGGAACAGACGTATCAATCACAGAGTACCTTGCAGAAAACTGCAATCCTCCACATCAGAATTAATAGAAGGTTTATGATTGTAAACTGTAAATGAGGGAAGAAAGTTAAAGGAAGTGATAAATGCACTTTGAAAAAGGTGAATAATTGAGATAGAATTTAATAATTGATACAATTAGGAGTCCAATTCACGTTCCAAAGGGGGTGATTAGTGGGGACATTGAGGAGGGGTAAGCAATCAGTACCGAAAAGAAGTGGCAAACTGCATGAGCTGTGGTGTCTAATCTTTTTTTTTTTTTTAATGCGAAGGGCACGAAATGCAATTTGTTTATTTTTGGAAAGGGAAGGTTACCGTGACGTCACAATCTCGTGCTAAAATTTAAAAGATGTATTCAATTTAAAAGTTATTTACATAAAGAAAATCATATTTTTAGGTATGGATCTAAAGTGAAATTTTTACTCTATCTTTAACGGTCTAGGAGATAGAAAAAGAACTAATTGACTAAAATTATTCATCCGCGTAGTGTCAAAATGTAAATGAAAACAATAAATTTATAATTGGTGATCTCTTCTATGCTGTAGCATTCAATAATGATTAAATTCATTTTAAAATGTTCTAGATTGAATTTTGAGACCCAAAAATTTTGACTTCTTATGTGCCAAATCTCACTGCTGTAAGTGTCATAGAATCATCAGGATTTTGCGACAAACACTTCCTTTTATCATAGAGATGTAATAAAGACTGTAAGCTGCCTTTTATCTGCTAACCCTTTCAGAGGCAGTGAGACATCTTACATCCCATCTCTATGAAATGCTTATGAATTGCTATATAAATATTCTAGGCTTTTTGAGGCTAAGGTATACAAATATTATGATATGACCTTGAAAGATAAATTTATTTGCAAAATACATTGATGTAAGGCAAATAGATATCGACTCCTGAAGGTTTTTGTAACCGTGACTAATGACTTATTGAAGGTAACTCTGAAGAGTGCCAGCACAGCGACTAATAGTCTACTGTACTGAGACCCCAGCCTATCCACTAAAGACTGATTGACGAAATAAATTTCAGCATGTACTTGATTAGAATATTTGACAGTTCCCAGGGGTTCTTGAAACCTTTAATAACCAAAAGGTTTGTTTTTAACCCTTCAAAGGATTAAAAAAGGGAAGAGTCTGAATTCAAAATGAGGATGTTTTTAAACTAACTAGACAGCAAAAAAAAAAAAAAAAAACCTAAATTGGACAAGGAATGTATTGCATTGTTTAATAACTACATGGTGGAAATGACTTTCCAAAAAGCTGCTATTGACTTTCAAAATTCCCTTTACTGGGTGGTTAGACTTTGTTTTTCCTTTAATATCCTGTTTTTGTACTCGACTGTTTTTATTATTTGATTTGTTTTTGTACTCGACTGTTTTTATTATTTGATTTGTATTTGTCCACTGACATCTGCATTAAAAAATTTATTTACTTTTTATATGTTTTAATAAAAATTTTGTAATAAATTTAGTTCCTATTGCCAAGTGTGTATCCTTTTTAATGCTACTTACTGATCTTTGTAATTTCCAACTCTTTTATAAAATGCCTCACTGAAATCGATTGTCTTATCGAAGGACAGATAGCAAAGAACGAATAGTACTGGAGGTTTTATAGTCTATTTCAAGGGACTTGTAATTCAGAAGTTGTGCATTTACTGTTGGGTTTTTTGGTGCAAGTGAGCCAATCTGGTGCCCAACATACAACATCAAATAAATGGATATACACAAGGAAAGTTTTGCTGACAGATGAGAAATATATACACAGAGTAATTAAACCTACAATGCCTAACTCCCATATCACTAATGTGGTGGGCAAGCCCACCAAGTCATGACTACTTCCAATAATGGAGGTTAATAAGGCTGTATTCAGTATTTGCTGGTGATTTCACAAATGGATGAAGACAACAGCTAACTTTGGTAAATGTTTTTTTATTTTCAAAATATAAATAAACAGCTAGGAATTCATTTCTTTCTTCTGTACCTAAAAATAGTACAGAAAGATTAGATTAGAATAGAAAACAAAATGCTAAACTTATCATAGAATTGCATAAGCATCAAAATGTCAAACTAAATTTTTAAATTTTGTAACAACAGAATTCAAGTTATTTTGAACTAGTAACAGAAAATAACATTCGAAAAACTCTCTAGAAACGCAAAATATAGCTATAGTGTGGCTCCGACACAAAGGCAATCAACATTGGATGAGCCGTGGAAGGAATGGTATCCACCGCCAACTCGGAAATCGCTGCTGCATACTAAACTAAAGCATAAACATAGAGACATAAATACGCTCGAAATATACAAATATTGACGACCAGCTACAGGCTCAAGCCCACCAAGGCTGGTCCTTTGTTTATGAATTCCCCAATTCCCACTGACTATCCAATTGTATCTTAAATTCGTACACTCCCTTTGAATTAACTATATTTTCTGGCAACGCGTTCCAACTGTCTATCACCCTATTAAAGTAGTAGTTTTTCCTTAAATCCCGATTAAAATGTGTCTTATTCAATTTATACCCATGGCCCCTTGTTCTGTTATCCCTATTGGAATTTAAGCCCTCTGTGTCCCCTTGTTTTGCAAACTTGAAAAGCTGAATCAAATCTCCCCTTCTTCTTTTTTCCAGTGTATACATGTTTAGCTTACTTAAACGTTCATTATAGTCGAAATTTGCTAGCCCCTTTATTATTTTTGAAGCTCTGTGCTGAACCCTTTCAATTAATTATATGTCCTTTCTCATATATGGAGCCCAGAATTGTACAGCATATTCTAGATGTGGTCTTACTAAACCCTTATATAACGGCAAGATTATATTCTTATCCCTTGAAGCTACAGTCTTTTTAATATACCCCAATAACCTATTAGGAAAATGTTTCAAGATGCCAGTTTCTGAAGTGCCTTTTTTACACTCCAAACTATCACCTAATTTAAAGAGTGGACTACCAACTAAATTACTCTTATCTTCTTGATGGAGCCAGACTACAGTAAGCAGAACATCCTATTACTCTTTCGCTTGTCATTGGTTTAGAGCATATATGGGCAACCCAAGGGCCGGATGACCCACCCTGGCTTTTGATCCGGCCCACCGAACATTTTAAAATCGTGCTCGACAAAAAGTAAGTATTCTCGGTTCTCGCCAACAAGAGAGTGACGGGGGGGGGGGGACAAAAGCCCGAACTACGTGGGTCAGTGTTTCTAAACCTTTTTTAGTCGACGGCACACTAAAAATATCTTGAATTATTTGCGGCCCACCTGAATATAAAAGTGTAAAAGTTGGTATTTCCAACACTACCTTATATAGTTATTATTACTAATAATATTAGTATTGGATATATGAGATGGCTCAGCCTGCTTTCTTGAACAAAATCAAAACGAGTTCAAAGTTGCCAGACAAGTCATCGCGCTACTCAATTCCACAGATAGTCGGGAATAATAATTATAAATTTCATTATTAATTCTATCCGAGAAACGGCCTTACTCTTCTCGATTCCATTCCTTACTTGCGGATGTGATTGTTATAAAAACACTGATACATATTCAACAATACTCGGATAGTTCTTTTCCATGACAAAAACTAATAAATCGAAGTATCGAACCAGGCCTACAGATGAAAATTTGGAAAACACTTTGCACCTGTTCATTAGTGGGATTGATCCCAACATTTATTACCTTGTTTCTCAAGTTCAAGCTCAAACTTCTCATTAATTTCGGGTGATTGTAAGTAAATACTTAATCAATACAATATTATTCCATGGTTCCCACACCTTTATCCAAAAAAAATTCAAGGACTTTTCAAAATCAAAAAAATATTTTTCAAGGACCTAAAATTTTTTATAACGACCTAAAACAAGGCATACACAAAAGTTGTCAACTAAAAAGAAAAATATAAAAAAAAAAGAAATCATTTTTTTATACAACTGATAGTCCAAAAAAGAAAGGTTATTGTCAATTTTGGGAACAATTGAGATTTTCTTTTCTCACAGAACCTGTTTTTTTTTTTTTTTTTTGCAGAGTGGGCTTCTTGTTTCAATGCTAACTTTCAGGCTATCTGCACACATATCGATTTCCGTCGTGCGATAAAATATCGTACGATAAATTCTTTTGGTGGCACGAAGAAGAGTACGAGAAGCGGCGGTCTTAATGGAGACCAGAGGTGCCAACTTAGATGGATAGCCATACTGTGGAGATCTAGACCAAGCATTATAAGTATATCACATAGTGTCAAAGCGTGAAACACCGGTTTCATTCAGAATGAGGCTCAAATGGCACACATGCTGTGGAGGAAACTAGTCTGGACAATTTCCAATGCAAGACGAAATTACACAATTATGTACTTGTTAAAAAAATCAAGTACTTTCAAGGACTTTTCACCAAGTTCCGTAATTTTCAAGGGCCCCTAGTTAGGAAAAAAAAATTCAAGGACCGTGGGAACCCTGTATTCTGTTCATGTAACTTTACCATTCTACTTTATAAATATATAAAATAAAATAAACCTTATCATTATTACTTTTTCACAACTACCTATTATCTACGGCCCATGACTTCATTAACATCCTAAAGTTTAGCCTGCAACTTTTCAAAGGTTGCCCGTACCTGGTTTAGAGCAAACTCATCAGCTGACATTTTTTGTAATGCTAATGCTCATTTCATAAGACATACAATATCCTATTGTACTGTTTTCAGGAAATATAACAATCAAAATGCTTACAAGTCTTTTACCTAAAAACTAAGTCAGTAGAATGTGTTTTGTTGGTTGGAGTTTCTACTCAAAACCAACTGAGATGTTCAGGACTATCACAAGTTAAACATTGCTTGGGGGAAAATTCCAACTGGAAAGTTGGCAGTAAGTTAATAAACCCAATCACAACTCACACTTTATAAATTACCCCAGAAATACTTCAAATGTAAAATTTCCTTTAATGGAAGTCAGAAAGTGAAAAATTATAAAATATTATTTACCTGCTTTTTGATTTAAATTTTTTATTAGCTTTGTTCTTCATCAACCTCATTTTCTTCAGATTCTCCATTTTCTCGTGATGTGTTGCCCTATAAGTTATTAGATATATTTTAAAATTATATAATGTAAACTTAACAAACTTGCATAAAGTAAGAAAACTGAATTGATGTCAAATTATCATAATGTAAAGCTACAAATTCAAATATATTGCCAAAAGGGAAATTTGATATAGTCATGCACTTACTCATATCTAAATTTCTTCACAGCAGTTCGGCTGGTATCACCCAGCTCATTCTCAAAAGACCTCTTCATTTGAAACTTATCCTTATGTTTTTCTGAAAATGATAATGCAATCTGATTATCCATCAAACTTCGCTCTTTCTCTCAACATAATACAGAAGTAAAAGTTTTCTGAAGTAAATTTGTCACAATCAGATTAACTAAAGTAAAAAGTTAGAGAATATATATATTTTTTGAAAAATCAGTACAATTTTTGTGAAAAAATATCTAAATTTGTTTTTAATGAAATTTACCTTTTAAATACTTGAATTTAAGAAAAAACCAGTCATTAATGGTTAAGAAATTCTCTGAGCCAATTTCAAAAATTAAAATTGTTTAACAACCCCATTATGAAAATAAGTTTCAAAAATAATGGTATACATCTCCAGCCTCAGTTAATGCACTGCCCAATAGGTCTGAGTGATAAAATATATTTTAAAAAAAATTGTCAACAGTATTTGCAATTGTATTCTTAGGAACTCTAGAGCAGTTCTTAAAGTGGTTTTCAGTCATTTGGTCCAGTTCACAAAGTGGAAAAGCTGATCTCGCAACTTCAATAGGATGTGTGTATTTGTAGGTAGTTATGTCCGGTAAGAAATCCAAAAAATTAAGTGACTGTCTAACTGCTCTGGGTAAGGAACCTGGAATACCAGCTTTATTTCTCTATTATACACCTCTTTCCTGTAGATATCTCAGGATTGAAAATCTATTAGTCCTTATAGACAAACATATAAACCTCTTGAAGTTATGTAGAGGCAAATTGAGGTTGATATCTGTCACCTCATGAGGCCCTCTGTTCTCGTTAAACTGATGGCTTTGCCATCATTTGTGGCAGCCACATGTCCCCAAGCAAAGTTATGAAAAAAGTATTGGTTAACATTTTCAATGCACATGATGGAGGCAAACATACTTCAATAGACTACAAAATATAAGTCATTCTGCAATACTCGCTCTTCGCTCAACAACTAAGTTTTGTTGCTACAACATAGTTTAAAAGCAAGAAGCTTAGTCATTTTTATAATACTCTGAATAAAAGTTTTCAAGAAACTTGCTAGTTCAAGGTGACTATCCAAAACTTTTACTTCTTCTGAGTAATCAAACTGGAAATGACAGGTGCAGGGTAAGTAAGGTGTGTAAATAGCCAATGGAACAGGTGAGCAGTCCTTAGGTAGGTTGTTAAATTTATCTTTCCTCCTATGACATATTTAATTAAAAAAAAAAAAAAAGAAAGAAAGAATGCTTTTACTTATAGATTATGACACCTTGAAAAATTCTTGCAGCATTTCCATTTTGTTGTCAAATACTGTTTTATGTTCACACTTCATAATTGTCATGGTTGAGAATATGACTCTAGGATAGGTACTATGCAATCCTCTAATTAGAAAATATTTTTCCTGTATTACCACAAATATTGATTTTTTAACCTAAAAAATAAAATGGAATCTTCCATTTCTTTCTACCAAGACAAGCAGAAATACCATTGTAGCCTTCCCTACTTCAGGCGTCGATGTGTAGACGGGGTATTTTTGTATTGAATGGTTGTTTTGGCCAACAAAATGGAAGTAGGAAGAAAATGCAGAAGAGTAGGGGAAGCAAGGGTGAAAATGACTGAGGAAAGATTACTCAGGGTAGGGTTAAGATACATACATACCTCTCCAAAAATAAACAAATTGTCTAAAATGACAAAAGGAATTTCTAGGCATACATGCAAAGTCTACATACTGTCGACATATCCAAAGATGACTTGTCTACAATCTGGCCCCTTATACATTTTTTATGCATCACTTAACAAGTATGCTAGCATGTCAAACTTAGGAACACCAATATTTTTAAAGGTTACAACCTCAAACTTATACGAAACAGCCTGTACCGATCTACATAACTGAGAACATTTAATAGAGAGCTGCTGGATCTTCAAATCTGCACTAGCAATCTCTATCTACAACCTAAATCACTGTGCAAAACCTGCAGTGTTCAAGGTGGTCGTACTACCTACAAACGACCACTTGCTCTTTCTTTAAAGGTTTCAGTTACCCTTCTGTCTCATGGCACCAGTGTAGCATCACCACTTAAGTTTGAAGATTTATTTTACTGTTCATTTCTGTTTTCGTTTTATTTTTACTCATCAGTTAGATAACTCTCGACATGTCCTTTGTATCATTTTCAAACACTAGGGGCTTCACCCCCTGCTTGCTAACGCTCACCAACCTGCGGGGATTGCTACACAAACCAACACTTTAGCAGATACAATCTGGCAAACCCATTAGTTTAAAATTCAACCTTTCATTTTGCTATTTCCTCTGCGTGATCAACAATTTGTACACTCGCGAAATTATACTTTTCCACATAGAATTTACTTATAAACCAATTTTTAAAATAATTATACCATAAGAAAGAGTGCATTCTAAGCTTTCCCATGGTATTTCCAAGTTTCAAAATGCTATTAAAATACAGATATGACAGTTTTAGTTTTGCATTGGAAATTACGATCTATAAGTTCCAAAATTTGTACAACCAACTTTTAATTGCATCAAATTTATTTATTAACCAATTTGAAAAATAATTATACCATAAGAAAGAGTACATTCTAAGGTTTTTAGGAATATTTTCAAATTTAAAAAATATTATTAAACTATAGATAGGACAGTTTTAACAAAAATTTCCCAATATTCCCAAATTTGTATGATCAACTTTTGATTGCATCGAATTTATTTATTAACCAATTTCAAACATAATTGTATTGTAAGAAAAGTACATTCTAAGGTTTTCTGTGATGTTTTCAAATTGAAAAACTAATAGTAATAAGATATAGATATGACAGTTTTAACAAAAAAGTAACGAAAATGTCTCAAATTAAAAAAAATATCAGAAACCAAATTGAAATTTCTAAAAAAAAAAACTGGATGAGCTGCAAAAATTCACATTTGGAGGTACTCTAAAAATAAAGCACAGCTGAAGACTGAAAATTTGTTTGCGTTTTGCTCACTCAAGGTACAAATTTCACTTTTTTCGACTTTGACACTTAACGTACCCTAAACTAATAGCTGCATCGAAAGAAAAACCTTATCCATCTTGTCCCCTGTACAATTTTGAACAAACCACGTCAATTTCGTAATTTTGTGAGCAAAAAAGGCGAGTTTTCAATCCAGTGGCTGAGTCAGTAACTTTTTTTTAATATAGAGAGAAATTCAGATTACTTTTTGCTGCAAAGTAACTGCTGAAAACATTACTGTTCCTTAAGTTTAGCATGCCAATGTAGATATTTCGTAACTTTTATCTCCAGTAAATCTAAAGAATTTTTAAACTTACTTTTTTTAGATTTATTGTCATCATCAGTTATAGCTCTGATCTTTTGCGGTCTCTGTGATCTTTTAGCCATTCGTGCTTGATATTGAGCAACTTTTTGAAGTTCTACTTCCATGCGATCCTCAGTCTGGGAAAAAAAAATTTTATTTGCATGTTTCATTTTAATTTTCTTACCTGACTTCCTCTCCATGGTCACATGACATGGCAGCAGTCATCTCTATCATTATAAAATGAAGTGTTAGGGTCTCTGTGTGTGAGTTGACTATAGCACTTGCAGTCCTGAAATTTGGCACTCAGGTAGTCCTAAAAGTGACTAAATGCACCTTGAAGCCTGAATTTTAAAATTTAATCTAAAAGATTTTTTTATTAATTTATTGGCATATTTTTACTATTTGGTTTCTTAAGAATGGCAACACAGTGTGAGAGAGATCACAGCTCATAATTTTTTTTCATTTTTTTTCGTAATTTATTTTTTTCCTATCCAGGGTTTCCACGGGCCTTGAAAAGTACTTGAATTTCGTTTTCAAGGGCCCTGGAAAGGTACTGAATTTGGTGCAAAGTACTTAAAGTCCTTGAATTTGTTTTGAAAAATTTTAATCTGGAATTTTCTTGTGTATGAATTTCTCGGCTTGAAACGTATGCACTTAGAAGGTGTGGTTTCATTCCTATTTCGACGAATACTCCAAATATGCTTGTTCATCTCTCTCTCTCTATATATATATACACACACACACACATATATATATATATATATAGGCATGTGTTTTTTTCTTTTCTCAAGGTCAATGGGATTCTGTGTCAGTTCGAACATAAGTATAATAACTTAGCTACTTTACTTTTTCTTTTTTAGAATTTTTTCTTTTCCATAACATGCTTGGAATATTGACTAGAAATAAGTTTGTAATTGTTAAGTATGTGAATGGTAATGAAAAGGTTACATTACACGAGAGGTTCTGCAGAAAAGTTGTCTACTAAAATGGGGTGGGGGGGTTTAAGAGGGAATTTCTGCCTTTTTACGATAGTCCTTGAAAAACTTCAAATGGGCCTTGTTCAGTCCAGGAAAAGTACTTGAATTTTTTTCCCACCAAAGAGTGGGAACCATGCTATCATTTCATTGGTTGTTTTTTCTTTTTTGGACGTGTAAGTCAAGTTAACTGATTTTTCGGTTTGATTTAAGTCATAAGTGGTCGTATGTTATTTTCTTAAGGGATTGCAAATTGAAAGCATTCTGTTTTGATTTGAGTCACAGTATTTGTAATTGTTTCTTGCTTTTTTCTTTAGCTTTTTTTGTTTATTAGGGTGCCAAGTTTCCAATGACATCACTTACTACCACTGGATTATACTTAGGGTTGCTTGAATCGAAATTACTACTTTTGAACACATGCTAAGTTTCCACTTTGTTATTTTTTTTTCTTTTAATTTTCTTAACAGATTTTCTTTTTTTTTATGCACATCCAAGTTTTGATTCTGCTGCAGTGCATTGGTATTTAAAGCACAATTTTCTTATTTTTATCAGGTTATATTGTTTCTAGCTCTTTTCTTTAGCTTTAAGACTTTTTAAAAGTACTAGGGGGATCGCCCCTGATTGCTAACCCCTGGCGGATTGCTTTGCAATCCTTATTGGTTCGCTGCAAAAACCAATATATTCGGGATATTCCAAAAAAATGTTTTTCAAGTATAAATTTGATGTACTACAGAAAAGTTACAGTTCCTTTGGAATCAGAACTCGAACAATTTGGAATTCAAATGAAAATACCCAGAACTTTGACCAAGTTTTGGCTTTAAATGTGAGCGCTGCTTTAGAAATCGGATATCGAAATATTGTTTGTACGCCGCTTCAACAGCTCGACTAATATTAATTTATTTTTCAATAAAATTTCATCCGATAATACTATAAATTTAATTGAGGAGAGAGGCTTAGTGGTAAACAAACAATCGTACAGTGTTGCCAAAACGTAATAACAAATAACGTCTTTTTTGTTTGCCACGTAAGATAATTTTATAAATAGATAGCAATATTTAATTTTTATCATTTTTGCAATTTTTGTTTACAACTGTTTATTTTGGTTTTGTCTGAATCAGTGAGGTTGACTTCTTAAATGCATAACTTTGTCACAGGGGCAATGCTGTGTAGGTACTGCTAGTGTTACATAAGCAAAAGTCATGAGAAGTTTCTTTCTTGTTGCATTTTTTTTAAATTTTACTTACTGTTTGTGCATACTATTGTTAATAACCTGCATATTTTGTTTTTCTGCCTGGCATTAGGAATATTTAAAACCTTTTTTAATAGATTACTTATGGCCATATTTACAAGTCTCGAGTTAACTCGAGGATAAGTTGATCTGTGAGTAAGAGTTAACTCGCGGATTATCAAGAACGGTATTCTCAAACGGCGGGTTAAGTGATCCAGGAATTAAAATGAGATGCTTGCTGTGATTGGTTAGTACCGTCCCCTCACGATCACGATATTTTTTATATTGGTTACAACGCCCGAATCTGAATTTATACTGATCAAGCACGTACTTTGCCGTAGAATTGATTCCAAATTGTGATTAAATAGAACGCATATGGCATTTTAATTTGGGTTTGGGAAAAGAAATGCAAAGGTATTTAATTTCAAATTGGAATTTTATGGAAACCTAAATTTTGCACGAAAGAATTGTACACAATGTCTCGACAGATATATGTAATCCTATTATCTTTGTACCTGTCAGTATGGGTGTGTTGGTGGTGTGAAATGTAACTTTCATAGCCAATTTTCTTTCATTCGTAATAAATCAACAGAATAATTTTTATTCTACAACAAATTTGTACCATCCATCTATCTTTTCACCAAGCTGCTTGTTTAAGATTTCGCAGCTACCTTTATTTTCATTTTTCTTTTGAATTTCAAAAAATTAAGTTTTAAATTTTTCCACTGAAGCATTATGATGAGGACATGTTTTGTTATGCACCAGGTGCTCCATAATGATACGTCCAGTCCAGTCCAGTCATCGCAAGGACACTGTAATTTAGCATAGAATGAAATGTGTCATCCATTTTGTTTCGCTGTTTCCTTCACAATACGTTTTTTTTTATTTCCCGGGGATTATCGTTAATCCGTGAGTTAACTTGGACTTGTGAATACAGCCGTTATTGTTTCACAATTTAATAACTCCAACATGACCAGATGGAGGTTTTTGAATTGAGATTGATTTAATTTCATGTAAAAGTTCTAAGCAATATAAATTAGTTTTCATATATGAAACCCAAATACCTTTTTGATGTTACTATTAAAACTATAATAAAATTACTCACCGTTGGTGTGACTCCCTTTTTCCTTTTATTTTTTGGATTTTGCAACTTAAGACCAACTAAAAATTAGAACAGATACATTCAAACAGCTAATTCAATACTCAAATAAAATCAATTATGCAACCACAGTAAAAATGTTTCAATACAATGAACAGCTCCAGGAGTAAAAATACAATCACTCTTCTGTTTACTTTGAAAGATATGAATTTTAGGTCTGAGTAATACATTTTTGTGCAATTACGTTCTCCAAATTTTCTACACTTATAATCCAGAAATAGCCTGATAAACAACTTGAAACTTGGTTCAAGTTTGATAGATTCAAAATTTGGAGTCAATTGGGGAGCTGCCATTGGAAATTATGAAGTTTGCTTACAATTAAATATTGGGATTGCAAATTATCTTTCAAAATCCTCATCTTTGCAATCATGAAAACAAGTTTAGTATATCATCCCAGCACTTCTAGACTAATAGCTAAATTACTGCTCTTTGTAAAAGTGGCCGGTTAGTGACCCTATATTTCAATAAGTTATTAACACAAATTAAAAATGTTTATATTGTTACATTCTTTAGGAAAAGGTCCATTAGGAAACATTAGAATATAATTTCATAGCCCCCATTGCTGACTCTAGAAAGCCACAAAAATACAAATTTTGCCAATTTTCTACAAATTCAAATTGCTCTTGTATCTAGAAATGGTAAGACAACATTAAAAATTTTTCTTAATGGAGAGTATTTTCTAACAAATAACATGTCATAATTTGGCGATTGTATTTCTACTCCTTTATAAAAGTAAAATTATGCAAAATACAATTTTTTTAATGCATATTTACCTGCTCTATAATATCAAAACTTTTCAATATGAAAGAGCAAGATAAAATAAGATGTGATTTAAGAATGAAATAACTATTAAGATGCATGTGCAAAGTTTCACTTCAAATTTTGTTTTTAATTATTTTCTTTTGCTTAATCCAAGAATAGTACCATCATTGAAATAATTAGGTCGTACGTTGACTAGAGAAGTCTTTTCCATTTGCTTTAACTTTGGAAACTTAAGTATTAATATTACTACTTGTGAATATTAAAATATGTTTTGTAAATATTAAGCATCATTAGTCAGGTGAACACTAATTTTGAGAGTAAAAAAGAATTTGAACATCATTAAACATGTTATATCAGATTCTCCCAATTGTATATAACTCACAAATCCTTGTGGAACCGTCATCACAATCACTTGTGAAATAAGGAAAGATTAAAAGCATTCAGCAGCACTAGGAAAATTTTCAATTTAAGCAACTACAAAATTGAACAAGAGACCTTCCTCAGATTGAAAGTGAATCAAGTAAAAGTTTGAAATGTTTAAGCTTTTTTTCAATTGAGATGTCCTCTCTGCTTTTATAATTTGCTTCAAAAGTTAAAAATAACTTCATACTTCATTGTTAATTTGAGATTTTATTGTTGTCATTTAAAACGAGTAATATGCATAAAATGGGAAAGAAATGCTGTGATTCGTTCGTAACTACAATGAGTAATAATATCTAGTGGTTACTTACGCTTCTCTTTTTTCTTCTCCGCGGGTGTTTGAAACCATCCGCGTTTTGGCTCGTTGTCTACCTTTCCTTTCACCATTTTTTCAGCTTTCTTGACATGTTTCTCCATTGATTGAAGTTCCTTATCTTCTTTCTCTTCCCTCATGACTCTCGATAAGTCTTCTTCTAATGACAACAGCTGTTCTTGATATTTGTCTAATATATCTAAAATTGGTTACACACCAAAAGTAAGAAATTAATTTTAATGGCAATTTAAGCCAAACCAAAGTTCCTAGATCTAATAACAAGGCCAATGGAAATAATGGATGGCTTGGCGGGGTGACCCAGGGGCTCACTTAGCCCACCAAGTTACATAAAAGCCACAGACAAAAAAATTAGAGAAATGCAATAAGAACCCATGTACCATGCAGCCTACCACAGATTGTACCAATAAACCCAGAGTTGGTATGTTGCAGTCTTTCCAACACACTAGCATTGATGGTGTGGATAACAGAAAACAACAGATGTCAGAGTTGCCGACTGGGCTGTGTGCGAAATTCTGTGTTTGATTGCATTGCATGCAGGGCCCAGCATCATCACCAGGTTTGTCTGGTTGTGTGAGAATACCCTTAAGGTGTATACAAAAAGCCCAAAACATTATTCACAACTCAACTGACTTAATTTTAAAATAAATTCAAGTTGTATTTGAAGCGGTGGTTGTTTTTGAAGCGATGTTTGGTAAATTACTGTTCCAGAAGCAAAATAGGAAACATGCAGGTCAAAAGGCATGTCCCATCAGCTGCTATAAGTGCTTGTACTGATGTACTCGTCAGGATTTTGAACTTTTTAAGATTTCCATATTTATTGAGCAGCTTTTGAAGAGATGGCTCAGTGGTTATAGAAATAAACCTAAAAATGAGTGGTTGAAGTGGTTAAACATTTCAATGCTTTCACAGGGCTGCCAAGCACTGGTGAAATAGTAACATACATTTCTAAAAATAGAAAAATTATCCTCTTAAACCCTATTTTTGAAGCAATTTTAGATGCTCAGTTAAAAAATGTAGGCTAAAACACAAACTGTGCTAATTAAAATGAATTGGCTAAAACACAAAATATACTAAGTACACAGATGTTGAAGATCTCAACAAGAAATTTAAATTAAAAACTAAATATTTTCTTAAATGGGTTTTCATGAGTCTAGCAACCATACATTCCTGTGTTTTTCTTTCATGGTTGCCATAGCTTTGGGCCATAACTTCAAAATTGGCACCCTTGGAAAATTTATCCCTTAAAGAAAAATCTAAAAAATACTTTCTCTCTCTGCCATCAAGGGGAACAAAATTTCCGTTGCCCTTTGAGGAGCTCTCAAAAAATGTACAACATTTTTCAAAGTCGACAACATTTTGAAATATAGCCTTTTAGATGCCTGTGTCAGCCCTGCTCTCATCAATTTCTGTTTTATGTGTGGCCATGAATGTGGTTAGAGACTATCAAGGGTTTACTCTTCTCCGAGTCCTACTATACATGGCTCCAATCTAATGATCAAAGACAAGCCAAAGAGCTCAATCAACAATCTCCCTGGGATAGATCGAGGGAACTGCTGAAATTGAGCAGGAAAGAAATCAGGGTAGCTATTGGCCTTCTAACTGGCCACTGCACCCTAAATAGACACCTCAGTATTATGGGTGTGATAGATCACCCATATGTAGAGGCTGTCGGATGGTAGAGGAGAGTTCTATACACATTCTGTGTGAGTATGACTATTACTCTGCACAACGATTTGAATACCAGGCATCATTGTATCGAACCCTGGGAACTGCCAAACCTTCCAATCAGGTACATGCTAAAATTTATTTCGACAATCAGTCTTTAGTGGATCAGCAGGGGTCTCAATACAATAAACTATTAGTCGCGTTGCTGGCACTCTTCGGAGTCACCCCTTCAATAAGTCATTAGTCATGTGTGGCCATTGGAAAATTACAGTTTGTAATGGCACTCCAGTCCCACAAAACATTTTGATTTGTCCTGGCCTGGTATAATTGTAATGTGAAAGCATAACAAAGATATTAGAGGTTAAGTTACCAGGAGGAACAATACGATGTTTAACAGGGTTTCTGGCTTGTTTCACAATTTCTTTCAGGAGCTTTCTCTCTTTTTCTCCAGCCATGGAAACAGACCTGATAATTAAAAATACGTCATTAAAATTTGTGAAAAGTTTTATGGAAGAAAAATTATGATAAAATTAATGATATTACAGGGTGGCAACAAAATCCTCTGAAAAAAGTTCCCTGATATTGTCACAAAAATTTTCCTGATTTTATAATTCCCTTAATAAATGTTGTGATTTGTTATTTATTGGTATAGATGTACAGTATTCTCACAATATTTTTAAATATTTAGGGTCAGATGGGGTAAAAGGATAACTCTCCTCAAATATTCTGAATTTTTTCTCTTCAGATATTTTAATTGTTATTGTAAGGGTCGGAACCCTTAAAGGAACTCTACAATAGCAATTGAAAAAACTAAGGAGAAAAAATACAAAATATTTTATAATGAACATATCACACCTGACCCTACACAATCATACATACTATACATCAATATCAAATGCAAATATGCATAAAAAATTCTACAAAATATAATTGCAAGCAAAAAATATTAATTTAATGCACAGAAAAAACATTATTAGTTACACAACTTTCAAATTGTGTACCACAAGTTGCACTGCCGGTAGCATAGCGATGAGATGCTGCAGCCGCAAACAAAGGCGGTGGTTTTCATAGTATTCTAACTTTATGACGCCAGTGTTCTTTATTCTAATTACAATTTCAGCGAATATGATTTATTCTGTTTTAAAAGTACTCATAATCGTGCATCTCTAAATAGGACAAACAATTATAGTTGCTGTTTACGTTATCGAGATTTCCCTGATTTTTTGTGAAATTTGGAAATTTTTCCTGATTGATCCATAATTAAAAAGTTCCCTGAGAATTCCCTGATTTCCAGGTTCTGTTACCACTCTGTATTAAAATCCTGAAATAAAAAATAAATGTATGGAACCACACAATTATACATTTCATAATTTTTAAATTCCAGTTTACTTTTTAAAGACACCAGAGAAGGAATGTTAGTATCTGATATTTTTTATCTGAATATAATACATAAATGCCATGTATAATTCTACCTAATATGCAACTTATATGAATGTCACTTAAATTATTTATGAACTGCTCAAATCTTCAAAATTGTTCTAATACTCGCTGTTGGCAAGTCTCTGTTCACAAATTTATCACATATTATTTGAAGTACATTCTGAAGATTAAATTAATTGCTCTCATTTTTATTTTCAGCATTGCAAAAATATATTGGAAGTTAAATTAGTACAACTTTTATTTATAAATCAAATTTTACCAGTTTTCAAAAACGCTGGATTCCTTAGAATATGAACAAGCATAAAATGATACAAAGGATTGTAGATACATGCCACATAATATTTATAGTTGTATCGCCCTTATACACGCATTTGTATTTATGCAATTATATGTAAGCTATAGAAATTAAACCTATATAGAATATAGAAACTCAAAGGGGTTATACCTTCCAATTTTTCCAGCTCTCGCAGTCCTACCAACACGGTGAATGTAGTGCTGAAGCGTGCAGGGTAGTGTGAAATTAATTACCTAAAATATATACATATTAAAACATACTATACTTAAAATAAGTGAAAATGGTAATGCCAAACAATAAATCAGTTATTAATTTACAAGAAATTAAATCTTATCCCTACATTTTTTGTGCATGTAGAGGATAATGCAGTAATAATAGTGAACACACAGGGACTATTTGATTGTGCGCACATCCACACAGTAAATTCCTACTTTAAACTGACCAACAAAAGTAAGTTTCCTTAAACCACCCCTAATTATCCTTGTTATATCACACTTTCTCAACTCTTTAGAAGTAGGGTATGAAAGTAAAATCATTTATTTTAAATCAAAAGCATCAGATTAATTTGATTTAAATCAGATTTTTTTTCATTTAAATTGGATTTTTACAATTTTAAACAATTTAAGTTTAAATTTGTTGTACATGAGACATACAAATTGCAGTGTAGTTCCTAGATAGTTTTGATTTCTTTAAACTTCAATATTGTTCATGTAAAACAGAAATGAATTAGAAAATACTACTGGGCAAATATTTGAAAGATTAAAACGTGACATAGGAATTAACAAAGTAAATCACCATGATAAAGTAAATAGAAATACGCCAAGCACGAGCAGTGTTTTCCCACGTGATTCTCAGGCAGTTTCGATTACTTTGTGTTCAACCCATAACCAGTGACAAAACAACAAAACATTTATAATTTAAAAAAAAAGTGAACTCAACTGTTTTTACTCCAGGAATATCCAAACCTCGAGAAGCAACATCTGTGGCGACCAGCACATCCACCTCTTCCTCTTTGAATTTCCGTAGAGATTCCAAACGTTCTGGCTGATTCAAATTACCATGAAGTTCAGCTGACTTTATTCCCATGAGACTAAGTAAAATGTAAAGTCTATGAACTTGCATTTTCGTTTGGGCAAACACCATCACTCGGTCTTGGAATGTTCGAGAAAGCAGAGCTGCACGAAAAATCATATTATCTTAAATGGTGCACAAGTGTTGATAATACAGATAAAATTCTAATTTAATTTTCGACAGAAAATTTTACTTTTAAGGCATCAATAGCAAAACAACTAGATATAAAAACTTTGGGGTTTCCAGACCAAAAAATATAAACTTTTTTTTCTTCTTCAGGGTGGCAACAAAATCCTTGAAAAAAAGTTCACTGATATTTCCATGATTTCCCTGATAGTTTCACAAAAATTTCCCTGATTTAACAATTCCCTTAAGAAATGTTGTGATCCGTGATTGGTATCGATATACAGTATCCACGCAACACTGTTTTTAAATATTTATGGTCAGAGGGTGTAAAAGGATCATTCTCCACAAATATTTCGTATTGTTTCTCTACAGATATTTTAATTGTTATTGTAAGAATTGGAACCCTTAATGGAACTCTTATAATTATAGTTGAAAAAAATGGTGAAAAAATGCAAAATATTTTGATTATGAACTTTTTACACCTGACCCTACATTATCATACTATTCCTCAAAACCAACTGCAAATATACATAAAAAGTTCTACAAAAATGTAATTGCAAACAAAAACAACTAATTTAATACACCATAAACATCATTAGTTACACAAATTTAAAATTGTATACCACCAGTTGTATCGCTAGCCTCACGTTGTGCAAGACGCTGCAGCCGCGAAAAAAACAACGAAGGCGGTTTTCGCAGTGTTTAAAAATTACGACGCCATGGTTCTTTATTCGAATTACGATTTATTCGATTCTCAAAAGCACTCGTAATAGTGCATCTCTAAATAAACGATAATGGTAGCCGTTTAAATTGTCAAAATTTCCCTGATTTTTTGAAAAATTTGGAAATTTTCCCTGAGATTTCCCTGATTTTTCCAGAATTAAAAAGTTCCCTGAGAATTCCCTGATTTCCCGGTTTTCCAGGTTCTGTTACCACCCTGTTCTTTCAAATTAACTTTTAAGGCATCAATAGCAAAACAACTAAAATAAACAAACTTTGGTGTTTTCAGAACAGAGAATATAAACTTTCTTAATTCTTTATCTTTCAAATTATGACAGAATTTGACAATATGCATATAATTTAGATTGTAGAATGCATTTTTCTCATTTCATGATTTTATTAGTAACGTCATTGAATTTCAGAGAGTGATATAGATTTAATTTGGTTGATTGAGTTGGGTCTCATGACAAGTGTAATATTTGGTCGGGCTGTGCCAAATAACGTCAAGCAATTGGAGATATACATACGCACAAGAAAAATTTTACTGACACAGAAGAGACAAATACACACAGGGAGGAATTGAATTAGTGCCACCTTCAACTTGTTGTCATGGGGACGCTAATTTAAATTTAACCGAAACAATGGAACATAATTTTTAATGTATTCAAGTAAAGTTACCAGCTAAAATTGCCTCTCTGTCAGATTCTCTATTTGCTCTGATGCGTATAAATTCTTGGTGAAGATTTAGAGCAACTTCAGTGTTGCTGTTAATGAAAATTTTCACAGGTGATTTCAAAGCTGAAGCTGCAAGATCTTTCACCTACATAATAAAAAATACAGGACATGTAAGAAGACTACAAATAAAATTTATCATAAGCTTAAAAAGGTTAGTGACAATTTACGTTACCTCGTCATTCAAAGTGGCTGAAAAGAGCATGGTCTGTCGTTCATAACAACACTGCTTGATTATTTCTTTCATCTGTTCAGCAAAGTATTCATCAAGAATTCTGAAAGTTTAAGCGACAGTTGTGAAAATTAACCATTTTATGCTAACATTCATAGAGCTTATATTATAAAATGTTTTAGAGATTTTATAAACTTAATTTTAATCTTATTTACCATTTTTAAACTATACTCAACATTTAATTGGAACCTGTTCAAACAAAGCAAAAAAAACCAAAATTCCCATATGTAAAAAAAAAAAAAATCCAATAAAAATGCTTCATACTGAACTCACTAAATTTTTATTTGATATTTTTATTTAAAAAGACTGATTTACAAGGTAGGAAAATATGGAGTTGAATTGAGTGCTTGATAAATGTTTTCAGATATGATTTCTGAATTGCTTGTACACACCATTTGTTCAGGGTGCACAGATATTTTACTTCATAATTCTTGCATTTACAACTAAAATATTGTCGATTTACAAGTGAAACACACTCATTCAAAATTTTCAAGATACAAGTTTCTTAAACTTTCTAGACCCCAAATGTAGTTTTCTTAAAATGGTGAAGTCCAATATTTTTTCTTTTCATGAAGGTTGGATTTTTTCTAGAGAAGCACACTTGGTGTGTATATCATAGTGTGTAGAATTCCCATTTGTTTTCTCAAATGTGTTTTTTGATCAAGCATGTATCATTTGTAAACCAACATCTTGTATGCTATGAAGATCAACAGAAAATTTAAAAAGTTAAGTATAAGAACATAAAGTAAAAAGCCTCCATTGGTTATTTCCAATGACTTGAATCACACATGATTGGTTTAATAACTTGATTCTGCCAATTGAATACATTATATTTTAAGAAATTGAAAAATCATACCTGTCAGCTTCATCCATAATTAAAATTTCGATACTGTGCAGACTAAAAGAAGGTGTGTTTTCAATATGATCAAGCAATCTACCAGGTGTAGCAATTATGATATCGGGTAAACGTCTTAAAGTTAACTCTTGTGCTTTAAGCTCCATTCCACCTGTGTTAAAAGACATAAAAAATATTTTTTTAACATCAAACACTAGATCTAAAGACCTTAAAAATAAAATTACTGAATAAAAGTAAAGTTGGAAACATACTAAATTTCTCAAAATAATTATATAAGCAAATAAAAAGAAATATTATTCCCAAGTACCAATGCAATAAAGATCTATATTTATTTCACCAACATATGCAGTACAAACATCGATATTATTTGTATATTATTGAATAGAAACAAGATATAAACAATTTAATATTGTCATGAGATTTATTCTCCAATTTTCTACTTAGTTTAAGAATATTTCATTTGAGCAATGGAGCTGCATGATATTGCTAAAACTACAAGGAAGACTACATGTCTTCAAAAATTCACACCACTCAAATGAAATTCTTTAGTGGTATGATTTTAGAAAGTAATGAAATATTTGGAAGATTGGAATCAGCACATGAAATTAAAATATAAGAAAAATAGGTTTACCATAAAAATTGCTGAATTGCCTTTAAATAAGGGAATGGCTGAATTTGAAATAGACATATAGAATTTAACTGTGGTAATACGACTAGGTGTGCTCTTTGCTGTGCCTTTTACGGGAAGTATAAGTAAACACCAGTAAAATGTAGCAGAAACAAATTTCTGAATAATTTTATTTCATTAAGATGCATTGAAGGATATTTATGTGAATACTGATGCTATATTAATTACAAATACATTGAAATAAGATATAAGTAATTGAGAAGGCTATGGGCAGATGTTCTGTGGAGGTCTGCTAGAATTGCAAAAATTGATTAACTTACCAGCAGATAGAGCTATTTGTATACTTGTAAACTGAGCTAGCTGTCTAGACACTTGATAAACTTGAACAGCAAGTTCTCTTGTAGGCAATATAACTAAAACTCTTGTAGCTGGTTTGTCTTTTGGCTTAAAAAGTAACCGTTCCAGAACGGGAAGCATAAAGGCAGCAGTTTTACCTGGAAAAAATTCAATTGTAAAGTTGCAGAAATTTACACTTTATGACATTCTGGTGAGAAAAGTAATTTTGAAATCATATTTAACTGATTCATTGATTTTTGTTCTTTAATTAACACATGAGCTTACAAAAAAAGAGACAACTAATTCTTTAAGAAAATCTGTGAACTGGTTTTTCTTACTAATTTTTTATCAGAAAATTTTTAATATACTACAGTGTTCCCACTCTTCCAAATAAAAGAAAAAATTAGGGCTTTTTCAAGGCTGTGTTTCATTTTAAGGCTACATTTCGCATACAGTGTAATAGATTAACCAGTGATTGCACATGTCAAGAAACTTTCACAAGTGATGTTTGGGGACCCAGTTTTAAAAACATCACTTAGCTGACAAAAAAGTACTGTCATCACTTTTTGATGACACTTGACTTTGGATGAGTACATGGACCTTGGTTTTTGAATGCAGTTGAAATAAAATATACAGCATTTCTTGTAAAAAATAAAAAAATTTGGACTTAGTTTTCAGAATTGATTTTTAAAATAAGAGATTTTAAAAATTTCTTATTTCAAGTTAGTAGTTTAGTTTTAAAGGGTCTTTAAAAAGACCCTTGAAAACTAAAGTGAAAAATCAGGCCTTATTAAGGATATTAAATGACCTGCAGAAACCTCATCATACCATTTTTTGTGCAATATTTAAAAAAGTTATATTCAGACCCCTCGGAACATCACAAGATTAACATGCAGTGAGTTATTTCTTTTATCACACCGCTCAACCAAATTGTGTCATATTTAAATACCTTCTGACTGAGGAATCATATTGGAATGCCCTTCAGGGTAGTTGGAAGCCAAATAACAAGAAACATCATATAAAATCAAAAATAAAGATTTCTGAAAATTTGCATGCATGACACTGAAAGCATGAACTCGCCAACTCTCCCTTAGCACAATTGTTAGCACTAGGGGGCTTGCCCCCTGCTTGCTAAAGCTCGCCAACCCCCAGAGGATTGCAAAGCAATCCTCATTGGTTCGCTCGCATCAAAGAAGACATGTGTCCTAGCAGAAAGGATTGTTTACAAAATATGATATTCCAAAATAATATTTTTCAAATCTAAATTTGCTGTATTACAGAAAACATCTATACAGTACCCTGGAATCAGAATTCAAATTAAAACTTTGAGCAAATTTTGAGTCGAAAAGTGAGCTTTTCTATGGAAATTGAATAGCCAGCATGTTTTGTGTGTGTATATTTCCACTGGCACTCTCGAGTCACAAACACTTTTTCACTGAGTTTGTTGTTGAAAGTTATAGTGCAAGCATCTTGTTGAACTATAATTGTTGACCTTAAAAAGGACCTTTTATTAAAAGTCCCTGAAATGATCCTCTGTTTTCTTTGATTTCTAAATTATAAACTGCAACAAGCTCGACTAAAATTAATATTTTTCATTAAAATTTCATCCGATAACGCTATAAATTCAATTGAGGTGCGAGACTACGTAGTAAACAAACAATCATACAACGTTACCAAAAAAAATTAACGTCTTTTTTGCGTGCCACGTAAGATAATTATATATAGAGATGGTAGATCTCAAAACATTCTTCTAAATGAAGAACACCACACTTTTTTCACTGCCAATTTTCATAACTACAAAGGACAGTGAAAAACGTTGAAGAAATAAATTTTTCTAAATCAGTAATTGGGTGGGGCTACACTGGGGAAATTACCAATATTATACATCTACATTTCATTTCAGGATGTACACAAGTGACATCTAGGTGCCCTATATGCACTTCTATTGAGCGATGCAGCCTTGCAAGCAGAGCTCACGGTATGATGTGAACTGGTTTACCTTTTGTATATTATATTAAAAGTCATGCAAGTCAAATTGCATGGTGGAATACTGCATGCATGATCCTCAGGGAGTTAACATTGTATTGAACTTGAAATTTCATATAATATTAAAAATATATATATATTTTGTAATGTCCTAAATTTCTATCTTCATGACATCACTCCCTTTAGCATACTGTGTGTTTTTTGTATTTTAAGTACCACACTATACCTACGGGCTGCTGTAATGAAAAATAAGTATTACATACCAGTTCCAGTGGCAGCACATCCATAGATATCTTTGCCCATCAATGCTATAGGAATGGTTGCAGCTTGGATTGGAGTAGGATGGCGGAAATTCATGCTACCAATAGCCTTATTTGAGAACAGAAGTAATAAATTGTAATTAGAGTAGAGATATAATAAAAAATACTAGATTGAGTTTCCTAAAATATGTTAGCAAGGTTAAGTTTAACACAAAGTGCTCAAGTCATAAGTTTCAGAGCAAATAAAATCAAGCTATGCATTAAACATGAAAACTGAATTTTAACTCAAATTAATTTTGAAATTTAAGCACTCATAAATGATTTATTATTATTATTTTTTTTTATCCTACGCAGAGCTCAGGGCCTTTTGGCCATACGCTGTCTTGCCGTCCAATATAGCGAATAAAGTATATACAGTGCACTATTTACATACTAAGGATATCACATCGTCCACATTGAACGTCTGTACTAACTAAGTGTAATGAAACTACAATTGCCTACTCTATTATGTTACCTTCATTTGAGGTCACTGTGCTGGTAGACTTGCCAGCACTTTTTGTTTTCTTTATTTTGATTAATTTATATTTTTATATACTAGTTAAACCCTTTCACCAGTCTTCATCTTCATGTGAAATCGCCTATGTTCAATGAAGTGCACATGATGGGAATCGAGTTTGATAAAATCCATCTATCATGAAAAATTATCTAGAGGCATGAGTTAACTTTCAAAGAGTTCATTTAGAAGGTCTTTCATATGAAACGTACTTTCTATGTCTGAAAAAGTGTTCAATAATTTGTACTATATAAAATTGCATGTACACATAAAAAAAATTCAAAGATTGGGCATTTTCCAAGAATTGCAGTATGACTATGCAAACTAATGAACATTTATATTTTTACATCCATACACACCTTTTGTAGTGGTCTGGAAAGATTCATTTGTTGAAATGTCATGCCAGGATCATATTCCACTTCATCACCAACAATATCACCATCAATCTATGAGCAGAACAAAAATTATTTTTGCATATTTTCGCTACTAAAGCAATTGAAATACTGATAATCATAAGCAATTATAACACATAAAGCAATTAAAACTGTATATTTATCATTTAAATAGAGCTGGATTTATATAATACACATAAAAATTGGCATACTAATATCAGGTAACAAACACATTTGGCATAAACCCAGCTCAACAAGATTATGCATGCTCTAACCACAGAAAGTTTTCAAAGAGAATAATTTCACTTGGTTAGCTGCTGATTAAAAAAAGCCTTAAAACTATGAACCTTTTATAACTCCAAATAATTAATCAATCAAAGTTCATATAAAATTCTATATAAAAAATTAAATTTTCTAATTTCAAAAAAACTTCCAAGAATTTTAGGATTTTTTAAGGAACATTTGCTTTAAATACGCATTTCAGGGATTCACAGAAAAATCTTTTAAAACAGCTGTTTCTTAGAAGAAAATTATTTTCAGAGCATATAATTTCTCACAAAAAAAGAAAAATCCTTAAAAATAATTATTCAGATACAAAATTTCAAAGAGTGACAAATTTGAGATAATTCTGCCAAACAAGAAAGTAACAATCTATGCTGTTATATGTTTCGCTGAAATTCGAATTTGTGTAACCGATTTATGAAACACAAAATGGCGCAAAATTTAGCCCCTTTAGAGCATTTTTTCTTATCAAATTTTCTAAGAAAATATTTTTACTGGACATGAACATCATGAAAAAATGGGAGGTATACCAGCGAATAACTAATAGAATTTTTAAAAAAATAAGCATGTTTAAGCCTTTTACTTCAAAAATAAACATTTTCTGGACCTTTTCCTTCCATTTCTGGACCATTCCTTTTGAAAATCAAATGGGCAAACACTGTTTTTTTACCCCAAAACAAAATGACTCTTACACAAATAAGGAAACAAGCACATTAAATATTTTTAAGTATTTCAAAAGAAATTTCTTACAAAAAAAAAATTTTAAGACAATGATGAAACATTAATACTCACAGATACAACTTTTTCAGTCTCAAACATTCCTCTCTTCTTTTTCTTCTTTTTAACTTTTATAACATCTAAATTTTAAGGATTTTTACAATTAGCATTATTTTATGGTATTCACTGAAAATGCATAAAAACACAGTTTCACAAAAATTAAATTCTTGTACGAGTGTAAATGGAAACAAAATGTCACTTAGGTTATGGCTTGGTTTAAAATCTAGGGGTAAGGGGAACAAAAGGGCACTCTTTCTGCAAAATTTCAGATAATTTTAGTCATAAAGTATTTATTTATGTTTGTCTGAGATACTCTTAAAAAAGTTATTTTTCCTACACATATCACAGTAATTGAATACATTTAAAAAAAATTTCTTTAGTTTCAAATGTCAAGAAATTGGCAGAAACAAGCCACAAGGATTAAAAAGACAGAGCCCAAACAAAAGTAACTTGAATACAAAAATATTTCTGACAATTTATCAAAGATGTAAATTTTACAACTATTCAAAAAGTTTAAATAAAAATATTTAAATATTGTTTGCATAGTTAAGTCTTCAAAATATTTAATAAATATAAAAAAATGCTTTGAGTAGCTTAATTATTATTAAAAGACAACAGAATATGCCAAATGATTGTGGAAAATCAAATTTATGAAGTAAATTCACTTAATATATACTTTATCAAAACAACATCACACAGTATTGCAAAAAGCTTTGAATACTATACAAGATTAATCTCTCCTACGATGACAGCTTTCATTTGATTTGGCATTTACTCCTTTTGGTCTTACTCCCCGAACGTGAATTTTTCAGCACGTTATTATTACGTCTGGTAAAAATGTTTGCAATACTAAAATAGCAGATATATAAATAGGAATAATTTTTTAAAAAAGGAAAAAAAACTCTTAAATACGATGCAACAATTTTTCATATAAATCTAATTTTTCTGTGTGGTGTTTACTCTGAACATGTCTGTTATTTTGGTACAGGTTGAACATCTTGTTCTTTAAAAATTGTTTGTGAAAGAGAAGGAATGATAGAAAAAAGTGAAAAAAATTTTTTTAGCAAAACATCCGGATTTTGGACAATTCTGGATTTGGGACTTTGTACTGGTTTGATTTTGGTGTTAGAGATGCTCTGGCACATGAAACCAAACCCATATGAACTTAAAATCAACATTCATTTTTTTGTTAATTACTGATAAATACTATTCATTTTCAATCGAGTATCATGTGATATAAAAACTACAAATTCCTAACCAATTTAAATGATCTAGGTAAATAGAATGTTTTATCTGCAACATAAGACACAACTGTAAGAAAATAATGATGAGCAGTGTTTGAAAGTTTCTAAATCATAGCTAATTTTCTTTTTGGATAAAATTTAAGTTTTACCGATCTTATGGAATGAAAATCGAAACATACAGAAAATTGATGATACATATATTTTTCTATTTGTATCCATATGTCCCATTACATAGTCCATGAATTTGCAATCAAAGTTTGGAATAAACTTCTTACTCTCTTAGTAGAATTGGGGAATATATTGGGATTATATTGCTTGCAAACGGGAAAGTATTAAAATAAACCTGATTTTTTTTCATCTTCACTTGAAGAGACAGCTATATCCTCTACTGCACTGTCCTCATCCTCATTTTGAACATCCTCTTTATCTTCCTTTGATTCTGCCGTAACAGCAACATCTGTACCGTTCTGGTCAGTTGATGCTCCATTCTGGACGGAAAGCTGTTTATTCAACTACAATACATAAATCAATTACTAAAAGGGTTTGTAAATAGTGTAAAAAGTCAGTATATCCTGTAAAGTAAATTAGTTTGTAAAAGTAATCATTATAAATCAATCCTAGAGCTAAAAGTATCTCTACTATTATAAAAGAAAGTGTTTTTTTTTTTTGCGGGCGCAAAATCCTGACGATTCTATGGCACTTACAGCAATGAGATCTGGAACACAGGTAGTCCAAATTTTTTGCAACTTTTAGGTTGTGGAGAAATTTTAAAATTTAATCTAGAAGATTTTTAAATGAATTTAATAGTTTATTCTTCACCTGCTTCTTTAAATGCGTTTCATCCGGACAAAAGAAGAAACCTCCTAAATTGAGCCTTTTCTCCCCCACGTGACCTTTTTTAATATTTTCACAAGAGATTGTAATGTCATGTGGACTTTCTCTTTACAAAAAAACAAAAAACGGATTGCATATTCTGCCCTTTGAGTTAAAAAAAATAAACAGATTACATTTCCTGGCCCCTTTTTGGCAAATGAGAGTAAGAAATAAAAATCATTTTAACTGGGATTGATAAGTCTTTTTTCGTAAAATCGAAATTGCTGAAAATAAATTAAAAATTTACAACAGATTTGAAATCTGCGGAAAATTTCACTTTAGAGTGATACCTAACAATATGATTTTCTTGAAATAAATAATTTTAAAATTGAATAAATCTTCAACGGATTTAAAATGTGTGGAACATTTTACACCAGATTAATAGCTTACATCACAGCATTGCCCGTGCGAAGCAAACTAACACCACGGGCAATGCCGGGCTAACCACGCAGTGGCTAGTTTCTAATAAAACCTGTAACCAATACAATAATGGATAGAAATTTTAGCCAAAATGGTGTCTAGTAGAAGTTTTATGAAATACCTTTAAAAATAATAACAAAATGGTCCATGACTATTTCAGTAGAACAGTATGTCCATCAGTATTTATTGTTCCATTATCAGGATTAAAATAAATAAAACCAGAGTTTGAATAAAACAGAAACCCAAGTTTTAAGCTATAGCACAGATTTGATGAGAAGGCAGCCATGCATAGAAGCATGATTGGGAATTGATGTGGATGCTTTCCCCTGCCAACTCATGATCACTGCTATTGCGTTTGGTTTCAAATGATAAACTCAGAATCCACGATACAGAGGTCAAATATAAAAGTGCTTTATTTACATTACCATTAGTCTCCTAATTCAACAAGTACAGCAAAAACACCCGACTGAACTGCCAACTTGTGGTAGCTAAACTATAATAATTATAAACTTGAGTTTTGTTCTTGTGTTTTTAATTTTGGTCTTGAGGATTGTCGACAGATTCTACCAAAGTAGTTATCAACCATTTTGTTGATTTTTACACACAATCTCCATTAGTTGTTTCATGAAGCTTTTCTATAATTAACCTTCATATAACTAATGTTTATATGAAATTTAATTACACTCATTATGCATCGATTCTGTATATTGTTCATGTAAACTTACCTTCTTTTGACGTCTTTCCTCACGAATCTGAGCAATTTTTTCTTGAAGAGTGCTGGGTTTACTTTTGACATATTTTGTTATGTCATTCCATGAACTGTTTTCAAATGCATCCTCTTCATTGAATATGAAATTTGCAGAAAACTTTTCACCTTTAACCAGTTCTTCATCCTACCCAAAATATAACATTGAATTAATCTTAATCGTCAAACACATTTTATACTATTCCATGGCATATCTATTTTACATCATACTATTATAAAAGTTGATAATGAAATTGAATATGTAGGTGATGGCAATGATAAAGGTTTTGTTGTGGTTCCATTCATTTTTCATAAAATAAAGCTAATTCGGACCTTTGTGGTAAACAATCAAAGTGGTCAAAACCGAGGGAAAGGGAGAAAAATATTAAAATGTCTTCAATGGAGCAAAGAAAAATTTGCAATAAATGGATATGATTTCAGGAATAGGGACCCAGTATAACAAACATACAGAAATTATAATTACATTAAAGAAATAAATCGAGACACGATTAAAAGCGATCTCGTACCTTAGTGTTAAATTTGGATTGTCGTTCATATTTCATACGAGGGCTAATTCAGACATTGCTAAATGGTTAGGTTAAAAGTTAACGAACAATAGCATGTTAGATAATGTGCTACATGGAATTCAAAAGATAGTCTTAGTAATTTTTTGATACATAATTAGCTATTCATAAAACAAAATGATAAAAATTTAAACAAAATAAATCAAGTGAATTGTTCAAAATATAAATCGAAGCTCACTGGATCACTTTCAGAATTCGATGCCATGACTTCATCATCGTCTTCTAAAGTCCTTATCAATCCAAACTCATTAAAAAATTGAGATTCCATTTGAATGAAACTTTGAACAAACGGAATTAAATACTAATTACAAATTAACTACGTCGAGAAAAATGTAAACAAATTCCGCATGGCAATTTTAATATGATCACAGTCACGGTTAGTTTGACAGTCAGTGCTTTGTTAAGAAACAAAATTTAACTCGAGAAACAAATCATACAATTTTCATATTTTGCTGGAAAAAATCAAAAAGAATTTTTTTGTACTTCAGGTAAAATTAGATATATATATATATATTTTTTTTACATCATTAATTGTTTTTCCATCAAAACATCTGTCAGTAAAAGTTCTTAACTGTTCGAACACAAAGAATACGAGGTTTTCCATATTCACTCTTTTATCGCTATTTTGGCAAACTTATGAAAACGTTTGTTATCCCGAAGAGAATTCTTTTGAAAATATCGTAAAGGAGCAAGTCATGTGTTAGTTTGATTTGCATTGCTCTAAATTTATATATGTGACTTATTTAAGTCTTTCTGAGAAATATTACTGTGCCAAATATATTATTTCCTGAATTGAAGTTGCATTGACTTGTAAAAAAAAATAATCTAAGTTCGTAACTTTTGTCTCTACTAATTAGTTTAGACCAAATACTTAGTACACGTTTCGTTATTTCTCTGCTCTAGTTAGCATGCTTTTCACATTACATTTGATTCATATCATTTGTTCAAAGTTAGATTTTAGAAAGCTGTTAAAATTATAAATCTATTAAACATATATCTTTTTTTTTAAATGTTTGTGTGTACATGTGTGTGGACTGTCCTGACGAATCTATGGTACATACAATAATGGGATTCGACACACAGGTAGTCTGAATGTTTTGCAATTTTTCTATCGCGCACGAATTCTAAAATTTTATCTAGAACATTTTAAAATTAATTTAATGGGCATTTTATATTATTATTGTTTTCTTTAGACTGACAACATCTCAAAGAAATTACTGGTTCTAAATTTTTTTTTTTTATCCTTTTGTTCTGAAAGGAAAAATTTCAGCCTAAGAACAAAATAAATAAAATTTTTATTGGATTTATGTAGTTCTTCTTTCTATCTCCTAGATCGTTGATGATGCAGTAAAAATTTCAACGGTTAAGAAATCTGCGGAAATTTTTACACCAGATAGATACCTTATACGTTTGATTTTCTTTTAATAAATAATTTTTCAATTAAGTATTTATATTTTGTGCAAGAGATTTTGACGTCACGCCGATTGGATCAATTCGTATTTCGAATTCGGCCGAATATGACAATGAAGAGGCCATTACGGCTACCCCACCAAAAGAACTGTCACGGGCAACGCCGTACTGGCCATGCAGTGGCTAGTTTATCTTCTTTTAATATTATAAAAGAAAGTGTTTTTTTTTTCGCGGGAGCAAAATCCTGACGATTCTATAGCACTTACAGCAATGAGATTTGGCACACAGGTAGTCCGAATTTTTTGCAATTATTGGGTCACGAGGAAATTTTAAAATTCAATCTAGAAGATTTTTAAATGAATTTAATAGTTTTATTCTCTGCCTGGTTCTTCAAACGCGTTTCTTCCGGAGAAAAGAAGAAACCCCCGAAATTTGACTTTTTCTACCCACGTCGTGAGCTTTTATATTTTCACAAGAGATTGTGACGTCACATGAAACAGATTGCATCTTCTGCCCTTCGCGTTAAAAAAAAAAGAAACAGATGACAGATTATTTCCTGTCCTATTCCATTTCAGGGAATCAGAGAAAAAAATTAAAAAACATTTTGACTGGGATTGTTAATTCTTTTTCGTAAAATCGGAATCGCTAAAGAAAGATTGAAAATTTCAACGGATTTGAAATCTGCGGAAAATTTTTCACCTGAATTATACCTTACATCACGGGCACTAAACTGGATCTCCTAAAAATTGCAGTGAATCACAAGGAAACATGAAACAGCGTTTATGTATACTCTATACTACACAACACAGGAAAATTAAATTAAGGTATCCGACTAGGTTTGGAACAATTTTTTTGAAAACGACTCTTGAATCACAATTTAAACATTTTTCATACTAAATAATGTTTTAAAATAATGAAATAAAGCAAAAAATAATGCACCGACTCGTTATTTTTTGTCAATTGGGCAAATTAAGGTAAAATTCAATCAAAATGACTACAATATAGCTAACGCTCTGTATAAATTTCAATTAAATTAATTTTAATTTCCTTGCAGCACCATATATCTATGATATTAGTGACGACAATATACTACATTCAAAGATATATATTGAAATGTTAAGAAATGTTAATTTAAAAAAATGTCTACTTGTCGTTTAAATTAAACAGCTATCAATTAAAAAAGTATGCATTGTACAACTAAACCTATAGTATATTGTCATTACAATATGTTAATAAGAAATAATGTTTAATTTCGTAGAGATATCTCTGCAACTTTTTGAGAAATCATGTTACGCGTGTACAATATTTGCTTAAAATTGTGTTTTTCAAAAAAAAAGCATTTAAAGTTTACCTTTGTGTTTTTTGCCATTGCCAAATTCTTGGCACAAATTCATCGAAACTTGATGTAAAATGTTGAGGCCTGATTGTAGAAAATAATTTCAACAAATTTATGTTTAAAATTATTTTTATTTTTGAAAAATTAGCGGAAAACCTCCCAATTTCAGGTCATTTTAATCGTACTTCCGGTTTTGATTTCTGCCGTTCAGTAATGCTAAAATTGCTATAATTTTATTTCTATTTATAATAGACTTAAAACAATTACAGATTCTGAAACTCAAGAAACTGGGATTCAGTATGAGAGAATAAAACAAATTTGAGAATTTTGGTCAAAATTACGTTTTTAACGTAGTCGGATAGCTTATAAATAATTTTATTCGACTTTATATAAACTCGATCTACAAGACAAATATTTACAAAGACAATTTGCGCCTAACTTTTTGAATCAGTCCAAGCATTTTCTACTAAAATAATGACTTAAATGAGTAACAGAGTATTTATCTTTCTTTCTGGTTTAAAAAAAATCAGTCTTTTTCAGGTTTATTCGCTTTGTGATTGGTAATAGCGAGTCACGTGATAGAGAGTCTTGTGGTTCAACGGGTTAATGAATTTGGAGCATGCGCAGACAATAAACAGTTACATTTTTTTTATTAATCCATTCACAAAATTTGAGAGCACTCGCTAGAGAGTTTGCAATGTTTTCAGAAGAACCGGCAAATTCGGTCGCCGTTTCCATAACAGTCGAATATGAAAATATTAAGTACTATTACAACAAACAACACGTGTTAGCTTATACATTTAAAATTATGATAAGATTTCCTCCGAATTTTAACAATATGTTATGTTAAAATATTTTTTTTTTTTTATGTGGAAATGAGATGTTTTGTTCTTGGCAGAATTAAAAATATTTGGTTTTTATTTACACTATATTTCCGTGTATGAGCCGAGAATTTTTGGAACGTTTTCTAAAGCTAAAGTACTGGGGTCGGCTTATTTACAGATCCGTTAATCTCGCAAAAAAAGTAGGCAATTTTCAGTTACTCGGGCGCATGCGATAAATATCGCAATGGGAAGAACCTTCAATTAACGTCGTACTAGAGGTCCGGGAATAATCCAAGAGCGATCCATATGTGGATGGACTGTGAAGCAACCCCCCACCCCATTGTTGAAATTATAGTTCGCAAAGCGCACTAAATATGATTGCGTAGCAATCATCGGGGGTTGACGAGCAATAGGGAGCAGGGGGTGGAGCCCCCTAGTATTTTAAATAAGAATTTGTAACAATGCAACTCAAGTAACACAAAATTATTATATCATCTAATAATATTTCACTTGATTGATTTTTATTAAAATTTGTTCTCATATTTTATTAAAATGTTTGAATAAAGCTCTTGTTTTCGTGCAAAATTTTTGTGTTAGTATTTTGAAGCTCTAATGATAATTCAATTTCATTCAAATATTCCAAGTCTGTTTGATAGTTGAATATTTATAGATCGCGCAGTATTCAAAATTCTCACTATAAAAAAAATGCGGTTAAAGTTAAGCTGAAAGGATTAAAATTGAAAATAAGGCGCAAAAAATATTATTTGTATTTATTATTTGTATTAAAAATATTTATGAGTTCTTTGTACCAGAGTCATCGTGAAAAATCGATTTTTTGAAGCATTAAATATATTGTGGCCTCAGAAGGCATTCAGTACAACTCTATTTCTATTTCCTCATTCAGTTGGCAATGATTTAATTATATTTTTGACGTAGAATACCTCTTACCTTTTGAACCCGGGGTACCACGCTTAATTTTCTGGTGTCAAAAAAAAAAAAACGTAAAGACAAAAATTTAATAACATGAAAATACATATAAATGACACATAAATGAACGATATCGCGTTCAAAAGAGCATTAAACAAAGAATGTTATTAATGCTCATTAATCATGCTCATGCAATCGCAATAATGCAATCGCAGCGCAAGATTGAGTCACGAAAATGCGCACTGTCGCTCACATTAATTTAGTCTAGCTCCGGCCTCCTTAGTGTGAGCACGACGTTTGAGGTGTCATTTGTTCCGTCTCTTTGCCCTTTGTAAATAACAACAAACAAACAGACAAACACTTCCTTTTATAATAGTAGAGACTAGCTGAATAACCCGGGTCTGCTTGGGTTAAAATAGTTAAATGCTGATTGAAAAATTAATTAAAATAATCACTTTTCATACATAAAAAATGCAATCATTTTAGATTGTACACAAAATTTACTTTTTAACTTCGTTTTTAACTTTTACAGGGCTTCTACAGTTTACTTCGGAATCAAATATATACATTTAATTTCTGAATAATATATTGCAATATGCAAAAGACAAAGACATATATACAAACAAAAACGAAATTCCGATGAAAAAATGAAGAATTGTGAAAAACGAAAGACGTGCAATGTTTCGATTTCCAGAGAACTGATACAGAGCAATTCGAAAAAGACAAGAAAAATATTGGTAAAGACGGAAATGATTTATGAAATTTCGAAAAAAAGACATCAGAAAAATATATTGCTAAAGAGTTATGATCTATGAAATATTTAGAAATGCTCATATATGACCGTGACATTTCCCTGTGTTAAGTTTCCTGTAGAACGTGTTTCTTTGTTAATATTCTTTTATTGCAGAAAAAAAACTTTAGATTTTAAAACTGGGGCTTCGATGGCCACTTTTAGGACTACCTGTGTACCAATTTTCATGGTCGTAAGTGCTACAAATTCGTCTGAACACTGGAGAGTTTTAGCCTTTGTTTTCCGCAGTATTCTGAAGTATAAGTGTATCAAATTTGGTGCGGATTGGTCAAACGGTGATGATTTGTTTCGAAAATATGTACCCACACAAACATCCTTTATATATATATATATATATATATATATATATATATATATATATATATATAAGAAATAAAACTTAAATATTTAATACTTCTTTAGATATCAGACTTCAAAGTGTGGAAGGTCGCAAAAATTTTCAAAATGTCCAAATATATGCATAATAAACACAAGAAAAATCATAAAAGTGTCAATTATAGATCGAGAGATGGTGAATTCAAGAAGATTCGGACATCCTACGCTGAATGTCAACGGGCTCGGAGGAAGTTCTTAAAAGTATAGGCGTCGCACCTTCAAAGTAAACAAATGCCTCATAGGAGTGCGCCAAGTACCTCCACTGCTCAGTTTTACGCAAATAGCATATCTGATCACTAGAGCGCGGATTTTGCATACCTTTTTTTAGCCCCTAATGTTGATAGAAATTCGTATTGAGTGTTTTTTAGCAATATGCAACCAAAAGAACCCGAATTTATTTTGCATATTTGGAGTTTTATGCATATTTTGTGCATATTTCGACATTTTTTTTTATTTTCAAACATTTTTACAAAAAAAAAATTAATTTTTTTTTTCAAAGAACTTTGTTTAGTGCTTTGGGAAGGAAGTTTTCTAAAATCATTTCTTTATTTTATCAATTTTAGTTCTAATAACAAAGAAATTTATAAGCTCATTTTTATTGATATACTGTCTACTCTCGACATTGTAACGAAATAGCAAAAGGGGGAAAATTTAGTTTGTTGTACACAAAAAGAAATTTTGTCAAATTCTTATATTTTTTTATTCAAATGATCTAAAAATAAAATCAGTATTAAAAATTTGTAAGCAATATAAAAATTATTTATTTAAATGTGAAGACATTTACAAGTATACACATACCTGACGAAAGAAAAAATTAACCGTCATTGATTCCCGATTTGAACAATGTTATGTAAAACAATTTTTCCGCATTTTCATAGCACATATAAAAGCACATAAGTTCTTCTTCAGCTTGTGCTTACAAAAGTTCGTAAATGTACCAAATGTACTGCTTTTAATTTACATTTCATTTGATTGCATTTACAAATAGTCCTCTTTATTTTCAAAGAATCCATTTTTTAAAGCAAAAAGCTTTATATTTCATATTCGGAAATACATCCGAATACGTACGCTTTAAAATGCAAGCCCTCAGACACATACACTGCTAACTAAATTCAAATGTCATTTCGTGACCGAAATTGCATCATATCCAAGTTTCAAGCAGCAAGCTTATTCAAGCAGAGGGTTACAAATTCGAAACTCGATTCAACCAAAGACTGTGGTGTACAAGGATACTGGTGCACGTTAAATCTGTCGTGACCTCAAATGTCCTCACTTTGGCGTGATGTGAAATACCAGCTCAGGTGTAGACCTCGTCATATGACCTTGGTTATGCGTTGTTCTCGGATCTTACACTTTGGAATTGATCCTAGACCGTCGGAAAGAACCCGTAATGAGTGTTGCCCCAGTGCGAAGTAAATTCAACCTACAATTCCTACCTACCAGTACTCGACGTTGTCTGTCTTGTGTTTGGCGCAATGGGTTATTATGACCTTCAAGTTATAAAAAATCAATTTATAATCTTTCTAATAGCAGCGGGTTGTAGTCCTAATTTTTTGCGATTTTTGAGTGTAGCGCCGGAAGTTTAAAATTTAATCTAGAACATTTAAAAATTAATTTATTATACTCTGTTTCACCTTAACTTGTCAGTATTGGGAAAGGCAGAAATGATGTTCATCCGCATGAAAAATAATTCCAACTTGATTTGGAATTTAAAATAAAGAAAATGCATATAAACGTGTAAAAATTGTCCTACAATGAAGGAGTGATTTTTGAACCTTTATAATCGGTTATTTATTTGTAAAAAGCATTTTTTTTTTGACCGAAGCGAATGAATATATCCGAAACGGAATTCTAAACCGGTTTCCATGGTAACATTTCTGGCGAGCTAAATACGCTTTCCGGCCAAGTCTGCGCCATTTCGCTCTGCGTCTTTGCTAGCGTGTGTATTTACGTTCATATCTCTCTTGTGCTATTTTATTGGAGTGTGTTTGATACTCTGAACATGGCTGAAAAAGGAACGTCACCATCCAAGCTGTATACGCCATCAAAGCAAGGAAAATCAATTGGTAGTGGAGCTCGCAGGAACATATTGAATGTTTATTCTAGACTTCGAGAAGAAAACCATAGTGATTCCATTAACCAAATCGTCGGAAAGGTGTCTCAACTAACTGGTGTTTCCAAAAGAACTGTTTTTCGTTTGAAAAAAGAAAAGAAGACGACAAGTCCTTTGAGTACTCCAGGAAAAAAACGACCTTATGCCGTTGGAAAAAGAACAAGAATGATGAAATATGACAACTTTACTTTATCGTGCATCCGACGAAAAATTCATGATTGTTTTCGTCGAAATGAAATTCCTACATTGGACAAAGTTCTAAATGAAATTAACAATGATAAGGATATTTTTTCGACAAACATTAGCCGAAGTACACTGTACAGGATACTGAAAGATTTGGGATTTTCCTTTGAAAAGCGAAAAAGGCAGGCTATGCTTTTAGAAAGACACGACATAATTTTATGGCGAAGAAATTATTTACGAAAAATTAGAGAACTGAAGAATGAAAATGCTTCAATCTATTATTTAGATGAAACATGGGTGAATGAAGGACACTCACAAAGTCGAGTATGGCAAGACAAAAACATCAAAAGCACCAATGAAGCTTCCTCTTCAAGTTTGACAACAGGCTTGGCTGCACCAAAAGGAAAAGGAAGAAGACTCATCATTACCCATATCGGAAGTGATGAAGGATTTGTACCTGATGCGGCTGACATTTTTGTAGGAAAAAAATCCGGTGACTACCACGAAGAAATGGATGGTAACCATTTTGAGAAGTGGTTTGAAGATATCATGCCTAAATTGAAACGAAACAGCTTTGTAGTGATGGACAATGCCCCCTATCACTCGGTGAAGAAAGAAAAAATTCCGACGACATCTTGGAAAAAAAGTGCAATTCAAGAATGGCTATCGTTGAAAAACATTACGTGGAACCAGGACATGATCAAGATTGAACTGTTGAAAAAAGTTAGCGAAATCAAACATATGTTTGATAAATACAGAGTTGAAGAAATTGCCGAAAAATTTGGACATAAGGTTTTGAGACTTCCCCCGTATCACTGTGAGCTTAATCCCATTGAAATGATATGGAGTCAAGTAAAAGGACACGTTGCCAGGGAAAACAAGACTTTTAAACTGAACGATGTGAAGGATTTAGTCATCCAAGGGATTGAAAAGGTCTCTGTACAAAATTGGAAAAACTGCATAAACCATGTTACTGAAAAAGAGAAATACATGTGGGAAGTAGATGGACTTGTGGATGATATTTGGGAAAGTAAGAACTTGGTAATTTCTTTTAATAGTGAGTCTGATAGCGATTCGGAAATGTTAAGTGATGATGATGTGTAAATTCATGTGATGAATAAGTATATTATAATGTAAATAGATTTGTTATGATGTTTGCTATGTTTTACATATATTGATGATGTATAAATGCATGTGATGAATAAGTAAAACGTAAATATAGTTTTCTCATTGTAACTACTATTCATGAAAGAGATTGGTTTCTTCTGTACACTTTCTTGTAAACTATTTTAAATTATTCATAAAATTAATAATTTACTACTAATCAACCCGACACCGTTCCGCGAGTTTCAGAATATGTTTCACACATATAAGGTTTATTTTTTTTAACTCTAATTTTTAAAATGGTTTCATTTTTTTTATTATTGTATGTGTATTCACTATATTTGTATTTTTTATATTCTATTTATTTATTGTGAATGTATTTTATATCCTCTATGTTATATGTATTTTTATTTGTTATTTACTTTCTTTAATATCAGAATAAATTTGATTTAATTTGGAGACTATATTTTGCTGTTAAGAAAAACACATATTTTAGCAGACGACGCACTCTCCCCTACCTTGTCCAACCAAATGTAAGACCAAAGGAGTAATTAAATTGGATTAATTTCCTTTAATAAAATTATTAAAATTGAAAAAAGAAGTATTAATCAAGGTGTTTAGCTTTCAGGTAAGTAAATTCAAAAAATGAATTTTATGGTTCATCACATCTTTAAAGACTGTTTTTTTAAACAACATTTATTGTAAAAAAATTTTAAATATATATATTTTTAAATAACTAAAAATAATACTCATTTAGAAAAATCAAAACGCATTTATATTAACATAGAGTAGCTTTTTGTTTAATTAACAAATGTAATGCAAGAGCCATTAGAAATTAAAGATCTGTGAAACGTATAGAATTTCCACGTGCATTTTATCTCTCCTTGCCAAAAAGGGCGAATTTCCTCGCTTATAGCTGACTTCTTCTGACATTGTAACCCTAGTTTCTACGACAACGGCTGTGATGCGGTCAACGTAGCCTTTACTCTACTGACAAGTTAAGGTGACACAGAGTATAGTTTTTTTCACCCCTTTCGTTCTTTTTTCTGGAATGTGACGTCACCTCTACCTCGAAAGAAGAAGGAACGGATTTTGCGATTTTCGACCGCTTACGTCACAAGCGATTTTCGTCCTAAAGCCTTCGTTATTGATAATAACCTACGTTGTTGACAATAGCTACTTCGAGGCCATCACGGCGTTTCCTGTGTGGAGTTCGTTTGCGAAACAAACCAAATGGGAATACGTAGCAATCACCGGGAGTTGGCGAGCATCAGCGAGCAGTGGTCACAACTAACTCCACTAAAAGAACTGTCACGGGCAAAGCCGTGCTGGCCATGCAGTGGCTAGTAAAGTATATAAATAAACTTTCACATAACATAATGTTAATTTTTATAACATACTTTTTAAAGCCTTTACCGCCACCTATCTCACTTCACTCTAATATAAACATGAAATAAACATTAATTTTGAAATAGTATACATATTATGTTGAAATACATTGATGAATTGTAATTGGTATTATGTAAAATATATAACTTAGTTCGTAATATGTATGATATACTGCTGTAATAAAAAAGTAAGCGGGAATGCTGTCATAAAACAAAAAATATCAATTTATTGGTTAAAATTTATTACATCTCCTTCAAAGTATTCTCTTTCGAATTCAATGCAATTCTGGCAACGCTTTTTCAATCCTTAAAACATGCCTTAAAGTCGTTTTTGTGAAACCCCTTCGGGGTTTGTATCGAATTTTTTTAAATTGCATCAATGTACTCAAAACGGTGACCACGAAGAGGTAGTTTCACCCTTGGAAATAAGAAAAATCACACGGTGCCATATCATGTGAATACGGAGCTTGAGGAGCATTGTGAGAAGACCCATCATCGATATGCAAAACACATGAGTTATCTCGCCACAATTCAGGTCGTTTTCAACTTGTCGTTTTGACGAATGATATAAGAACGTGTTCAATAATGTCTCTAATTGTTAAACGACGATCACTAAGCACTAATTATAGGACCTAATTGACATGTTGATCATTAGTCGAAGTGAATGGTCAACCAGGTCGCAAATCATCTGCGACGCTCGCAAGCGCTGATTCTCTAATTTTTTTAAAAACTTTTTATGCCAATCAAATATTATTGTTTTTGATAAATCTGTGCTCAGATGGCAAAATGTTATGTCACTTTTCCCAAAAAATTCAAAATAGTTCCATCCTGGAGTTTTTTTTTTTTTTTTGTTAATGTTTAGAAGGTTTTCAAAATGTTGTAAGTCTTTTTCTTTCAGTTTATGAGAAAACAAAGGTGGGAAAATCGTAATAAATCAAAAACCACATGTTGAATCTTAAAATTGCTGACATGAAAAATAAAAAAAGTGACATAACATTTTGCCTTCTGAGCACAAAAATAGTCGTCAGTATAAAAGTTTTTTGCAACATTTCAAATGGTTTTGTATCAGAAATTCCATTGCAGTAACAAAATTTAATGCATGTTCTTTGCTCAGTTACATTCGACATTTTTGAAAATCAACGAAGTAAAATTTTTTTTTTTATTAAAAACAAATTTATTTTCAGACAATTATATTTATTTTTAGAAGGTAGCATTCCGGATACTTATTAATCACAGTAATATATTGGTAGATTGCAAAGTATAGTCGCTGCATAGTCGAAAATAGGGTGTTTGTAAATACAGTAAAAAGATTGATTTTTCTTGCTGGAAACTCCTTGTTTTGAAAATTGATGACACCACTGTTTTGTAGTTTGCAAGTGCATAGTTTATAAAATGGCCGCTAGAACTGCTATTCTTAGGAATCAGCAAAACAATACCCTCAAATCCAAATGTCAATCGTAGCTAGTGTCAATAGAAGCATTTCAGCGGTGTGCGATTGTGGTTTTTATTGTTTTTGGTGTAATTACTTACTGATAATTATCATCAGTAATTTAGTACCTGTATTTTTCAAGAATTTAAATTTAATCTTAATATTTGTAGACGAATGGATAAATTTTTGACTGGTTACAAGAGAAAATCCACAAATAATGAAGATACCGATGATGATACAAGTAGAAGTAGTGGGAATACAAGCAACAGGGAACAAGGAGGTAGAACTCTCCCCCCCCCCACAAAAAAAAACAAGATAATACGATTCAACTTATTTATCATTAGGATTCACAAATGTTATTATAGATGGCTTGGAAAAATCAATGTGTTTGTTTTGTATGACAGCTTTGGCTGACATAGTATGAGACCAGGCAAATTAAAACGGCACCTTAAAGCTTTGCATTCTGAATACATTGTTAAGTCCATAGGATTTTTTCAAAGAAAATTAGATAAGTTTAATAAACAAAAGCAAACGTTCAAAAAGTAGTTTCTGTTCAATCAAACGATTTGGTAGCGTCATACCAAGTTTTTTACAGAATCGCTAAATGCCAAAAAGCCACACACAACAGGAGAATTTTTGCCAGTACCTATTACTATGGTTAAAATAATGTTCGGCGAATCATATACGAAACAGTTAGGACAAATACCGCTTGCTGATGATGCAATTTACAGATGAATCGATGATCTATCTGAAGATCTTTGCGATCATTACCTACTCGACTGCATACTGCGAAATTCGCCATACAAATAGTTGTGACAACGTTGTAGTTAAAAATGCTCACTTAATTGCATATGTTCGATATGTTGCAGAGACTAATGTGATCGAAGATATATTATTAGGTAACCCCATTCCTGCAATGGTCACATCAAATGAAATTGTTTAGATAATTGACTCTTTTTGATGGCAACGATATAAAGTGGAATAACTGCATTGAACTCTGTTCTGACGGAGCACAGTCATTGTCAGGACACTAGGCAGGCCTTCAAACATTAGTTAAAAAGAAAGCACCCGAACTTATCTGGACACAAACATGATGAACTAGGAACTTAACAACATTCTTACAAGAGTTACGAAAGTTATAAACTACATAAAAAAGTCCTTTAAAAGTTAAGTTGTTTGCAAAGCTATGTGGAAGCTAATTATACCTCACTTCTATACTATTCTGAAGTGCACTGGTTATCTCTTGCAAAAGTTATTCAAAGGATGGTTTGAACTCAAAGAAGGGATTACAATTTTTCTTGGTGATCATAATGAAGAGACAAATTTGTTTAGGAATGATAACTTTGTTGTTAAACTTGCCTATTCGGTTGAAAATTTTGGAAAAATGAGTCCTTTGAATCAATCTGTACAAGGACCACAAATGCATCCACTGATTCAAAAAGACAAAGGGAAAACATTCATAAAAAATTGGAGCTATAGAAATAAAGATGGACATGTTTCCTCTTTTTAATGATTTCTACGCCAGAGTTAATATTGGAGCAAACAAAAATCTGTTTACTGAACACTTGAATCGTTTTCTGCACTTTTCACATTATTTCGAAGATCTTGATTTTACAAAGTTCGCGTCGATACAGAATTCAATTCCAATTTGATCAATTGGGATTGAACAAACACATTGAAAAGGAAAATTTAATAGAATTATGAGATACTTCATTGAAACAAAAATTTCAGAGTGAAACCTTAGTTCAACTTTGATTCGGTTGAAGTGAAGAATACAATACTTTGACAAACAAAGCGATGCAATTACCCCCTGTTGCCATTCGTAACATCATATTTATGCAAAAAGGGATTTTCTGCATTAGCTACGAGCAGCACTCTCCTCAGTGGCACCCTTCTTTCTTAAGGGACCCTTTCTTTATCCTTTCCCTTAAGGCAGTGGTCCCCAACCCCCGGGCCGCGGACCGGTACCGGTCCGTGGATCAAATGGTACCGGGACGCCCAAAAAATATTAAATTATTTCCATTTATTTATTTTGGTGTATTTCTCTCGGGTTTGTGCGGTTCTTATCTATGAAATGTCCACTCAAATTAGGAGGCGGTAAATCAGAACTTGAAATTTGTTCTGCTACTAGAGCTACAATTATGATTTCTGAATTCTGTATGTCTCTATTTTCTAATTTTGACAAACGTGACAACTGTTTTCAAGTTGGCAGACAAAGTAGCTGCATTTAAAGCCAAACTGAAGTTGTGGGGACGGCGCGTGAACAGAGGCATTTTGGACATGTTTCAGACATTAGCGGGGATTTTAGGCGAGACAGCCTAAACATTCATTCTCCTAGTTGGTGCACGATCACCTGTCTTTGCTTTTAAAAGAGTTCGAGCGCTTCGTGGGTTTTTTTGTGGTTGGGAAACTACTTTATTGATTTAGCGTTCTAGTGAGTTAAAATGTTAAATCACATTATATTCATTTTTTGGTGTAACTGTATTTTATTTTTAAGACATGTTTAAATCCAATTAATTAAAATTATTTAATCAAAACAATCTAAAATATAAACAATAAACGTCTCTCTCTCTCCCCCCCCACCCCCTCCAGCGGGCCGCGTTAAAATTATCAAACGTTGATCCGGTCCGCGGTGATAAAAAGGTTGGGGAGCACTGCCTTAAGGGACTGATTCCGGACCGTCGCCAATAGCCCGTTGTGTTGCTCTAGTACGACGTTAACTAAAATTACCATTACCTCAGTGGCACCTAGATTTGAAAAACTTTACGCTAATAAACATACACCCATCGCATTAAAAAAAATTAATTAAAAAATAAATATATCTTGTGTGGTGGTATGGTTTTTGATTTAGAACAGACAATTTTTAAACGTTATAAAGTTGGAATAAGGCTGCTAGTAAGTAAAGCTTCCCCACCCCTCCTTATTTTTCTGCTTATTATATCTAAAAAGGTGTAGATTGACATCTGACATTCAAATATTTTTCTCAAGCACTATTTTTGGAAGAAGCCGGTCGATTTTGAGAAAAAAAATATTATTTTTCAGAAAAAAATACATGTTAATCGATTTTAAAATTTCTAAACCTCCCCTATGAAATGTATATAATTATTAATTTCAGAGACAAATAATAATTATTTTGTCTTTGATCAAACACACGATATCAAATTTTAAAATTTAACTACCAGCATTCGCTCATTTGAGGCTATCAGAGTAAGAGTGACCTAACCCACGAAATCCGAAAATTTTATTAAGACCTTTTTTTTAGTAACGTGCAAGTTTAAGTGTTGTAAAATTGCAAAATAACTTAGTGTTCATAACCGAAAAACAAAATTCAAACCAAAAAAGATGATTTGAGGTTCTGCAAAACAAATGTTCAGAATCTCAAATCCTCTTATCGATAAATAAGAATACATTAAAAATGGTGGCAAGAAAATAGCATTTATCTACATTGAGACTGGTGGATTAGGCCACTCTTGCTTTGACAGCCTCATTTATAACCTGTGAGGTTATCAGTGACGGCAGATGAGATCGGCCCGAGAAGTACAATCATGTATAGAACGGGTTCGAAGAGAAGGTAGTCAACCTTGGGTCAGTCGATTTTTGAATAAATGTGTAGGGTTCTTAGGAGGAGGGCTGCCATACACATATACATAAATAGCGATCGAAGCGGATGGTTAATATTTTTATTCGAACGTTCCTGGTTCGAATCCGGGTCCAGGCATGGATGTTTGTAAGCGTATGATGTAGAGGCGTCTGGTGCACCTTAAATCTGTCGTGGCCGAAAGTCCTCACGTTGGGTTAACGTGGAAGTTTGGAGAGTGGGGTGCCAGCTCAGGTGTTACTTCGTCATCTGACCGTAGCTCAAAATTCGAGTTGTTGTCCTCGGTTATTTCCCTTAAGGGACTGATCCCGGACCGTCGTCAATAGCCCGTTGTGTTGCTCTAGTACGACGTTAACAAAAAATTACCAATTACCTTTTTATTAGATTTTATATTTATTCTATATCAGCACAATGTCCGAGGTGGCCCTGATGGTACATCAGTGGTAGTTACAGTTTATACTTTGTGGGCATATAGAGGCGTCAAATGCCACAACAGGTGTGTCAACAAACTATTGGTTAATGGACGATAACCAGTGGGTCTTTTGACAATAGTATTAAAATCCAGTTTGGAAGAAGAGACGGTGTTACCCCATGGAAAAGTTGAATCAGTGACAGTTTACCTGTAGAATATACGGAAGTGCCTAAAGGATGCAGCAACGTATGCTGATGATGGGGGGCAGCAAGAAAAGTATTTGTGTCATCATAACTTAAGGTCCAGAGACGTTGTGTTGTCAGTAGGGGATGAAGTGGTTGTCTTGATCCCAGATTCAACCAACAGATTGTGTTCCAAATGGAAAGGACTTGGTGAAATCGTAGATTAGAGATCAACTCATTCATTTACGAGTGTATAAAATTGCCCCAGGTGAAAGCATTAAGCATCTGCCCCAAAACAAGCTGAGGAAGTATATCCAACCGATCAGGACAGTAGGTGTTATCTACGAAGCTGATCATGAGTTTGGGGAGATTCAACATGTCCCGTAAGAACGTCGTAGTAATGTGGACGAAGGATTAAGTCAGCTGTTAAAAAAGGAAGATTGGAATAACTTGTCACCAAATCGAAGATCTGAACTTTTCCAAATCATAAGGAAATTCCAGCCGATCTTTGATGGTGAACTTAAACGAGCCCGAGTGGGTGCTCATGAAATAAAGTTGAAACCAGAGGTGGAGAGGAAGCAGTCTCACATTTACAATGTTCCTGAGTCGTTGAAACCAAAGGTGGAAAAACAAATAGCTGAGCTATTGGTAAGAGACTTGATTGAACCATCGACTGCAGAAATAGTTTATCCTTTTGTATGTGTTACTAAGAAAGTATGAATGTGTCACTGCAAAACGAATTAGTTTCAAGTTTTACTAAGAAAGACTGAATTAATTCGTTTTGCAGTGACTACAGAGGACTGAATGCCGAAAGTCAAACATCCCCTTTTCCAATGCAGAATTCCGAACAATTTCGTTTGAAGGCAGGAGCTACAAAATATTTAACTACTTTGGACTTCCTAAAAGGCTATTAGGAGATTTCATCGTCGGAAAATAGCCGGAAATTGACAAGCTTTGTTACACCCAAAGGACAATATCAATGGAAAGTCATGCTATTTGGACTTCCCGGTGCACCTGCTACATTTCAACGTATTATGAATCAAATATTGCGACCCCACAGCGACTTTGGAGAAAGTTTCCTATAGATCATATAGTTATTTTTTCTAATAATTGGCCAGATCATCTAGCACGTATCGAGGCAATTCAGAACACCTTAAAATAGTGCAATTTTTCTGCAAACCTAGGGAAGTGCTCTTTTGCTAATTATAACGTTAAATAGCCATGCTGTCGGTTCAGGACATGAAACATGTATGATCATGGACAGGATCGAGAAAAGATTGCCTCATCAAAACTTTGAAAGCACCAAAGACAACGAAAAATTTATGGTAACGTCAGCGTTCGGTCTATTCAACTAATACAGAGAGTACGTACCCCATTAAGCATCCCTCGCCAAACTGTTGATGGACGACCAGGAAGTCGTTACTCAATGATATACCGTGGTTAGAGGAGGCTGAAAAACCTTTAACATGCTCAAAGAAAATTTGTGCAAGGGGACTTCAATTTCAACACTCGACATCAGCAACACTTACGAATTGCATACAGATGCCTCATTGACTGGCATAGGTGCATGTCTCATGCAAAGGGATAGTAAAAATAATCCTCAACCGATTACGTTTGCCAGTCAGAAACTGACGGCTGTTCAAACTAAATGCAGTACTATAAAGGGAGACATATTCCGTAGTATGGGTTCTTGGAAAATTCGAAATTTGGACTTAAGGAGCTCCTGTGTTCTTGTATACTGACCACAACCTTTTGAAATTTTTGATTGAGGGAATTCCGAAGAATACCCGAAAATAGAGGTGGTCTCTGGCCTATCTCGCTTCCAGGTGGCAATTGTTCACACATCTGGTAAAACTAACACTGTTGCTGATGAATTATCTCCAATTTATGTGGAAAATTTGTAAGATTTCTTATGGGAGTAATATAGTTGTTATTATTATGTGTTGTTTTGGGTATTATTGTTCTGATGTGTTGTATTGTATTATTATTCTTATGTGTTGTATTGTATTATTATTCTTATGTGTTGCATTGTAGTAGTCTTCCATCGTCTTTACGAACCAACAAGCAATTTTAGTTATAACAATTAATTAGAGGATAATAAAAGTACAGAAGTAGTAACATTTCAAAAAAAATTCTGTATATATGAATTTAAAGTTCCATAACTGAGAATTTGTGAGATTTCAATTGTACAAAGGAATACATCCCTTTCATTCCATGTCCCGCAAAAAAAATAATGCCCGAGAGAATAGATTAAAAAATTTATTTCAGTTGAATCCCACACCTGTGAATGGGATAGAGAGGTGAGAGAAAACTCACCGCATTGGCGACAAAATATTGCACCGAGCGAACACTTTTATTGCGGCAACCCTGAGGCATCTTCAAACAGGTTCAAAGGCCAACCAGTTTGCACGTTGATGTCTGGAGCTGGGTGTGTTTGAATAGTTTGTGGCTTGGGTTTCCGAAAACTCGGATATAAATAATGGAATTTTTCATATTTGTGTAAAGTGTCATTCATCTGGATTACATTATCAGGTATTAGTATTACTTTTTCATTTGTTTGACAGATAAAGTTAATTTCAGGTTCAACTTTGGACATAAATTTATGACTGACACTTGATGGAGCGATTTTCAAACCGCTTGGTTCGCCCGGTATTAACAATACTCGTGTCCAGCATTTCCGTTGTACTACCCGATTTTTACTAAAATAAAGTATTGAAGATGAATGCATTGTGTCAAAATGTTTAGTTTTTATCAGGAAAATTATCTATCATTGGACAGGTTTTTGACAGTAAATTGAGAGTTCACTTTTTAATTTTATTTACTGAGCTAAATTTTTCAATGTGATTTGGTTGCATTTTACTTTATTTGGCGGCCACATTAAAAATTAATTTCACATTGCCTACGAGCCCCTATTTATAGTTACCGATGTATTTGAATATAAGGTATGAATTTTCAAATTATAACACTATTGATACTAATTGGTTTCGAGTGATTAGCGTTCTTTCTCAGAAAGCAATACGAGACAACAGAAAAATCTAAAATTTAGAAGGAATAAATTTATCCAAATATCTTCAGCTCCAAAATCTCTGAATAGTTATTCAGAGATTTTGGAGCTGAAGGTATTTGGATAAATTTATTCTTGTAACACATCCCATGATTAGGATTTCTAGTAATTGTATCGATTATTCTGATTAAAATAGATTTTGGTGCGTCTCTTCAGAAAAAAATCCAAATACTCAGTTGGAGTGAGCTGCTATAAAATCTAATTTCAAAAGACAGCTTTTCTTCAGTCGTGCCTTTGGGAAAACAAATTGTTTAAACTCAATTCCTCAATGCAATCATCAATTAAGTTATGTCTGAGAAACTATTTCGTTAAGTCTCAATTATATGGGAGTTATGACACTGGACTTAAAAATCACAAGTTAAGTATCAGTATGGATTTTCAGTAACTCTGCAAAAAAATCTTCTAAAAAATTTTTCTGGTGCAAACTGATAAAAACCTTTTGCATTTAAAATATTTGATACATAGCAATTGCTGTTGTACAGTGTTTTCTCAAGAACTTGTAAAATATATGAAAAGTATTTAGTTACATTTTAATACAATTATTCAGAAATGTAACATAATAGATAATTTTATTTTTGGTCATTTTAATCAACTCGTATTTTTTAAAAATAAAATATTTGGTGATAAGAGGAAGTACTTCCAATTTATTTCCATTAAACGTATCCAAATTTGTGATATAAGTAGCAATCAACACTATTATTTTAATATGTATTCAACGTAAATATCTAAACATTAAATATATTTCAAAATTCTATTCAGTTATTCATACCCCTTATTGCTTAGTTCTATAATTAAAACTTTAATTTCTCATTTCAGGCTGTCAAGGCTTCATAGCTTAGTGTACATGTTCCTAGTCATCATAAATCATCAATATGATTCATATTTCAAGCCATTTTTTTGCATTAGTAATGCTGATTATTCCAGTAACAGCTGTAATGAGGATTTCTATTCCTCATGACATACAGCCGGGTTATAGTATTAAAAAAATTGAATCCAAAGGTAGATTAAACATAGTTGAAAATGAGATTTCGCCTCATTTTACAATCCTGAGCGATGGATCGCTCATATCCACTGCGAAACTCTCAAACTTGGCTGGAAAGCCAATTGATCTTGTGATCCGTGAGGAATTGGAAGACAGGACATTGTTCAAACCAATCACTGTTCATGTCAGAGAACGTAGCAAAATGTTATCATTCCCTAAAAGCGAATATCATGGATACATCTATGAAAATGAATATCCGAATTCTTTAGTTGAGGGTATAGGTGCACTGGCAGCTATGAATGAAATTGGTGAAGTTGCCTACTCTCTATCAGGCGATCCCAGTTTTGATGTATTCCACAAAGGTGATGTTGTCTATCTTATTTCCACTAAGAAGCTTGATAGAGAATTCCAAAAGCAGTACTCTTTGTTTCTTAATGCATCTGATTCTGTGGGAGGCTCTGCTAGCACGGTTATTAATGTGATTGTTAAAGATGTCAATGACAATCCTCCAGTATTTAGGAAGAATCGTTATACTTGGAAAGTACCCATGGATACTCCTTTGTACTCGCGTATAGGTGTTGTCAAAGCCCATGATGCAGATGGAGACAAGCTCGTGTACAATGTTGTTGGCTCCAAGAACCATCCTTTGATTGTAGTTCCCAAAACTGGAGAAATTTTGCTTATGTCCAAACCAGAACCAAGATCCTACAGGATTTTACTACAAGTTCATGATAACAGATCACCTAAGTTGTTCAGTGAAATTGTTCCAGTTACTGTCATTTTCAGTGATGAAAACGATGTGGATTTGGATAAGCGATCTCGCCGAAGAAGTAAACGTTCTGTACGGCAAACGAAAACCTACGAGCACTTCTTGGAAACGGATGGGAATACTCCTGGGAAAGTGATGTTTCGTTTAAACAGTGTTCACCCTGATGAAACGTTTAGCCTGGAGAATGAAAGTCGCTGGATAGATGTAGATCACAATGGAGACGTAAAAGTTAAAGAGCCATGGGATTACGAACAACTGGAACGAGAGAAGACTATTGATTTTTGGGTTCAAATTAAAGCCCCTCAACAACCTGGTAAGTTTTGAAAATACATTTTATATTTCAGTTGTGCTTATATTTTTATTGACAGCTGTATTCAATAATTATAATTCCTATTTCTCAAAAAACACTTTTGCACCCCTTAATTTATAATTCAATAAGGTGTAAGATTAATAATATAGAATGGTTCTGTCACATATCCAATCTTCCCATAATGGTATCACTTTCTATTTTTAAATACCTCTAGTTGATTCAAAAATCATTTCTATGGCTATATTATTCATCCATTTTTATTTCATCAAAAATAGCAATATTACTCTTTAAAGTAACCCTAAAAAATTATTACTTATCTGTTATTGATATCAGTCATAAATTACACGAGCTTTCAGTCAAACATTCGTTATGTATTGAAACTAGATCTAACAGTTAACCAAATGTACTAAAAACATGGGTCAAATCAATCACATCAGAGGACATGGTAAAATTTTATCATTCACCAAGAGTGAATGTTATGAATAATGAAAATAAATCAATTTTGTGGAAGGTATTAGTGTTCAAGAAGCCAAAGAACCATTAAAAAGACATTGATATCATTATAAAGCTTACTGTAAATGGATTAAAAACTAGAAAAAAATTAACAGAATGGAAAAATTGGTAGAAAATAGCTAAGAAAGAAGGTACACTTACCTCATCCCAAATATAAGTATACTACATAAACCAAACAATCTCTCACACACAAATTACATTGAGCATTTGGATCTTACCTAGCTAAGGTTTCACATCAAAATATATCTGCCCATGCAGGAACCACAATAAAATCAGACTAAATATTCCAATTGTACCCTGATTTTGGAACTAGTCATAAATAAAGATAACATATATTATGCATGAGCTGCGATGGATAGTTCTAGAAAGGGATAAATTTGTAAATTTTTCATTTTTTCGCATTTGCAATCTTGGTATTTTTCAATTCAATAAATACCCCCCCCCTCCCCCGTGTCTTATGTGACAGGAATGTTTATATCTTTAATGGATGGTTAAGAGGGAAAGGTGGAAATTTTGTAAGTGGCCACTTACATACTTTGTAGAATACACACACATTATATACACATGCATATGTGTAGACTTTTCTTAAATTTTTTTTTTACGACCCTCAGAAAAAAAAGTAAAATTGGAGGTTTCAACATGTAAACTAATGCTTTTAATGTGGCAACTAGCAAAATTTTTCGGTCTCCACTTTAAAACATTCAGTTGCCATGTGGCGACCATTAATTTTCACCTTTATTAAGATGTTCATGCAGGTGCAACTATAAAGGATGTTGTGTAATCTCTACCAGACAAAGTATCTGAAATATTGACAAATCATTGAATTGGCAAAAACTGGTGCAAGGCCTTCCAACATTTTCAAGAACCTTATTAATTCTCTGTATTCTGCACAACATTGTATACTAAGCACAGCGGCTGCTGATTCAGAATACTGGAGGGATCAAAGTGACATGAATTAAATGTCATATTTGTAATATTGTACAAATACAAATACAAATATTGACGACCAGCTACAGGCTCAAGCCCAACAAGGCTGGTCCTTTGTTTATGAATTCTCCAATTCCCACTGACTATCCAATTGTGTCTTAAATTCGTACACTCCCTTTGAATTAACTATATTTTCTGGTAACACGTTCCAACTGTCTATTACCCTATTAAAGTAGTAGTTTTTCCTTAAATCCCGATTAAAATGTGTCTTATTCAATTTATACCCATGGCCCCTTGTTCTGTTATCCCTATTGAAATTTAAGCCCTCTGTGTCCCCTTGTTTTACCAACTTGAAAAGCTGAATCAAATCCCCCCCCTCCTTAATTAAGTGCAAATATTAATCCAAAATTAGTTGCTTTTTATAGTAAAACTATCTGAATAACCAGGCGTTTCTCAGGTTAAAATGGTTAAATGTTGATTGAAAAGTGAATGAGAATAATCGCTTTTCTTACATAGAAAAAGGCAATAATTTAAGCTGTACAAAAAATACTTTTTAACTTCGTTTTAACTTTTCGGATGAAAATATATACTAACTTATAAAATTTTGTAATGCTCAAATATGACTGTGACATTTCCCCATGTTAAGTTTCCCGCATAATGTGTTTCCTTGTCAATATTCATTTATTGCAGAAAAATAAACTTTGGAGTTTAAAATTGGGGCTTCATGGGGCACCTTTTTACCTGTGTGCCAATTTTCATGCCTACAGATTGGTCTGAAGACAGGAAATCAAGAACCTATGTTTTCTGCAGTTTTCTAAAGTATTTGTACCAAATTTGGTGTGGATTGATCAAACAATGTATAGAAAATACACACACATCCTTTTTATATATATAGAGAGAGAAGGGCATAAACAACTTTTTAACTGCTTTAATGAGCATTATCATGTGTAATAAATTTTTTATACCTAATACATAAATTTTTTTGATAAATAAATACAAAATTACATTTAGATATAGATTTCTTGTGACTGAGAATCTGCTGACCCTTTGATTGACCCTGCAGTTAGCCTTTTCACAAGCAGTAGCAATTTATATCCATTTGCATTACTTTTAACACATTGCAATATCCATCATTCAAACATACAAAGTCATATTTTTGCAGCATAGCAAGTACTATTTCCTTCAAAACTCTCCTAAACTTGGTTATGATCAGGAAGTTACTCAAAATTACATTGCAATTTTGTTACAATAAATTTTTCCACATCAAAATGAATAAAACTGCATTGACTGTCAGAAATAGTAATAAATGATAGTGGTATATCTAAATGTTCTTCCAGATATGTTTTCCATGTTTTATTAAATAAATATTGGAGCACTTATACAACTGACATCAAAAGTTTTTAAAGTATCAAATTCTGACTATAATAAAAAACAAGTTTTACCATTGGTTAAGAAACACAGCACTGAAAGATTTTATAATTTTTGTTACTAGAAATGAGCAAGAGAATGTTGGAACAAATTTTACAAAGCATCTTATTGATTAAAAAAGCTAAAAAGATATGACATGAAAACAATGTGAGAATTTTTTTGCTAAAAATAAAAGTACTTAGCTGCATTGAAATTGTATGCCAACAATTTTTTTTTTTTTTTCAAAAAGACTAGCTTGTAATTTTTACTCAATTATCTTTCAACTCAACAAAAAATAAAACTGATCCAGAAAAAAGTATGAAAGTATTTTTTAATAATTGTTTCTCTTAAAAATCCTACCACACCCAAAATGTTATATTTCAATTGTTTACTAGCAAGGAAATATCTCTGAATTGTTAATATTTTATTTCAAGTTTCATACTTTATTTAGCTAAATCCAGCTGTTACTTAATTTCTTTAGTTTCAGACTACCTATGTGCATTTAAACAAATATGAAAAGCTAAATCAAATTTTCGTTAGTTGCACAAGACCTTCAATAAAATGTCTTTTCTTCTGAAGTTGTGTTTTCAAAGATAAGTGAATCAACTGCTTTGAATACGATTTTTCTTCATTAAATGTAGGTTTGTTGGATTTGATTGAACTATATTTATTAGTTCTGAAAGGATGCTCTCAAAAGTTTTCAATACATCCTGTTTCCAACTATCCAGGATTGCATCATTTAGTTACAATACTGACTCACTAGACGCTTGAGGTTAACTTGACCTTATTTGAATGTAATAGCGATTTTACGCTCGCCTTGATGTTACGGAAATGATCCGTCATAACACCTCGCATCATCTGCTCTTTTGTTTTTTGGAGGTGAAGGCAATCCTAGTAAAATAATACGAATTTAACGTAAATCAAGAGCAATAAGATGCCTCGTCGTTTTTTGAATGCTGTAGATTCTTAATTCTTTTGAACTGTGAGAACATTGACATGATGGTCATGTGCTTCCTGAATCTGATTTTACACGCTCTGGTAAAATTCTAATGAGGTAATATGTGCGAGCCTACTTTATTTTAATGGCCTTGGATCACTTATAATCGAATTTTCATGCACGCTTTTGTGTTCCCGCACCCTCCCCCACCATTAGTGAGTAATGGCGTGAGTCTGTTGTGTTTTAAAAATAACCGTTTGACAGCTGTCGAAGTACCTTGTATGGCGTCATTTGTTGAGCCGGCAGTGGAAGAAAGGATCATGGACCTTGTCTCTCTAGAAGCCGTTTTTTGTCCGCACAATGGCTCACTTTGTCCGGAAATCATAAAGCAATCACTGGAAGTTATAAAAGAATTATTTCTCTATGGAATGTCTGCGTAGGATGCAATAAAACTACGTCCGTGTGTGAACTTCCTATTGCTTTAAAAATTTTTGTCAGCGAGTATTTTACAGCTATTAAGTTTCGATCGTTATTTCGAATTTTTGATGCTCAAAGGAATTACCGTTTCTTGATTACGTCACATGCGATACCATTGTGCTCTGCTCAACTGCTTCGACGTGAACTTGTAATATTAAGACGGGGAAGTACTTAACAATATTTCTTTTTCACCACTTACCCCAAACATTTGTAGCTTTGTTTTGGGTACCAGCCATCTCATTTAAAGCTAAACAAATGCATTTCGATGCGACTGTCGAGAAAACAAATTAATTGTAATCAAACATTCCATTTTCAGTACTCGGGTGGCAAAAGATCCTAAAACAATCGAACCATTTTTAAAAATAGGTTAATGAGCAACAAAATCTGTAAAACGTGGAGTGTGATATTATCGGTCAATTAAACATAAATGAGATTTTTAGTAAATTTCTCTCATCAAGATCAGTACATTGCAAAGAACGGTGATTATCTTAGCATGCATTTACAAGACTTCCATCTTCGTCCTACTCAAAGAAAAACACGATCCCTTCCTTGTCAAGTTTTCATTTAATTTGTAACTTAATTTTTCGGTCTCAAAACGTTCCCTGCTTGGGTCAGGTTTTGCTGTTTTTCGTAAAGGACAACAGGCAACTTATCCTGTGTGGTTTCTGATTTCCGAACTTTCCAATGTTGCTGCTGTAAAGGTTTCAAAATAGTTCCTCCTCAATTATCTTGTGGCTATGGTTCAACTCAAAATCCCTATGAGCGGGCACAATCCTTATTCTCACCTTTCACTTGTTTTCAAAAAGTTAATTAAATTTTTTAATAAACGATCTTTGTTTAAATCTATCTAACATTTGAATTACGTCTTCTTTCTCCAAACTTATTGGGCAAGTCTCGCATTTCCTGGAAAATCGAACTGGACAAAGCGGAAATTCGCGGAAGATTGTCGGATATCACCCGATGCCATATCAGCTTTCAGGAAAGAAGTGAAGTTAATATTTTGATTAGAGTATTTATTAACAGCTCCATCATTGACGGAATGCATGACCGATCTTACAACTGAGTAACTTAAATTTTTACACACTTAACATATCCTGTATAAGTTGACATAACACTCATGACTTCTGGCTCCTCTGTTTAACAGGGTCAGGTTTCGAACCCACTCCTCATCTACAGCGCAATATATTGTTAACACGTTTTTTATACGTTCAGTAATCGACACACTCAATTCACTTGATTATTAAATTTCGTGCTTGCACCCCAAGTAGGAAAAATTAAAATTTTATTAGCATTAAGAATTTTAAATCATTTATTTCTAAATATGCGCCCGTTTCTTTCAACTCAAGATAGCTTTCGTGATAAATTTACATTTCAGTTTTATTTTCATAAAGGCAACTTAGAAAATTAAATAATGATAGATATATTATGTATGGGTTCGGAACAATTTTGCCAACTTTTGGAAATCCCGCTCTGGATTATTGCGCTTACAAAACTGAACCACAGTTGCTTTTGGACAAAAAAAAATGCCCCGTCTCCAATCCAAGCTCGTTTCTTTTTTGGTTGCGGGTGGATAATCGGACATTGTTGTCTTTTAACCCACCCCTCGTTTGCCCGAGTGAATCATCTACTCCTAACCGAGCTTTTTTCGCTCCCTTTTCTGAATTATTTCACGGATGGAAGGGGGAAATTGTTTACTCTCATATTTTGAACCCTCCTTCCCCATTCCGTGCCGACGAGTGAAGTCTGGAGTGGAACAGATGTTCGTTTTTTGGGAGGTTTTGGGTCCACAATCCCCTCTTTTCACCACAGAAGCCGACGATCGGGCGCCATCGCCCGCTTTTTATTTGGTTATCATTCAAATTTAAGAGCGCTGACAGCAGATAAAGGATCGTTTGTGTGTTGATGCACTTGATTATTAAAAATCCGTGCAACGTCATTGGTTCGTGTTGTCCCTGGAATTTGTTTTCTGGTTTTGAAAAAGATTATTTGTCTTCCGAAAGGCTGTCTTGAATATCCGAAGATAAAGCGATTTTCTTTCAGAATTATAGTTCACAATGGATGAATATGCAGACTAACTAATGATTCCCATTTGCTTAATATTTTAATTTGCCTCTTTTTGCTTAAATTTGACAGGAGTTTAAAAAAAAATCCATAGTCAAGTGTTGGTTTTGGGGCAGATTCTCGTGATTTTGTTTACATCTATTAAGTCTTGATAAAGCGATTTTCCTTCAGAATTATAGTTCACAATGGATGAATATGCAGACTAACTTATGATTACCATTTTCTTAATATTTTAATTTGCCTCTTATTGCTTAAATTTGACAGATTAAAAAAAATCCGTAGTCAAGTGTTGGTTTTGGGGCAGATTCTTTTGATTTTGTTTACATCTATTAAGTCTTGATAATGCCACGTATTATTTTCTTTTTCATTGTCAGCCTTCAAAAGTAATATTCTATCAAGTAATGCCAATGCATTTTAAATTGGAAGATCTGATGTCTCAAACCAGCTCTTGCAAAGTTTATTGAAAATGAAAAAATATCATCACTCAAAGTGCAAAAGATCGTATGTCTAAAATCAACATTTTTCAGGAGAGCAAAAGAACTATTCGTTTTCCTTATGATTTGTTTCTATTATTGTAAACTTTTGAATGCAACTTTTATTGGATCAGCTGATGACATAATAGGTTTTGCCACCAGGTGGAAATCGCAAAATGCCACATATAGCAATAATAAAAGAAAAAATGGAATTTTTGACACTACGATCTTTTGCATTTCGAGTGACGATATGTGCATGTCTTTGTGTGGTACCAATTTGGTCTTAGGGTTAACTGGTGCTAAAATGCAGCGTTACATTATGCCTTGAAACCAGAATGATCACTCAAATATTCATGAGTACTTTATTTTTATCTTTATGGAAGCATTAGATACTGCAGAATTCCCACGGAGCTTAACAAGGCCTAGCTAAAAATTGCTGTTTTTTTAACGCTCTTACAGAGCTAACATTTGCTGAATGTCCAAAAAAGTTTTAAGATCAATAATACTCGTCTAAGGTTAAGTATCATCAAAAATAGATGACATTTTTTTTTTGGTTGTCACACCAGCTGTGCTAAACACAAGACTGACAACGACAAGTAATGGACGTTCACAGAAAGTTTCACTGACACAAAAATACTGTAACATCGTGAAATGAATTTAAGTCTTGGCGAGTGGGTTTAGGCAATTGGATAACAGCTTAACAACAAACAGTATATTTAATTATATTAAATTTATAGTTAAACAATTCAAGGCAGATATCTAGACTTTATGAATACATCGCAAAATAGTTTTAGTTCCGCGGTTTCATCGCAACAGGCCAGCTCTGCGTCTGTTCTCGTCAAAACCTTCAACGGTTCTCTCCTCGAGGGGCCAATAATCAAGGTCACCTCTCCCCCACCTCACTAGCGATGCGGGATAGTTTAAACGAGGGGACTGCTGGACATTCCTTTATCCCATCCGATCGTCAGTTATCCAGGCATTCCCTTGGGAGGATGCGTCATCAACGGCCAATTCACGTTTGAGAATTCCAAGCACCCGAAAATGGAAAACCATGACGTTACAATACACCAAGGCAAGGAATCGAACTTTCCCATTCTACAACTCGCTGATTGGCAGTATTTGGAGTTTTCGTTCGTGCTCACATTTGTCGCTGCCAGCTGACCCTCTGTTTTTCTGAACACAGTGAAATCTTTCGCAGCAATCGACAAGAAATGCCTTCTCGGTGCCAAATAAAGGAACAAGCACTTTGAAGTGTGAAATCCTCGGTTTTTTTTCTGCGTCGCTCGGTCGAGCCGGGTAATTAAATCGAAGCCCTAACCGTTGCGTCCAGCAAGACGGAACGTTGTCACGTCTCTGGGCAGAGAGAGGGTCACGGTCTCTATGATCATCTATCTCCGGCTAACTGTTTTCTCTTTCCGGAGACCGGAATGTATCAGGAAGTGTTTCCGGAAAAGCCCCTTTTCATGCCGCTCGAGCGCGTCGTTCATTTTTGCTGAGTTTTAACGCCGAAGGAATGAGCGGCGCGTGTCTGTTCTGGAAGTCAATCCGCATTCCGATTGGGATGTTGGGCGATTTAGGAACTAACTTCACTGTACTTGTAGTTTCTTCGAAATCTTCTGATGCTTAACTTATGTTGGCGTCTCTGAAAACTTTAACGTTAATAGGATTATGGTAATCGAATTTTCCAGAAAAGAATTTTCCAGAAAAAAAGAATCTTTAGTTTTGAAGCATCGTGCGATTATTGCCAATAACCTTTTGTAATAAGTCATATTTTAACTTCCCTGTTCTCGTCTAAGGCCCGCTGCACACATCCGTTTTTTCAACGTGCGGCGCCGCTGCGGCACCGAAGCCCAACAATGCACACAGTACCGTGAAATGACGCAAGTACAAATTTCACGCCATTTGCGATAAATATTCTATAGAAGAAAATGTGTTTATTCGCTTGGTGTAAAAAAAGTATATTTTGAAACAAAATAGAAGTTACTGGATACAAATTTTTATTAGTTTATTATGAAAACAAGGTACTTGAAACCTGAGAATCGTGTGCCGCGCTGTTGGGAACTGCGATACAAATTGCATGTATGCACTACATTTGATCTAATGTGTCTCAGACCGCACTTGCGTTGCCGCAGCGGCGCTGCATATTGAAAAACGGGATGTCCGCACCGGTGCTTAAGGCCCGGTGCAAATATTTTTTCAAATTCTAATCCGGGCTGAGCTTGCCTATGATTTTCTATCTTATCGAAAAATAAATCAAAGAATTCAAATCATCGAGGAGTAAAGTTTAAATAATTTTAATGAGAATTGATCTGAGTGTGATACCCAAGGCCCAGTTCACACATCCGGTTTTTCAACGTGTGACGCCACTGCGGCAACGCAAGTGCGGTCTGAGATACATTAGATCCAATGGAGTAGTGCACACGTCCCTCCGGCGCCGCTGCGGCGACGCAAGTCCAACTTGCGTGCAATTTGTACCGCAATTCCCCACGGCGCCGCAGCTCGCCGCACACGTTAAGTTTTCCTCGTATGTCTTTTCCATTTATTTGGCCAAGTATGGCCCTTGCGTCAGAAATCCCAACTAACCATTGATTTTTTTTTGAAATCCGCATCACCAATTATGTCGGATTTGGTGGTTTCCTCAGCATTAATCAATTTTTACCTTCCTTGATTCAGAATTTTTATTCTATTTATTATTCGTCGCCTTTTTAAATTACATGTCATTAACTTGTACATTTTACTCGATTTTTTAATTTTTTTCCTACAAATTAAAATTTTTAAAGTTGGGTTTTGTCATGTTTGGTTTATTTTTTGCCAATATATGGATGGCCCTTACGCCTTTAAAATCCCAACAATCTTTTTTGGTGGTTTTGCGTTCTTTAGGTACAAGTCAGGAATAAAATCTTAGTGACAATGTGGCTTTTTTCTCATAATCGAAAGGCGATTTGATCCCATTTCCTCAATAATTGTCTTGGTTTACACAACAGATAAAATCCTCCAAAAACGTTTTGTTTTCGAAGTAGACGATACAATTATGGAAATGGCATAAAAGGCAGAAGGAGGGCCCGAACGTGAGAAAGTATTCAAAACTTCAATGCATCAGACCCTGAATCTGATTAGTGTTACAAGGTTGAAAGAAAATAATTTTGAAACGTAAAGACAAAAACCTGTAAAAATGTATTTATGTGCCATCGTTAAACTTAAAAAAATCCAGTTTAGCTTTGATACAGAAGCCAACACTAGGAATGTAGGTTGGGTGTAACTATTATCTGGTCTTGTCGAAGAGATTCGAATAGTTTGTATGGGAATAATTTTGAGGCCCCGTTGAGTTTATTGTCTGGGATAAATCTTCATTGTTCTGACTTCAACGGTTTGGCAATCTCGGTAGCTGTTATTGATTGGTCATGCTCTTTTAGCATCACAACCGATTGTCTACAGTGATTTATCACGGATTAAAACTCGCTGCTCCACCCCAAATGCGCTGAATAATGAATACTGCTTCATCTTGCGGTGTTATGGGATTGCTGCAGGGGCGTCGATCTGAATTTCTAATACATGCTTAGTGCTCGTAATGGTACTCAACTGGCTGGTTTTATTTCGGTGGGTGTCGCTTCGGTTCTTAGCGAAATAAAATAACTGGAATTCACTCAATGTATTGAGATTTATGATTCGTGTCGGTCTGGTGTCAATTTTCGAGGCCTGCGGCTTAAAAATGGGTTCCGATCCACCGCTAACATCTATGCCCAGACCAGGATTAATCTGTACCTGTTGAACTGACTAGCTCGTGGAAAGCAGCACGGTGATATCTGGCTTCGTGAGTGGTTCAGAAATTTCCTATTGCATGGATTGAGAATTGTCCTGGGCAATAATTTTTCTCTCCAACCGTTAGTTTGTCAAATCGCCAATTCTTCGAACCATTAAAAAATTTTTTTTTTTTCATTCGCCATCTTCAGGGTATGAATGAAGTAAAGAATACGGATGGCAAATGACTTGTTTTAAATGAATCTATGCTTTGTCGATTCAAGAGTGTTAAGATAGTGGTTGTTGGAAAAATCATTGCCCAGGACAATTCTCATTCGATACAATAGGAAATTTCTCAACCACTTTATTTATTTTTAAATTACGCCAGCCATCGTCATTTCGGACATGAGGCGTCTTGCAGTCCAGTATAAAATCGAAGTGACTCCAGAAGGTGCGAGGGCCCGAAAGTTGCGAAGGCAATAATTTCCCTCTCCAACCGTTAGTTTGTCAAATCGCCAATTCTTGGAACCAAAAAAAATTTCATTTGCCATCTTCAGGGTATGAATGAAGTAAAGAATACGGATGGCAAATGACTTGTTTTAAATGAATCTATGCTTTGTCGATTCAAGAGTGTTAAGATAGTGGTTGTTGGAAAAATCATTGCCCAGGACAATTCTCATTCGACACAATAGGAAATTTCTCAACCACTTTATTTATTTTTAAATTACGCCAGCCATCGTCATTTCGGACATGAGGCGTCTTGCAGTCCAGTATAAAATCGAAGTGACTCCAGAAGGTGCGAGGGCCCGAAAGTTGCGAAGGCAATAATTTCCCTCTCCAACCGTTAGTTTGTCAAATCGCCAATTCTTGGAACCAAAAAAAATTTCATTTGCCATCTTCAGGGTATGAATGAAGTAAAGAATACGGATGGCAAATGACTTGTTTTAAATGAATCTATGCTTTGTCGATTCAAGAGTGTTAAGATAGTGGTTGTTGGAAAAATCATTGCCCAGGACAATTCTCATTCGATACAATAGGAAATTTCTCAACCACTTTATTTATTTTTAAATTACGCCAGCCATCGTCATTTCGGACATGAGGCGTCTTGCAGTCCAGTATAAAATCGAAGTGACTCCAGAAGGTGCGAGGGCCCGAAAGTTGCGAAGGCAATAATTTCCCTCTCCAACCGTTAGTTTGTCAAATCGCCAATTCTTGGAACCAAAAAAAAATTTCATTTGCCATCTTCAGGGTATGAATGAAGTAAAGAATACGGATGGCAAATGACTTGTTTTAAATGAATCTATGCTTTGTCGATTCAAGAGTGTTAAGATAGTGGTTGTTGGAAAAATCATTGCCCAGGACAATTCTCATTCGACACAATAGGAAATTTCTCAACCACTTTATTTATTTTTAAATTACGCCAGCCATCGTCATTTCGGACATGAGGCGTCTTGCAGTCCAGTATAAAATCGAAGTGACTCCAGAAGGTGCGAGGGCCCGAAAGTTGCGAAGGCAATAATTTCCCTCTCCAACCGTTAGTTTGTCAAATCGCCAATTCTTGGAACCAAAAAAAATTTCATTTGCCATCTTCAGGGTATGAATGAAGTAAAGAATACGGATGGCAAATGACTTGTTTTAAATGAATCTATGCTTTGTCGATTCAAGAGTGTTAAGATAGTGGTTGTTGGAAAAATCATTGCCCAGGACAATTCTCATTCGATACAATAGGAAATTTCTCAACCACTTTATTTATTTTTAAATTACGCCAGCCATCGTCATTTCGGACATGAGGCGTCTTGCAGTCCAGTATAAAATCGAAGTGACTCCAGAAGGTGCGAGGGCCCGAAAGTTGCGAAGGCAATAATTTCCCTCTCCAACCGTTAGTTTGTCAAATCGCCAATTCTTGGAACCAAAAAAAATTTCATTTGCCATCTTCAGGGTATGAATGAAGTAAAGAATACGGATGGCAAATGACTTGTTTTAAATGAATCTATGCTTTGTCGATTCAAGAGTGTTAAGATAGTGGTTGTTGGAAAAATCATTGCCCAGGACAATTCTCATTCGACACAATAGGAAATTTCTCAACCACTTTATTTATTTTTAAATTACGCCAGCCATCGTCATTTCGGACATGAGGCGTCTTGCAGTCCAGTATAAAATCGAAGTGACTCCAGAAGGTGCGAGGGCCCGAAAGTTGCGAAGGCAATAATTTCCCTCTCCAACCGTTAGTTTGTCAAATCGCCAATTCTTGGAACCAAAAAAAATTTCATTTGCCATCTTCAGGGTATGAATGAAGTAAAGAATACGGATGGCAAATGACTTGTTTTAAATGAATCTATGCTTTGTCGATTCAAGAGTGTTAAGATAGTGGTTGTTGGAAAAATCAATGCCCAGGACAATTCTCATTCGACACAATAGGAAATTTCTCAACCACTTTATTTATTTTTAAATTACGCCAGCCATCGTCATTTCGGACATGAGGCGTCTTGCAGTCCAGTATAAAATCGAAGTGACTCCAGAAGGTGCGAGGGCCCGAAAGTTGCGAAGGCAATAATTTCCCTCTCCAACCGTTAGTTTGTCAAATCGCCAATTCTTGGAACCAAAAAAAATTTCATTTGCCATCTTCAGGGTATGAATGAAGTAAAGAATACGGATGGCAAATGACTTGTTTTAAATGAATCTATGCTTTGTCGATTCAAGAGTGTTAAGATAGTGGTTGTTGGAAAAATCATTGCCCAGGACAATTCTCATTCGATACAATAGGAAATTTCTCAACCACTTTATTTATTTTTAAATTACGCCAGCCATCGTCATTTCGGACATGAGGCGTCTTGCAGTCCAGTATAAAATCGAAGTGACTCCAGAAGGTGCGAGGGCCCGAAAGTCATCACTGGAGCGGACTTTAGAAAGAGAGGGGCAACTAAAGAGATGCTCCCCAGTCATATGCGAGGTGCCACAAAGTACACAGTGAGGTGAATCAACCAAGTTGATTTTATGTAAGTGGGCCTGCAGATAGTCATGTCCATTAATAATTCTAAAGGAACCACTCAACCACTTTATAAGCAAGACGATTTTCACTATGCTGGGACACGAGCTAGACCCGAGTTCTAATCATTCGATCACTAGATTCGTTTTCACGATTTGTGAAACTGTGACATACCAAATCATATGTGAATGAAACAAAAAGGCTTCAAATACATTTTATTAGGCACCTATTTATAAGAATTAGATGACTGGTAGAGGGGAATATGCTTATTTTCAACCTTTGTCCAAGATATATTGATTGCATACGTTTATCTTATTTCTCATGTCATATTTATCTGACCATTTTAGAAAAGTCCTGCTTAATTATATTCATTAATACTACAGTGATCAAAAAGTACACGGAATGATGTCATAAAACAAAAGGTATCAATTTATTGGTCAAAATTTTTAACATCTCTTTGAAGTAATCTCATCCGACTTCAATGCACTTCTGCCAACGTTTTTTTAACCTTCCAAACATGCTTTAAAATCGTGTGAAACTCCTTCAGGGTTCGTATCGAATTTTCTAGAATTGCATCAATTGACTTAAAATGGTGACTACGAAGAGGGAGTTTCACCCATGGAAATAAGAAAAAGTCACACAATGCCATTTCAGGTGAATACGGAGCTTGTGGAGCCGTATTTGTTGAATGCTTTGTCAAAAAATCACGAATAATAATGGCATTATGAGAAGGCCCATTATCGTGGTGCAAAACCCATGAGAATCTCTACACAATTCAGGGCGTTTTCGACCAATTGCTTCACGCAAACGGCCCCAAAAAAAACCGAACAACAATCTTTATTCACCGTCTGGCCGGAGTTGGTAGAAATTCATAATACACAACACCATGACAATCGAAGAAAACAGTCAACTTTACCTTGATTTTTGAGCGACGTTGTCTTTTCGGTCTTGCTTTACCTTTCAAGCGCCATTCACTTGATTGTTGAGCTGTTCGGTATCTAAAGCATAGATCCAAGTTTTATCACCGGTACTAATGCGGTTTAAAAAGGAATCGCCTCGAGAACGCATCTCTTGGAAACACTTCTACTCGTTGTAGTTTGTGGAACAAATTCAAAAATTTTGTATTGACTCGAGGAACGACGCGTCGCAACCTTAAATCTTTCAAAATTGCTTGACAGGAACGAAATGGTATAGGAACGTGTTCAACAATGTGTGTTATTGTTAAACGACAATCACTAAGCATGAATTCTGATTGACATGTGGATCATTAGTGGAAGTCGATGGTCTACCAGATAACGAATCATCTACGACGGATTCTCTACCTTAAAAATTTTTTATACTAATCAAATACTGTTGTTTTTGATAAACAAACAGTCGTCTGTAAAAGCTTTCAGCAACATTTCAAATTGGTTTATTGCAGAAATTCCACTGCGGAAACAAAATTTAAAGCATGTTCTATGCTTGATACATTCGACATTTTGGAAAATCAGCGAAATAAAAATTATTCTCTTATTAAAAACAACTTTATTTTCAGAAGATAAAATTAATAAATTCCTGATTGTTGACACATGCTTATGTAAGTCGTAAAAATATTTGAAAGTTCGTAGACGATATCTACTTTTTATGTATTTTAAAGGAAGTATTACGGATACTTTTGATCACAGTAGTATACAGGCGGTAAATCGTTAAATATAAAATATGTTGGGGCTGGGACAATTTAATAGTTAAGAAACTCATTGGAAATCCTAAATTGAAGCGTAACACATTTACGGGAGAATTTTTGTCTTTATCTGGATAGTAAACTCTTTTAAACATTCTAACAACACTCTAACATTCAGGTGCTAGTAAAAACTTTTCTTATCCACTTAGCTTTATCGTGGCCGAACTTGGCCCTTGTGTCACAAAATATCTCAATCAAACCAGTCAATCAAAAACAGTATAAGTTTTAGTTTCAAATGTGCAACTCGTGTCAGATGCAAGACTATTGATGAAAATCAACTCTATATTCTTGTTACTACTGAAGCAATTTTATCAGAATAACGTTGATGTTTATAGGCGTTCTGTCGTAAGTCGCTTAAAACTATCAACGGAGTTAAACGTTCTCCTACCGTCAAAAGGAATCCAAAAATTCACGCGTTCATAATCCACAAGTTTAAATTACAATGGAAATAAACTCGACGAAAATAAAGAAATGCAACCTGAAAACTAAGTTTAATTTGGCAAACATTTTCTTTCATTTTGCGTGGGTTGTAAAATAAGAGTTTATTTATCAAGCTACATAAGCTCAGATTGTTCGTGATGTGCTGTGTCAACCTCTGCCTCGGTAACCTTATTTTGAACATGCATGCGTTCGTGATCATCCATATTTCTGTATTAGCACTTCGGATCCGGATGCTGCCGTGTCTGTGGAATCAACTTTTTTTTTTTACGATGACCAGGAAGCGATCGTTTGTTACTCTCAAACGTGCGCACGAATGTGAAATTTCATAAATTCAATCGAAACTTGACGTACTTAAATCGTATTTTGTTCTTTTCCAAAAGTTGAACTCCAGAAAAATGACTCCTCGAAATGGAGTATGGACAAATATGCCTTTAAGCCACAAAACCAACCAACCTCAAAATGGAGGTATTATTTTTTCGATTAACAAACGAACTCGAACAAACCGTAGAAAAAAGTTAGAAATTGTGCTGCAAATATTAATAGCGATTATGAATTTTTTTTTGCAAATTTCAAATTCGTAAGTGGAATATGCTTTGGAATTTTCAATCACTTTGTGGTTGCAAAATTTGCTTTCTTGAGCTCCAGAATATTTACAAACCTATTCATAATCATTTCAAGGAGTGGTACGATATACGTTCCATTACTAAAGGGTTTAATATTTTACCTTCCGTGGACATGTAAAGTTTTGTTGGAGAGTTATGAAAATGATGTTAACGAAACTATCGCTGTATAGAATATGTAATTTCCACTTATTACAGAACAGTTATTTTTGAATATCAAGTTGAAGTCCATTTTGCTTAAAAATTGTCCGTCTTATCTGCAAAAATTGTTTTTGTCAATGGCAGTTGTGAGACAATGGAATTGGTAGTGTGGAAAATGTTCATTCTAAAATGCATGTAGTACAGAAATCTCATTAATCGTTTCCATTCATGACCTTGCACAATTGAGGTAATTGATTTGTCTTCAAGTAGATTGGATCATTTCTGAGAATGTGCACGTCCTTTCCACTTCTACCAGTCCCACTTCAGAGATTTGGTGAGCTAGTTCATGGTTTTAGTCAGTTGGAGAGGGGAATAAGATTTATTTCCATATCGTTTTTTTCCCCTGCAGAAGAGACGATGCTTTCCTCGTTTTAAATTTGGATGCGGAAACACGATGTTGACAGATAAAACACAGATCTCTACTCGGAAAGCTCACACGTTCAATGGAAAATGAATGTGATCATTTCGTTTTCTGCTCTAAACGAAAAACCACATTTCCGAATAATGTCCTTTGAAAATAAAGCAGAGTTCATTGTAATTTGTCTGAATTCTTTAGCTTGAAGGGGTCCTACATTGGTCTCTTTATTTTATGATTGAAATCGTCGAATAGAAATACAGTCTTCTAAAATTAAAGATGTTTCGAAGTTGCCAGTTATTTTATCTTGCTTTTCGAACATGTTTCATGCTGAAAAAGTGCGATTGTTTTACCCTTTTAAACGATACCATCAATCAAACGGTCGTTCGCTCAAATTGACCTGGGAGATGTTCTACAAAAGATCGTGTTGTGCGTAAGTTTTCGTATCTGCTCTTGTTTCTTCAGTTTTAAAATAAAGTCTTGAAAAAACTAGAAACATAAAAATCACTTCAATGGGAGTATATTGCATCAAAATTATAGTGCTACAATTAATGAGTTAAAATTATAATGTGAACTTTTTCTGTCACCAATCAAGCTTGAGACTTAAATTTTGTGTCGGAGTGTGATATCTTAATTATCCTAAATTTTCATTTTGTATTTTGCGACACTTGGATAAATAATTTTTTCACACAAACTCTGGATTTTGTTGGTTTTAAAAAAATAGTTGAATGGGGATATATCCCGTTCTTAGTTCTTTTATTAAAATATTTTTACATTTATATTGATTTTATTTATTTGATCTTGCGTTTGGCGCAGCTTGTCCGCTTTTTGTCCTTGCGCCATAAAATCCCAAAATCCAATCCAACTCCGTTCTTAGTTCATTGCTTGTGCATGTAACAGCCACCACCACCAGATATATTAATACAATCTATTCATTGATCCCGATAAAATAACACAATGACACTAAATTTCACTCTGATGAATAGGTTATTATCCGGCGGAGCACATAAGCTGACGACACATTACAAAAATATGGAAATGCGTCCTTTGTTATGTATTTTTAGTCGGAGCTCGTGGGAATTAGCCGATGTGACTTATGTCTGTTCTTTCAAATTACCCCACGCGACCGATTATCAGATTACTACAACAATAACAAATCCTCGCCGTAGGACATGATCAATAATGCTTGTCCATCACAGGAAGGACGCTTCCTAAACAGCAGAGCGTTGATTCACTCGGGCCTTTGGTAGATCATTGGAACACTGTCTGCGTTTCTTGCTCTTGCCACAAATATTTTTCATTCTTGAAATATTTTCCGATTAGGAATATGCATCTTTCTGGAACAGCGAGCACACGTTCGCCTACTGAATAAATTCTCACGAGATTTCTTTTCACTCTCTTGCAATCCTTCTGGAACTGGACTACGTCACTGGCTGCTGAATCAACAGGCATCCATCGCAAGCGGTCCACGCGCTTTTGTGCTATTTGCACACGCAAGGAGGTGTTGCTCCTCTGAACGGGAATGCCTCTTTTGTAAGAGAACGGGAAGTTTATAGCGGAGTTTTGACATAATTCTCTCTTAGGTGACTGGTCCGTTTCACTGGAGAAAGGAAGTTCCAGAGGTTGTACCTTTAGTGCAGCGAGTTTCAACCCCTTTTCATCTGTCAAACACGAAATCTACTAACCATCTCGTGGCACCACATGAAATAATTATTAAATTTCTCCGCTATATCAAAAATTATACAGATTTGGCCGATCTGACAATTTTGATTCATTTACAAAATTTACCACCTACCATTTTGTCTTTTTTCAGAAATTTTGTAACAATTTATGCATTACACCTTTTAGTGAAAAATAATAGTCAAAATTATTTATACGGATATATATTATAATATATATTATAATATATATATTATATATATATTATAACTAATATATATTATAATATATATTATAATTATATTATTTATATTATTTATACCTTTATTATGTGAAATTATTTTTGATCAAACTTGCCAAATGTTCAAAACTAAATAGTTGAAATAAAATAAGATTTTGCACAATTTAAACCGTTTCATCATCCGTAAGACACACCAGCGCCATTCTTGCTGCCCATCGGTTGAAATTCGCTGCCTTAGCGGCATAATTTTCGGATTTGAAGCATTGTCTAGAATAATCTCTGTACTCTATTCTAATAAACCCTGCACTTTTCCAACCTTCTCCCATGAAGTACTTACTAATTTCCTTCTGTGTTCTATGATGCGAAATACTTTCAACAGTGGTGTAACATGAAGTGTAGGATGTCTGATAAACCAAGCCCACTCGAAAATGTTGACTTCTAACTAAAAAAAATATGCTAAAAATGCATAAAATACTTCATTATATTCTAATAAAATAAGTTATTTTATACTTTATAAGAATATCACAATACATATTATATATTTCTTACGAATTATATTCGAAGAGAAACAGTTCGTGACCCTACAAAGTAGGAAAGCAACAATTGTTTTTCAGTCCCAACTCAAACAATCACATATTGACGCATCTGCGTATCGTAGCAACCGCCCCTCCAACAGTGACACAATGTTTCAATATTTCTGCTTAAGGCTATATAATGTAATTTATTTTGTAAACATTTTCGAAGCAACCATTTTACAGTCATTCGTGCACAAAGATAAAATCTAAACGTTTTTATGAAAAGAAAATATTTTATAAATACTAGATGGGCATATTCTAACGGTACGTGCTCTAACGGTACAAGTTGTACCGTTAGAGCATGTACCGTTCTTATAGTTGTACCGTCGGTACAACTATAAGAACGGTACATGCTCTTGAATGAATATACACATGCATTAGAATTTATTATAATATTTAGCTGACCACAAGGGCAGAAATTTTCGGTAGAAAAGAAATATGATTAAATAAATGGACGTCAGTGACATTGATTTTGTTACAGACCATAACATCATGGAACACATACATATACGAAAATTATGTATTATAACAGAAAAATTGTTATTGTGATTTTTAATTTGGTTATAGAGTACGAATCCTGATGTTAAATGACATTCTTAGAAAAGAATAAAACGCTGCTTTAAAAAGTTGAGCATTTGGATAAAATTATAAACAAATTATCTTTGAAAAAGTTTTAAGTGTTCATGTTTTGCAAAATCTTCATTATAATTGCAAATTATTAAAATTCAAGATTTACTCTCCTCGGTTTGGAGGTTTGGAGAGGGGTGGGGTGCCGGCTCAAGTCCATAGGGATTGAAACCGAACCGTCGCCAATAGTCAGTAAATTCAACTACAGCAGTCGCCGAAGTAAATTCAACTACCTCGTACTCTTAAAAGTGGATTTAAAAACCGAATTATTCACACTGAATTTTGAAAGATTTGCATTTGTGTGAAACGCTTCCATTTTCTTCAAGAACTCCATAGCTTTGTATCTCATGGGCCATTGGCCATTGTACGGCAGCTCTAGAAACGCCTCTGAGTGGGAAGTTGACCTCTTTGTCTCTGGCATCGAAAGCGAGCTAAAACAAAAACGTAACAAAAGAATCTTCAGCGTGCGTCGAATGTGTAACGAAAATGACCTCTTTGTTGTGACGTTCAAAAGAATAAACGCATACATTAGTAAAATAACCGGCCTTAATCGCAAGCGGCATTAGAAAAATCGGAATGAAATCTGATGAAAGTTACTCTCAAGCTCAAGTCTTGCGTTTTCTTGGGCCGTTATTCTGTCAGTAGATAAAAAAAAAGCGTTATTGTAAATTAGCAGTAGTAACTGTTATGAGGAAAATACTAAGGGCGTTATCGGAAAATATCGTGACAGCAGTGGAAACTTGAGCACTAGGTCCTGGAAGATAAGGTCTTAAAAATATTAAATTAGTTTATCAGATATAAAAAATTTTTAGTTGATGAAATTTAAGTATTATATTCAGAACATCGGGTACCCGGACGATGTTTTATTTAATAGAGATGCTGTTACTTTAAGTTTTGAATTAAAATTGTTTTGGGTGGTCGTACTGAACATCGAGAATATGTTTATTCTATTTTTTTACTCGATACGGATTTCACTTAAAGCATTCGGGTCGGTGAATTTTCGTTTTGCTGACGAATTTCCACCATAATGTGTTAACTCATTTGAAAATTCCGGTGAACGGGAAAATATATGAAAAACTCAATATCTGAGACAGACTATAACCTATAAATCTGCTTTATGCACTAGAAAACACGAAAATCGATCGGAATATCGATTTTTTTTATTGCTTGAAAATATTTTCCATTATGTATTACTGAAAGTGACGGACATGAACCAGATATGAATTAGTTCGTCCAATGTACAACAGCAAAAATCTCATTAGTTAGTACGACAATGTATGTCATATAACGAGATTTCATCTTTGTGAAATTAATGTTAATTTAAAAATTTGTCTCAATATAATTCTGCATTAATACATTTACTATTGTTATCCCTTAATACAAACTGCTTGGCACGTCAGCAACACCAAGAATATTTGTAAGTTTGAAGGCACGCACATAAAAAGGTTCGCCACCACTGGTTCTAGTGTAATACATACACCTCACCTGCTGTTGAATTTACCGCGCTACGCACTGAATTACAACAAAATTCTTACAGAAAATTGACAGCAACAGTTAACGCTGCTATCGTCGAAAAAAAAGATTCGCCTTCTGCAGTTGTCGAGTGTTCGTCATCGAGGCTAGCGATTTCCGATGAAAGCGATTCGGAGTGAAATCACGTCCGAGGAATGCAGCGGTCGAGCAACGTCATTTCCGGATGGCCCTTTCTTCGTTCTCCGAGAAATATGCAGCCGAGCCGGAGAATGTTATGCAGACGGCGTCTGTTATCTTTTTCTTTCTTCGGAGGTTAGAAATAGGCAGGTAAATCCTTCGGCCCTGCGGTGAGACTGGGCGGTACGAAAGGTCGGTTCTCAGGACCATTAAAATATCCCCCTGTTGTGATGTGGGAACTGTAAGTGAATCATTCCCTGAAGCCATCCCAGCTACACGGAGCAGTTCCATGTTTAGTGGTCCAGTTTCGAACTTTGTTCCCATCGACCCCTTCGATTTGTACGAATTTTACACTGAATGTGCCAAAGAAACATGCATGAACGTATGCAAATGTCTTACCTGCCTCTTTCAGGTCAAGTCGAGTTTCCAGAAGTCCGGAATATACTCGGCTTCTACCGGGATTTCTAAACTGTCCGGATTTTATAGAGAACTAGGGGGCTCGCCCCCTGCTCGCAAACGCTCGCCAACCCCCGGAGGATTTCTTCGCAATCCTCATTGGTTCGCTGCGCGAACCTATGCTCGCTTCGCTCGCATCAATGAAGACATGTGTCCTAGCAGAAGGGATTGTTTACAAAATATGATATTCCAAAAAAACATTTTTCAAACCTAAATTTTTTTGCTATTTTTCAGAAAAGATATATACAGTACCGATAAAATCTGAATTCAAGTGAAAACTTTGAGAAAATTTTGACTCGAAATGTGAGGGCGGATTTGGAAATTGATTACCCAGCATGTTGTTTGAGTGTATATTTACCCCTGCACTCGAGTCACCCACGCATTTTCATTGAGTTTGCTGTCGAAAGTTGTAGTGCAAGCGTCTTGTTGAACTATAATTGTTGGCCCTGAAAAGATCCTCCGCTTTCTTTGATTTCTATTATTAACTGCAACAGCTCGATGAAAATTCATTTTTTTTTCCAATAAAATTTTATCCGATAACGCTATAAATTCAATTCAAGCGCGAGGATCCGTGAAAAACAAATAATCGTAGAATGTTGCCAAAACACGATAGCTAATAACGTCTTTTTTGCGTGCCACGTAAGAGAATTATATATATAGATTTGTTAATTCAATCCAAGTGTTGAATAGCTGCGTACATTAAACGTTAACCATTATGCCGCGGAATTGTATACATCAAGTCATATATTTTTATTTAAGAGTTAATTTTTGTTTGTAATGCTGTTATTTCTTGTTTAGCTATATTGTTTATTTGATCGTTTCAGTGTAAAAGTTTGAAATCCTCGTCTTCTATTTTTGTTCGTACACTAACTACTCTTTTATGGTCAAAATTTGATATTTATTCTTTTCCTTTCACCGCTCCACCTACATTTTGTAAAGCTATCCTCCTCATGCTAAACTTGAAATTTTTAACCTTTGTGACCGTCCATAAGGTTACTTGATTTATGTTTTCTTTCTAAATTGAAATTCTAAGAATACATTTACTGTCAAATTATGAATAGGTTCAATTGATAAACAAATCCAAATGCTGATAAATAAAGTTGAAGGAAATATTGAAATTCATTTACAGATAAACATAAATTTTTTGAGGATCTCAATTCTACAATTCCTGCTAATCGCTCATCCCACATTTTTAATAGTTTTTAGGTTCAAACGGAATTGCACTACACATTAAAATGTGTTCTTTATAAAAGTGCTAATTTTTTTTGAGTGTCAAATTTAAAGCATGAGATTTTTAAAGGGCCATAAATCGATGATTCTGACTTTTTTGACAGCTTTTTACTATAGTTTAAGAATCCCCACGCATTCAGGAAAATTCAAAATGAAAAACTGCTTTATAGGGAGCAGTCATTACATTCTAAGTTAACATAACCAATAAAAAGCGTTAACATAAATTTTCCCATTGCAGAATTGAACTGTACTACTATACATTGAAACTTCGATTAACCGTCAGTGTCGGGACCCGGATCTTGACGGTTTCTCGAATAGATGGATAACAGAAAAACCTTAAACAACCCTGTTCGAATGGTAAATTACGAAACCTTTACAAACTGGAAATACATTATACATGCATGTACTTTATTAAACAGAAACAAACAATACACAATTTGTATTAAGCATAGTATAGTAAATTTGTTAATACATTACATATTGTTATTACATGAACGCAAACATACATATTCAAATTTTAAAATAGTCTTGTTATTTTCTTTCGTAACTTCGATGCTTCTGTTTTCTGAGCTACAATTTTCCGTAATAACGGACTGACGGTTAAAAGAGTGACGGTTAATCGAAGTTTCACACTGTATGACACTAAAAACGTCAAGCTGCGGGGTGGGGGTGATGTCAATGACTAAAACAATGTGAACTATGTGGGTTCGGCACCTTTGTACCAGAGCCCGAGAGCTGTGGAGTGGTCGAACAATTATTTGTCCTGTGATTGGGTATGACCTGTTTTTTGCGCTTCGAGATAATAAATATTTTCACCGTTTCTAAGAAGTTTATATGTAGAAATTAAATTACTAAAATTCATACATTTGGTGCCGTATATCTGTCACATGCTTAAATATGGCATGTTTCTTAGTTTTGTAGTCATGGTCACTCATTAAAACAAGCAGTTTGTCTCGGAATTCCTCACATGTGATGACGGTGGTCATGGACAGAAAAAAAAATTAATTTTACGATGTCTTCGAAGTTGTGGTGGTATTGAAGCGAGCCTGTGGTGGCGGTGGCATTGAGTTTGTTTATGTCTGAAGGGTCATTTGGCCAAGCTGCGCCAAACACAAAATAACGTCAAGCAATTGATACACAGTGAAAGTTATGCTGACAAAGAAATACACGGAGGAATCGAAATTGCACCGCTTACTCAGAGGTTGCTAGCGGAGTGAACAATCCCACCGAACCAAGGCGGCCTGAAGCGAGCCTATGAAGCATTTGTGGTGTAAATCGCTGTCGGTACTACTTTGTTAATGGAGTATCATCTCTTATTTCGAACGCGATAGGGTTAACATTGGGGTGTGGAAAATAGGCGGAAATATATATTTCACGAGGGCCCTTCATTTAACTTGGTATTGGGGCCCATAGTGGGGGCACCGCACTCAACACAATAATCTGTCAGTACGTTTTCTGCAAGAAACGAACTACATCCCACTCTGCGTCAACCTCCTTACTTCGAACCGCACGAAGTAACTGGTCAACTTTTTTTTCGATGAGTCTACCTTGAATAGGCGAACAAAAGCACTATCATTCACCAGTGTTCTCCATGTTACGTTAGAAGCCGGGGGCAGGCGAATGGGGGTGGACACGAGGTTAAGAACAATTCAGTGACCGGATGAGTGGTTCTTTTATGTTGGTGGGCTTAGCTTACCACTTCGTGTTTTACTTTCTGTCCTTTCCGATAAGCGTCTTTTTGTCGTGCCTTTCTTTTTCTTTCCATCGTCCAAATGGAAGCAAGTTTGGCCTCCTATTGTTTATAATGGGACACTTGGAACTGATTTTCGGTGGTCAACGTTTGTCTTCGATCTGTGTGCGTAATACTTCCGTGGAAAATGAGGTTGGATGCAGGTTCAGTTCCTTTTTACCCCGATCTTTATGGTAATTAAGTTCGCGAGGTCAGTGACTTTTTTCCCGCCAAGGTCACTTTTTGGTACTGTCTGAACTGTCAGTAAAATAGACATTTATCAATGCTGCGGTTTGGAACGATATCTTTTGTGTTATTTTAGCACCACCCATTTAGGAAATCTCTCGAAGCGTATCGACGGGTTTTAATGGATATCTGTTATTAAAATAATTAATCGCGGTTCGCTATTCCAAAAAACTGGTGATTATTCATGCTAAAATTGGAGCATTCGAATCAGTGGATCCCGTGGAAATAATTTCTATTCATTAAGGAGCAAATGTTTCACGTTTTTATTCTTGCTTGGGAATGCTTGTGAACTTAACCTGATTTTCTGAATTCTATGAATCCTTGGCATAATATAGAGTCTAGTATGGACAAATTAGTTTAACAAATGGAGCTCTTTTAAATACTTCGTTCAAAAATTGGTTTCTTTGACACTGGCTTTTTGTCTAATTTCCCTTCAAAGAATCTTTTGAATCACAGTATTCATTTTTCGTTTGATCTAGTTTTAAAAACGTTTGAACGTTTTTCATCGATTTTGTTACGCTACATAAAAAGAGATCACGCCATTGGAATTGAAAATTCCACCTTAAGTTATATTCGTAAATAGATATGTTTCGAAATCGAACGCGGAAGCTGAAAGAAAGGTAAACACCCTTTCTTTTAGCTTCAGTTTTCTATCTGCTTTCGGGAGATAGGTAAAAGTTGATTGCCATTTTTAGTACCTAATATCAAAGTTTTATCAGTTTATCTGCAAGAATTTCAACCGTTCTATTAACACAGAAGCACAACCAACACCAATAGTTCTTTATTCTTCTTGCAAAAAATAAGCTCACTTCAACAGCAAGGGAAATGGACTCATAAAAATGGCATTGAAACAAAAAAAGTATCATTTATTTCCATTTTATGAGCTATAACTGTTTCAGGAACTGTTTAGGAACATTTCGGGTCCTTAAGAATTCAAAAATAAAATTTTAAATATTCCTTACCGTTCGTTTTCCTAATACAACATGCACAGATTAAAATTGTTTGTGAAAATAAAATTAAAGCACATCACACATATGAAGCAAGATTTTAAAAAGCATCAATTACACAGACCGATCTCGAAATAACCTTGAGATTGACCAGCTATTTATATCGTAAGTCAAATATCTTGAGGATTTACACATATATCGAGATTATAAGCTAGTGTTCCCGTAGTGATTGCATAATATCGCAATCAATAATTCTGAAACGTCAACTAATAATTCACTTCAACAGCAAGGGGAATGGACTCGTAAAAATGGTATTGAAACAAGAATCGGTAGAATTTATTTCGATTTTATGAGCTATAACTGTTGAAGTAACTGTTCAAGAACCTCATAGGCTTCAAGAATTAAAAAAAAATTTTATACGGTCTTTACCATCATATTCCCCCAATCCAACAACGATTTATTCTATTGCTTGAAGTTGTTCATGGAGTAGGATTCATCAAAACCTATTCTATTACACAGATCGATCTTTCTAAATAACCTTGAGATTGACAAGGGATCGTAACAAAGTAAATACGTCTAAGGTTTTAGACTATCTGTATCCCTTTCGTGTTTGTGAAGTGTTCCCTCAATGATTGCATAATATCGTAATCAATAATTCTGAAAGCTTCTATTCCTGTTTTTGCATGAGCTCTAATTACGATATTACTTTCCGTGAAGCACGAGTTCTCAAGCTGTAGCTATACATTTTATGGTATTGGATCAACAAGGAATACGAATTCGGTTATCTTTTGAATTGCTGATGTGTTTGTTGTTACTGTATGTTTTTATTTCTGTTTCACCCTCAAGATTCTGCACGCATAATTTCATTTCTCAGATTACCAGGCTTACTCCAGTTCTTTTTTTATCTCGTCTTTTGTACAGCTTGGCAAATATGGCCCTTGAGCCATAAAAATTCAGCCAACCTACGTCCTAGCGTAGCCCAGGGATGAGATTCTTCCGACTTTAGTCGGTATTTCCGACTTTTATCATTTTTTAAGAAAAAATTCCGATTTTTGCCCTTTTTCTCTTCTATAAACGTAAAATGCGCCAAATGAGACATATCTCGCAAACCTTGCACTCCTAAATTTTGCCACGCTGATAAGTTTGCAAATTCCTCTTTTAAAAGAATCCTTAGAAGCAAATAAGTTTAATGACAAACCTGGAGAACTTGGATTTTGAACAAGTTAACGTATGTTGTTGCTGTAAATTACGTAGGTAACAGCTCCGTTTTTTTAGTCTACGAAAGCTTTATCTAGCGGCCGTGGTACGTCATGATGCGGCGGAAAAGGTATAAATGAAATATTTTAAGTTGATCAGCTTTTAACTAGAAAATAAGATACTTGGTTATTTAACCGATAAAGTTATTTCGTCTTTTATGGCAACCTCGGCAGGCGGAAAGTTAAAATTTTTTTTTGAATATTCTAGGAAGTACTTTCAAAATGTGTTAAAACTTCTTTGGCGACTTAAGACGTGCGCCAAGGAAGTCGTCTTTAATGGCAACCTCGGGAAGCGGAAAGTTTAAAGTTTATTTTTGAATATTCTAATAAGTAATTTCAAAATCTGTTAAAACTTCTTTGGCGACTTTAGAAGTGTGCCAAGGCGGTGGACATCGCTTTAAACGTAGACTGCAGCTATTTTTTTGCAACGGAAATTTTCAAAATGATGCTTCTTTTAAGGGCAATATTTATGATTGCTTTAATAAGTAAAATTATTTCTTGGATAATATGGGTTATTAATTTTAAGTTTTATTTGGTTTAAAGTTGAAAAAATTAGAAAATAAGAATATTTACGGGAAAATATAAGCCGATTGAAATTAGCTAGAGATTTTGAAATGTCATAGCATATTTGAAAATAGGTTAATTTGAACTGAATTAAGTTATATTTTATTTAAAACAGGGTTACAGCTTCAGTCTGTTTATAGCAATGACAACGGCCTTGGCGCTTTTTTTTTGGCGGACCTCTTAAATCGCCAAGGAAAGAATTATTTCAAATGAACCAATGAAATCAAATGGCAGTTTAACGGATTTTAAAAGAACTTTCTAGAATATTCAAAATGAAAGTTTTAAACTTTCCACTAGTCCAGGTTGTCTTAAAATCCGTAATACAAATGGGTTACCTTAACCTGTCATTACTAGCTACTAGAAGTGCGCCAAAAAAAGCGCCAATACCGTTACCACCGCTATAAACGTAGACAAGCTGTACCAAAGCAGGTTTTGATTTGTTTTAAATTAATTTTGTAACGATATATTAACGTAATATCGGTGAAAAGCTGTAATTATGCTAATTTTTATTTTTAATGTCGACTTATTTTTTTCATAACATTTATGCTATTTAATAAAATTAGTATAAATTTCATTCATTCTTTTGTATAACATAGCGTTTTTATTTCCTGTTAGTATAATTTTTGTATCAAGGTTTTGGAAAAATTGCTACTATTAAAAAAATCGCACTTTTTAAAAAAATGTTCTACAATAGGCATATAAATAGCATTTTCAACTTTATGAAACTTATTTTATACTTTTTACAGAATTGCCAAGATATTTTTTCTTTTTGTGCGAAATACGGCTTTACGCGCCCCTTTTCTTATTTGCAAAATTTGAGTTTACGCGTATTTTCAGACTTTTTGTCCTTTTCCCACTCTCATACCTGGTAGCCTTCATTGGTCTGTTCATTTTCACTCCTATGTTTGGGGTACGCAATCGGAGAAAATGAAATGCTGTTTAGATTGTTGTAAGAATAATGTGTAAAAGTAAAAATTAAAAGAAAAATTTCAATCCGAATTTTTCCCCTCTAAAAATAGAACAGATAAGGTAGACTTCCGTTGTTACTGACCCCTGAACCACGATGTACCAAGTCGCAAAGCGACCAATTCCTGAACACCCAGGAGTTATCCCATAGATCATGTATCTTGGTTTCTCGATTTTTACAAGTTGCAAACAAATAAAGAATCTTAATATTCATTGGGTCTTTTGCAATCAAATTTTCAATATTTGCAAGTTTTTAGAATTTTACCTCAAACATTTCTGAAAAGCAAGTACAACTTGCAAACACTGCCCAGTGTAGAAATATTCCTTTTGCCTTCCATCACGCCTAGTTATTTCTCCTCACTTTACAATTGAGAACGCCATTGTGAAAATAAGTCATTGTTTTTTTCTCCCTTCTACTCTCAACTCTTATGTTGACTGAATGAGGTGAGCGTTTTCTTTTAAAAATCTGGTTTAGCATGTTTGCCTCTCTTGTGTTGACTAGTTGAATTTGAAATAATAATGAAAAAAAAAAAAAAAAAACGGCTTTTCCTTGGGCGTAGTTCCTCAAGTACAGATTACTCTCACCAAAAGAAAACGTTACTTTGGATTAAATTTCGACATGAACTACTGCATTGTTTTGTTAATAGTTTAGTTTTCCTTTTCGTTCAGAATTGAAGTAGTATGCCTGCATCACTTCATTAATTTAGATGTACAAATTGTCTCAACTACACTCATGAATAAATTAATCAGAAACGCGTAATTCTTTAGAAGTCCCGCTTGAACCTTTAAGTATGGAAAACGGGTGTTACAATTCAATTTATAAATTAATGAAACACAGATCATAAAGAAATAATCCTAAGAGATATTTCGTAAAACTGCGTTTTAAATGTTCATGTTTTGAAACACTGTTTTATACATAATTTTTATCAACGAGTAAAAATCTATCCCTAAATGCTTGGCCAAATATAGCTCTTGCGTCATAAAATTCTCAAAACGACCAATCAGCACCCATCCCCGAGAAAAATACTTTGTCCCATACACAACATATATCGCGTGAGCCTCAAATCATGCTTAGAAGGGGATTGTTAACTCACTCTAACTTGGGAGGACCAATCTTTGAGACTTCGTAATTACTTCAGATACGCAGCATTGCTTCGTATTTTCTATTTGAATGTATAATTTATCGATAAGTTGTTTCTTAAGTCAACTCGAATTATTAAAATTAGTCCTTCACATAACCGTTATCTGACTGGCTTCACAATTGTATGTCGTCGGATCTTTCCCTCCAGGATTGATCCCGGACCGTCACCAATAGCTTGTGTTGCTGCGGTGCAATTTTAATTTAACTACCCTCTTAGGATAGCATCTGCACTAAAGTTTCTTAATAGCTAAAATCTTTTGATTGCAGGTGCTCGCTTTTCATGCGCTAGTTAAATCCATTTATATTGAACTAGGGGGCCCATCCCTTGCTCGCTTTTGGCGCAGCTTGTCCGTTTTTGGACCTTGCGCCATAAAACCCCAAAATCCAATCCAATCCCTGCTCGCTTTCGCTCGCCAACCCCCGGAGGATTGCTTTGCAATCCTCATTGGTTCGCTGTGCTAACCTATGCTTACTTCGCTCGCATCAATGAAGACATGTGTCCTAGCAGAAGGGATTGCTTACAAAATATGATATTCCAAAAAAATATTTTTATAATTTAAATTTGCTGTATAACAGGATACAGTACCTGTGAAATCAGAATTCAAATAAAAACTTTGAGCAAATTTTGACTCGAAATGTGAGCGCTGCTTTGGAAATTGAATACCCAGCATGTTGTTTGTGTGTACATTTCCCCGGCATTCGAGCCACTCACACTTTTTCATTGAGTTTGTTGTCGAAAGTTGCAGTGCAAGCGTCTTGTTGAACTATAATTGTTGATCCTAAAAAGGACCGTTTTTCAAATGGTCCAGAAAATATCCTCCGCTTTCTTTGATTTCTAAATTATAAACTGCAACAGCTCGACTAAAATTCATTTTTTTTCAATAACATTTCATCCGATAACGCTATAAATTCAATTAAAGTTGAACAATTCAAACAATGCTGCCAAAACGGCTATAACTAATAACGTCTTTTTTGCGTGCCACGTAAGAGAATTATATATATAGATCGATATGCATATTTCATAAGTAAAAAAAAAAAATTTAGTCATAAAATATAGAACGGCATTTTTATATTTTTCACGTGTTCAAAAACTATTCGACATTTTGTACCTCAACCAATTTACGGGTTGGCTCGGATATATCTGCGCTAATTTCTCACTGCCATTTGACATCCGGCCACTGAAGAGTTTCATTGGAAATTAAACATCTTTTAACCAGTCGGAAAAATTAGCAAAATATTATCGTTGCGGTTGATTTCATATTGTTTATATCCGTTTGTAGACAATGTGCAAATAACGCCGACCTCAGTGCCATGTACGTTAATAATGAAATATTCACATTTCAAAATGTGCGAATTTAACTCTGTTAATAATAGAAAAGTAGGAAACTCTAAAATTGTTCACTAATTCATTGTTATAGGGTAATCACCCCCGTTAAGATTCATGTTCACCTGTGACACAACTTTAAAGTGTATTGTAGTTTCGGGTTTGATAGACATCGCGTGGCCTTTGCCTCTAGCGACTTATTTTTATGATATGAATCTCATGCAGTCGGAGGTATAAGTAGGACAAGGGCATGTGTAACGTCGCTATTTCCTTCTCTGTCGCCTATCTTTGAAATAGGTTATATTTATTAGTCATGCAGGCTTATACAAGATATTTGAATGTGCATGAATAAGTTTTAGTGGAAGATATTTAGCTATTTAAAAAGTTAATTTAGTTGGGTGTCTTGTTGTAATGTCTACATTAATTGTTTTAAATTATTTAAGTTATGATTGAGGATTACAAATTTTTTTTAATTCCAAAAGTATAAAGAGAAGCCACGGATTTTTCCATTTTAGGGCTCCCAATGAAGTAAACTGTTTTCAAGTTAATATTTAAACTGTAAATTTTAGGCCCTTGTTGAATGTAAGGCCGTGCCAAACGGCCTGTTTTGCCTCCCTCTCTGAGGACGCGCCTCATTTTCCTATTCGAAATAGGATCGTAGTTGATTTGCCCACTGTGCTAGCAACCTGTGACTTGGCTGCGCAGGTTTGATTCCTCTATGAGTGTATTTCTGTCAGTAAAACTTTCATTGTGTGTTGTCTATGTATAACTTGACATTACCTGTTCTGTATTTGGTGCAAATATGGCCCTTGTGCCATAAACCCCATCCAACTAACCTTTTCGAAATCTTTGACATAGGTCAGGTTTATTTTTGAAACTTTTTATGCAAAAAATAGATAATTTTTTTAAATATATGAACAATAACAGTTTTTTTATTCATGTCATTTTGCTTCAGTTGTAACGTCTAGTTCTTTACATTCTTGTTTTATAAGAAAATGATGCCATTTTTTCTGATCTTCGTGAAAGTGAAACAAAGATTCATTGAGCACAATTGAGCGCTTGAGATAAGAATTGTAACAACGTGACGTCATGAGTTGAAAAGAGTTTGTCATTGGTGAATGTGTTTGTGCGAACTTGACACGTATCTAGTTTTGACGTTTGAGTATGCTAAGAAGTGTAAGACAATCATTGCAAAACCTTATTTACTTAAGTTCAACAAATAGTATAAAGTGTGTTAATACATCTGAATGATGGTCCTTATTGAACTTTGATTTATTCCATTGTGTGTCTTTTGGATGTTTAGTTTGTGACTCGCGAGAAAATGCTAATTGAACAAATCTAGACGTCTTCAATATTACAAAACCGTTTAAATTTCAATTGATCGAGTAAATTTCGTAACTGGTTTAAAAATAAACTAAACTACTACTAAAGTGCGTATGAATTGCACGTCATTCTCTTTCGGTTTTTCTTTGTAAAATACTAAACATAGCACATTCCTGAAGATAAGCTGATAAACGATTTGCTGATTCAGTAAAAGCTTTTCCAAGATACTGTAGACTTCATCGCTTTTGACTGACTTGCAAATATTGATATTTTAACATTTGTTTTTAATTTTTCAATGGGATTATTGCTTTATAAAAACACTTGATTTTATTTTTATACAATTTTTCATGTGCCTTCCTCTCCGCATGGCTTGCTTTTCAAATTCGGCTTGTTCTTTGACAGGGAACAATTTGTTCGAGGACATGGTTTGAAAAGGCTACAATCATTTCGTGTATCCAACCTTGTTTATAAAAACTAAAGTTCTATAAGGCCCCGTTGACATGAGGCGTTTGAACGCGCGTATGGCGAGGCTAGCAAGGTCCCGCCATTATAAATTATGTGTATTATTTATTCCTCTAATTCAAGTAGCTATCTTTGCGACCTTGAAGAGTGGGACTCCCTGATAGCCTCGTTTTACCAACACCACCTTGGTTTACGCGCCTCATGTGATCCTTATTAAAGTTAAATCTATCGTGTTATTTGTTTATTGTCAAATGGCAACAACGGATATAAACAGCATTTACCGAAAAGTTTTAGCAGCTTAATTTCAGCTAGGAGCTGCATGGTATTGATTGCTAGAACACTGATGAGCTATCGCCGCTCGAATCAAATTCTCGATCTGTCTGATTACGGAAGGCAATGAGAAATCTGAAAGATAGAAATTGGTGCTGAAAAAAATCTACCATCCATAAAATTGGCTTGAAATCAGAAATTATCGGATCGCTTTCGAACGGATGGATGGATGAGAGATGTAATCGAAGTGGCCATTCAGAAACTAATTAGGGTAACGTGATTGTGAGGAGTGAATTTTTTACCATGCTCTGTTGAAAATAAGAATTAACCCCGATTAGGATACACGAAATGCGGATAAATATATTTGGATAATATCATTTCATTTTTAATCCATTTGTGAATATAGATGCGATATTCATTATAAATGGTTGGTTGTTTTGGAGTTTTATCGCTATTATTTTTATTATGGTTATTATTTTCGGGGGTTATATCATATTTGGCCCTACTGCGCCAGACACAAGACATACAATATCAAGCTGCTTCAGTGTGACGTTAATTAAAAATACTAATACCATACAATATCAAGCAATGGACATGCACACAATGAAAGTGTTACTGACACAAGAGAAATAAACCCAGGGAGGAATGCACTTGACAGGAATCGGAACCTGCGCCCCCTAGGTTGCTAGCGCAGTGGACATACCCATTGAACCACGACGATCAACGTTACAAGTGGATGGAAATAAGTATGAAATTTGAGTAACGATACTTTGCTATCAATGCACATAAGTTTTTAAGGAAGATTAACGCAGATACTATACGCGAGACTGTTTACAATAATTTTCTTGTAATCAAAATATGTATAAATATAGAAAACCAATCTCCAAGGGTAGTAGGAATTTAGAAATATTTTGTTTCATGTTAACACTAGGAGAATTTTCATCGGAATGGCAGAAGAAAGGAATTTATTTATCGCTCGAGGTCCAAGTGCAACATTTTCGAACAACTTCCGATAACCAGCCCACACCCGATGGACTGATTGGCCGAAAGTTGTTTAACGATGTAAATACGTGATAATACGTGACATTAAACGTACGTTACCCGCGCCTGCTTGCCAACGTCTTTCAGAACCTCCTTAGGATGTGAAACCTTAGAAACAAGTGAGCAGTTTTATCAGCCTGCCCCTTCGTTCATTTGATCAATTGATTCTAACGTTTGCTTTAACGGCCATTCTGAAATGAAGCCCCAAATACAGGAATTCCGTTATTGCTCAGAAGCGAAATGGGCGGCAAACAAGCTTTGGCTACATCGTAAAATTTGTAGGAGCTTAAAAGTTTAGAAAAGGATCTTGAAGCGCTCAATTATAAACATGAAATACATCCTTTTCTTGTGGCTCGTGTCAAATTCAATTGAGAGTACAGTGGAACCCTGGTTATCCGGCCGACCAACCGGTATAGTGGTTAAGGTGTTAGCCTCTAGATAGGAAGGTTCCTGGTTCGAATCCGGGCATAGATATTTGAAAGCGTATGGTGCACCTTAAATCTGCCGTGGCCGAAAGTCCTCACGTTGGGTTGGTGTGGAAGTTTGGAGAGTGGGGTGCCAGCTCAGGTGTTGCTTCGTCATCTGACCGTGGTTCAAAATTACGAGGTGTTGCTCTAGTACGACGTTATATAAAAATTACCAAATTTTACCCTGGTTATCCGAGATGTGAACTGAGGCCACTATAACCAGAAACTAGGATAATAAGGACGTAACACAAAACCTACGCATAATACAAAACAAAAAATTACTGCAAGGACAACAACTAATAACCCAGTTCCCTCGGTGACAATTCTTTAGCTTTAGGTGTGTACGGGCTTCATGAACCCGAGGTACCCCAGTGATCTATTCCTTTACCACGGCATTGGTTTACTGCCTCTGGTAAACATGGAAATCGCGATCCCATGATATCCAAGCGATCTTTTTTCACCTTCATCTCCACCCCTTTCACAATTACTTGACACTGTATTGTGTTTGGCGCGGCTTGGCCAAATATGACCATTTGGGTCATAAAACACCCAACTATACGCTTACAAACCGGACTATACCAGCGAGGTGGCACTGTACTTGTTATAAAATTAGCCCCCGACATCTGTACTGCAGGTCCCAATAATAGGTTATGAATGGCACTTCATGAAGTACCAATATGTATCCAAGTATACTCGTTGTTTAACTTGCGCAAATGTACAATTTCGGCCTCTTTTCCTTTGGAGACGTCATCTGACCGAGGTTCAAAATTGCGTGGTGTTGTCCTTGGAAATTTCCATCGGGGGATTAATCCCAGTACGTCGTCAGTAGCACGTTGTGTTGCTCCAGTACGACGTTAATTAAAATACCTACCTAACTACCATCTTTGCAGACAGCTTTATTGTAAATGGGATGAAAAATTATCGTTTTGAACTTACAAATACTTATCATTACCGAACCCATCTTGCCCCGGACAATAGTACCAACAATCTTCACCAATTTGAAGCCCCCCTTTTGTTTTGTTGTAGTTGGTATCTTGCATAGCTAAGATAGAAATATCGTGTAAGCCGATTTTTTAAATTTTGGAGTTCACCTCCGATACATTTACCTCGTTTTTTATGGACGCATCTTTTTCAGCCCATTGCTCTCACTTCTGCTACTGTTGATATGCATTATGCGGGCAGTGTCAGTTATTTCTTTTTTCTCTTCACTCTTAGATCGCTTGAACGATATCTCTCAAAAGCATAGCTTTCGATTTCTTTCTTCTGATCTTTTAGCCGTAGGGTACAAGTTGTAAAGGATCAGCCACGCGCGGCTAAACGCTCAAAATACATCTCTGAAGAACAATTTCTTCACTCCCAGGCTTATTGTGCGGTTGACAGACCGACCAAAAAAGCGAATTCTACATGATAGGGATGATTCACTCACTTGATTATGGCAGCAAAGACGCCTTGTCAAAGACGAAAGTGAAAGCTGTTCCCCTCTTTGGCTTTCCCTTTTTTGTTGTTGAGGATTTTGGTTTCCCAATGTTTCCAAGAGAAGTATGGGTATTGTTTTCACTTTGATTTCATCGACATTTTGGCGGAATCATAATTATTTTTATCGTGTTGGATTCGACTCTTTTCGGTGGCCGAAGAAAATAAGTTCACTTGCAGGTTGTTTCTGTTGTAACAAAGGAGCTTATTTTAAGAACATTTGAGTTTTATCCGTAGTTTTAATAAGTACGTACAAAAAAATATTAAAAATAATTTGAAAATTGCATTCCCTACAAACGTTTTTTATATCCTTCATATTTTTATCCATAGAAATGCTTGTGGGTTTGCCCACTGCCCTAGCAATATGTGAGCTATTGGCGGTTATTGTGTTGAATTCAACTTTTTTCGGTGACCGAAGAAAATAAGTTGACTTGCAGATTGTTTCTGTTATTATAAAGAAGCTTATTTTAAGAGGATTTGACTTTTATCCGTAGTTTTAATACGTACGTACAAAAAAAAATAAAAAATATTCGAAAGTTGCATTTCTTGCTAACGTTTTTTAAATCCTTCGTATTTTTATCCACAGAAATACTAGTGGGTTTGCCCACTGCCCTAGCAATATGTGAGTTATAGGCGGTGCAGGTTCAATTCCTGTATCTTTTTCTGATTGTATTTCTCTTTTCTTTGAAATTTTCCTTGTGTGGGTATGTCCATTACTTGAAGTTGTCTGTCTTGTGTCTGGTGCAAGTTTGCTAAGTATGGCCTGTGTAACATAAAACGTACTACGCCATAAAACCTAAATTCAACAAATTATAGAAATGGTAATTCCATGTAGGTATGTCCATTTCTTGAAGTTGTCTGTCTTGTGTCTGGTGCAAGTTTGCTAAGTATGGCCTGTGTAACATAAAACGTACTACGCCATAAAACCTAAATTCAACAAATTATAGAAATGGTAATTCCATGTAGGTATGTCCATTTCTTGAAGTTGTCTGTCTTGTGTCTGGCTAAGTATGACCCGTGTTACATAAAACATACCACGCCATAAAACCCAAAATCAACAAATCAATAGAAATAGTAATTTAGTCTTCACTATTGAAAAAAGCGCGTTTTAACTATTGGTTACGGGATGCATTTTTCTCGGTGGCCTGTTGTTAACTTTTCAGTTGATTGTTTACTTTTATTTTAAGAGTGCCTGTTGTTTTTCATCAAGAAACTTAACAATTAAAATGTGATAAGCATATCGTCTTCCAAATTCCTCAATCAACTTATAAACGGAGTTTCTTGTTTGATTTATTCGTTCGATCGATCCTCAATGACTTTCTTATGGGATTGGAAAATAGAAAGCCGCAATAGACTGGAAATGAGGCCCCGCGCGCGGTAGGGATTGAAAAATTCTGAAAATGTTCCCTATTTGTTTAGCATAACTAAAGTATGCATCGATTAGCTAGTCTGTTTTCTTCAGGAAGTTACGTTTATTCTTGCGTTTTGTACCACAAAACACGATGCTAATTACCTTGAAAGAGTGATGTTTTACTCGGAGGTCACCCGAAAAGTACTTTTCTTCAAGGAATGAATCCTAAGACTCGGAACATTTGTCGCTTCAGCAAAACAGTTCGTCGAACATCTTTTGTTCTGCCAACCCGTTAGTAGCATGTATTTGGAACCAGTAGAGCGTGCCGTTTCTCGTACATCTAATAGAATAACAGCGTCGCGTGACTTGCTGTGGTGCCATGACGCTTCGACCTTGTCTCACTGGATGCACCGTCTACAAATTCTGCACTGGTGTCTGTCGATTGCTAGAGAGATGTCATTCAGCGAGTATTTATTTTGACCAGAGCCTTGTGCGGTGTTCATGTTGGAACACCTGGTCTTTTGGGTGTGATGTTGCTTATATAGTGGCGAATTTTCATATTTTTTTTTGTTCTGACAGTTTCTGTCCAAGACGCGTGAAGCACCATTGAACACAGAATGCAAATGGCGGCTATACGTACGTTACGTTAGGAAAAGTTTTGGAGGGTTGATGGCTTCCGACCTCAATTTGAAGCGGAACATCCTTTTTTGGAATGAGCAATTTTCAAGTCTATAAGACTTAAGTTAACGTGCTCGTGTCTTTAGCGTAAAAATATTGGCCTGTTAATTATACAAAATATCCGAGACAAATCGATATTGTAGTTAAGGTGCTGGCGTCTGGATCGAAAGGTTCATGGTTCGAATCTGGGTCAAGGCATTGTGTGTTTGTCCATCTGGAATGGTCCCTCTCTACAAGCGGGTTGTGCTTAGAATCTTGTATGTACGAGGTGTAACGTAAACCCATTCTAGTGTACGCAAAGTGGTTCACAAATCCGCCCTTGAAGTGCCATAATGAAAAATGGGGTACAGAGGGAATATGCAAAGGTTTAAAGGCATTGATAAAGGCCAGAAAAATTGGAACTGAAACTTTTTAGCCACGAACTTATTTGAAGGTTTTTGGAGTTCGTGGTCGGATTTACTGAAACAAAATAACTCGTTATTAAAGAAAGGCAATACAAGAGTTTTTAATAATCAACTCATTTTAGTCTGGTGGAATTATCCCAATAAATCTATTGTCCTCAAAGTTGGGAAGTGTATAATTTTTAATTTTTTGTAGGTTTTTGTTGGGGTTAAAACCAGAGTAGAAGCAAAATTTTGAACTTTAAATTAAAATAATATGTAGCCTTTCCTCGGCTGTTTCACTTTTATGTTATTAAATAAAGACAATTTGAAGTTTGATGTAAACAAGGCTAAAAAAATAACTTGATTTAGATTTTAATCGTCATGCTCTGAGTAGCCTGATAATGATGAAAAACATTTGTATCATTGATTTATCTACAGTATCTAATTGTCATTCCTCATAAATAGCACACCTGTATATTTTGGTTTGGGCATTTAAAAATTTTCTGCAATTATTTCAATAAAAGTTTTGCAACCTAAACTATGTTGTGACACGTAATTTTCATTTCAAAAACTTCTAATAGAATCTATGCTGGTGTGTTTGAAACACAAGCTGGCTGAATAAACCCAACTGGCTCTTATACGAAATTTCCGTTTGATGAACTGCACACCCTCGATCTTTTATTTTTCCCTTTGAACACAGGAGCATCATTGCTTCTTTTATAAGTCTGTTTTTTTTCTTCGTTTTCCTTTTGTTTTTCATTGAACGCTTCACTGAGACTGACCAGGTCAAGGTTATGCATTCCCTTTGTGCCTGTAGAAGAATTAAATCGCTCTTATTTTGCAGAAATTTCGGCGTATATTCATATCAATTCAACAAACAGTTAAATTTAATTCTGCTTTTAAAATCCGTGAAAACCGACTCTGCCTACGATAGAAGCAATTTGCTGTCGCTCACAATGGTGCTGATATTACTTGAACGGAACAGACTTGACCATTTTAGTTGTTTCCAATGATCGAATTTCGACATAAATCGAACAGAAAAAGAAAGAGCGAATTTGTTCGACATAAAATGAGTTTCTTTTCGAACCATGTCGAAATTTACCATTCTTTAAAATAGACTTAACTCTGAACCCATTGAACGAGTAAAACCTTGACATTTTAAAAAGTAATCTGGGGTATATCTTGGAAAATACCTAAAAAATTATTTGATTCCTTTGCTATAATTTACGGTTATGCTTTCTGGTGTTAGATTTCTCTTATATTCGTTTCTAAGAATTATTTATTCTATTTTTTAACATCTCGTTCTTGTCTTATGGGAAACTGATGTGATCTATTTTAAATTGCTTGAAACAAGGATAAGTAAGGATCTGACCATCTTTTTGTTGCTGGTTATTTTAAAGACCGATTTTGATACTAGAATTCGTGCTCAACGTTTTCGAATGGATAAATAAATAGCTTAGTTATAGCCTACGATAAGTACAGTTACTTCAGAAAGCTAAAATCGACTTCTAATTTTCTCTATCTAGTGTGGCAAAAAGTGATTGCGACAAACAAATTAAATCTTTATACGCTCATAAAAAAACTGAATCAAATTTTAGTTAAAGGGCACATTACAATACGAAACAACGCAAATCGTAGTAAAAAAAAATCCTCTTTTGTAAATTAAGATGCATAAAAATGTGCACGATGCCTTTCTTAAAAAAGTGTTACATTACATCAGACAATACGCTTTCAATATTTTTCATATCATGGCACACCAAAAAATGCATAATTTTTTCCGATCGGACAAATTATGTATAATTACCTGCACTTTTTGCTTTAAAGTGTCTTAAAAAAATATTTCTGAAACAATTTAGCTATGATACTTAGTAATTAAAATTAATGCTCAGTTGCTTATACAAGTCAGACTTTAAATTATTTGTGAGCACTTGTCGAAAGTTCAAAATCAAACCATTAATATAAAATAAATCTCACACAATCTAAACCACTTCGTCCTCCGATGGCACACCGATTGAAAGTCGCTGTATTAGATTTAGTAAATGTGCCTCTGAATGCAAGCAAAATAGTCTCAATGAGCTTTCTTAGCGTGAAATTCACTCATTTCATCAAAACCTTTACAAATATTTCACCTCCTATCGCTTCAAAAGCTTTTACTTTTAAAATTCCTTTATATTCCATTGGAAAGAGTGAATGCCATTCTTTGTAATTGTTTTAACTTCCCAGTGATCAAACTAATTTCTTTGACCCGATTGTTTCTCCTCATTGTTGAAGCGATTCTGGAACATGGCTTCTTTATAAAGACATTGGATGTTACTCTGTGCTGCCTTGTGTACCACCAATGCGCAACTGACTTGCAAGAGCATCAAGCGTGAAGGTTGTTTCCATTCGCGCGTAAATGAGTGGATGCAACGTGGGAAAGTTTGCATTGTTTTTGTTAGGGAAATAATATTTTCTGCATAGTGGATCGTGTTGTAAGAGGTGGGTTCTACAGTTGGAAGTTAATGAATTTCTGGGAAATCTTCAGTTTTTCTGCCTTGTGTCCCAAAATAAGAAACTAATCGTTATAATTATGTAACAAATTTTCTTTTTAAAATCTTACTTTTTCTACAATATATGAATGAAAGTATTCAGACTAGAGATGCCGATTTCTCTGTTTATTTTTTGTTGAGTTTTCTTAAGAGTATTTTCTTAATACATAAAAAATAAACTGGACATATGCAATACGTTTTTTAACCGATACGAATGAATACATAAATGAAAAACACATGTGTTTAAAAATTAGTACTTAAGGCTAACATTAGAAATAGAGAAAAGGAAGTGAACAATTTCAGTTACTTTTATACTCTGCTGTTTTCTACAATTTTATTTGAAGACTTCATTGACAAGTTACTTAAGAGTTCCCCCAGAGTTCGTTTTTAGGATATCTCGAACCTACATGTTCAATGTGTGCGCTGCACAACTATATGCAGAAATGAGGGGCATGGGATGCATTATCTCTCGACTTCAACGTGGCAGCAGTATTGTCAGTATTATATGAAAAGCAAATTAATTATTTTCTTTATATATTATGGTTGGAGTCCGCGGTAGCGCAATAGAGCAACGGATTAGCAACCGGAGGTTTGTGAGTTCGAAACTAAGTCCAGCCAAAGGTCGTCTGGGACTAGTGCACGTTAAATCTGACGTGGCCTCAAATGCGCCTAATGTTGGCCTGGTGTGGAACTTAAGAGATTGGAGTGGCAGCTCAGGTTTTCTTGTCTGATCGTAGTTAAAAATAACGAGGCGCTGTCTTCCCTTCGCGGCTCATCCCAGACCGTTGCCAATAGCCCGTTGTGTTGCTCCAGTGCGACGTTAATTACCTACCTTGTATGGCTGTCAACAAATCATTCTAAATATTCACGTCTGCGAAATTATAAATATTTTTTGCATTAGTTTCTGTTTTATTGTTGTTGTTTCTCATGCCTACACTGGCAGACCAGGGGAGTGCCAGGCCCGTCGAAGACGGCAAGAGGCGAGTGGGTGCGCCTTCCATGTTATTGAGCCCCATTGGGAGGAAGTACGACTTTGCTCGGCATACATGGCACATCCGTTTTACAGGAAGGCCCCTTTCATACATCCATTCACTCACACATATCGTAATATAGATCCCAATCAGAAGCCGATAACCCCCTGATCAGGTACCCCCAGAGGTATTGATTTGGTATGGGAACATGGGGGACTTTGTGACCACGACCTATTTAACGTGCCCCAGTCACCATTAGTGAACACGACGGTCTTTAGCCAAGTCGAAGCGCCGATCCCGCAATCATCAGAATTGCAGGCTCCACCGAGGACAGAACCCACAACCCTTCTGATGCGAGCCCGACGCTCTACTGACTGAGCTACCGCGGCTCTTTTGTTTTATTTTGAATGGTTAACCGTATAATAGAATTTCATTCCTCAACCAATCCTTAACATTGAAACGTTTTTCGATGGCCATGAAAGGAATGGGGTTTTTATGGGTAAAACCAGGGCCCGATTTAGAAAATTTGGTATAGTAAGCACAACACGCAGGAAGGGGCCCCCCGATGTTAATTGTTCATCACAAAAACTAATTTTTTAACAATAATTGGTACTTACGTATTTGTGACTGTTGACCGTTTCACAGATATCACCAAAAAGTTTGAGAAAATCGTGAAATTACTTATAACTCTTGGCAAAACAAAATAAAGCAGATGAAAATTAAAAACATAATAGTTAGATAATTAATGTAATTACAAGAATGTGATAGTGGTGGAAACGGTCGACGGACATTTACGTAAATACCCAATAATTTATGTAACTACTTAAAAACTTTTTAAAATTTTTAGATACTTTTGAAACTTAGGGGCCCTTTAAATTATGGGGGCCCTAGGCCCTTGCCTCACGGGCCTAATGGTAAATCAGGGCCTGGGTAAAACGTTGATGCTTGCAGTCGCACCTCGAAAAAATATAGGTCTGCAATGTGGAAGTTTGGAAGATACCCTGCTCTCCACTCATACAAAGCATGACGCACTAGAGGAAAAGATTCCGTAAAATCTTCTTTACACATTTCCCCCTTGCTCTTACCTATCGCGGCCCCTTTCTGACGGGGATGGTTGACATGAGGTCGGGCACAGTCGTGCTTTTTTACGTCAATTCTTTACATACCTCCTGTCAACTGCACTTGTACTTTGCAGCAGTTTGAAAATTTGTTCGTGGACTCGGTAAGACTTGAAGCTTCCCTACACACTGATAGCATAATTTGTCTGAGCGGGGAATCTGGTTCTGGGGTTTTTGCAATGCTTGGAGTCGAATGCAGCGTGTTATAGAACGCTCCTTGTGCTTTTCGGAAAGGATTGGTTTTTAAAATCGAATGACAATTGCTATTTTGAACTCTATGCAAAGTGACGCTCTTTGACGTGAGAGGTTGGATTGTCCGTCTTTCTGGTAAAGAGAGACCCGTTTGGAATTTGAGGAATTGTCGTATGAGAATTGTAGCTTATTGGTCTGGGTTTAAGGCACGAGGGACATATTTGACCACACTGCTTCTAATAGAAGACAGACAACCTCAAGCAAATGGACATACCAGAAAGGTTTACACAGAAAAGGTGACATACACCCGGTGAGGAATCGAACCTGAGCCGCCTACAACTCGTAGGTTACTACTTCAATGACAAACCCAGTGAGCCAGGGCGACCGCGGTATTGCTGTTGTACCTGCGACAAGAATAATACTGGCTAGTAACATATAAAATGTGACAATTTACAAAACTGAATTGGAAAAATTGTGAGCATGGAAGAGTTATTGAAACTATACCCATCTCTGCCCATTTTTAAATAATCAAAAATATAAATATCAATCATAAACTGAAATCTTTTATTATATTGTTAAACAGTTTTAGACCCTGAAAATTTATACTTTAATTTATAAAAATTTACAACATTTGGATATTGTATTTTAACGAACTTCCCTTAGTTAGTTTTTCTGTTTTTTAATCTAGAATTTCAAGTATTGATCTGTATCATCTGTCGTGGCTTCAAACATCCTCACGTCACGTGGTGTGGTGTTTACGTTTGGAGAGTGGGATGCCATCTTGGGTGTTCTCGTCATTTGACCGTGGTTCAAATCACTCCACGTTGTCCTTGGATTTTTTTCTTCGGGCTTGATCCCTAACAGTCTCCAATAGTTTGATATGCAGAGGTTGGTCAGGGATCAATCCCAAGATTGCACCCCACTCTCCAAAGGTTGTTCGGTTTGCTTCAGTAAATAACTACCTACTTTTTTTATGATTTGAAAGAATTATTTTTTTTCGCACCCTATTTTTGCATTATTTACAAAGTCGAGCAACTTGCAATCCTGGTCAAACACGTTAGCAGATCGCTACCAAGTGTCCGCAAGTTCCTGATCCATAATTGTTTCAAAGTGTGACGTAAACGTTTTCCAATGTGGTCAAAGCACATGCAGGTAGTTTACACGCACCATCTTCATCCCCGAGGCGAATTTAGCCCTGTCGTTACTTTCTCTCATCTCCCTTTGTGAAGTGCTGTCATGCAAAGAAGCAACAGGTTCTGAGGTCCACCCCGCTCCTCTGCGTCTCTCGCAACGGCCGCAAAGTGTTTTCGGTTGGTAGGGTCGTCAGCCGGACTTTTTTTTCCCCCTCTGCGTAAATGGCCGGAGGAGGGTGACCTTGCCAACATGCAGTATTCTTCGCGTACTCTACACACACGGGTTCCTGGAGGGGATTTTCTCATTTCCATTATTCGGTTTTCATGTGTTGTGTGTGTTAGGATCTATTCTCTTTGTTGGGATACGAGTTTTAGGGAAATTTGATCTAGGATCGTTGAGGGATTCAAGATTGTTTGCAAGTTGGTGGCGTTTTACACCTTTAGATTTTGTTTGGACGACCTAGTTTTGAGGCAGTTGTCATTTTAAACGTGTTTGGCACAAGCTACACATTGGTCCAGCATCGGTTTTGTGATAGTGTTGGATGAAGTATACAAGCGAGTGCCGACTTGTTTTTTTGCATGGAGATAGAGTACGCATGCGCATGCTGCTCTGGTGTGTGTTCGGGTAAGGCAAGTCGCACATTGTTCCAACATCAATTTTTCGACTCAAAAATGACTGAAATGCTACCATGTTTCCTACATAGAAACTGAGTACGCACGCGCGAGTCTTATGTTTTATAGCATGCTGTTTCAGTGAATGGCCGGGCCGGTTCGTTTCTGAATGTTTCCCTTTTTTAGTTTATTCTGACCGATCAATCATTTATTTTTAACAATCAGTATTCTAATGTATCTGCAAAGAAAAACAACAATCTGCATTGTAAATGTGAAGCAATAATGGTTAAAACAAAAAAGTATGAAAAAAATTCCACTAAATGCAAATACAATAGTTATTTATTATAGTGCATGCCCTTATCAAAAGATACTTTTTTTTTAACATTCACGAAAACAAATGGCGTACGGGTCATATTTGACCAAGCTTCTCCAAACACAAGACTGACAACGTAAAGTGAATAAAGGGTCACAAGAAAGTTTTACTGAATAAAAAAAAAAGATATATACACTTTGGATAAGTTGCAGAAATCAAACCTGCACCGCTTTACAGCTCTCAAGTTGCTAAAGCCGAGGGCAAGCCCGCTGAGTTAAGTTGTCACCTTCGGCAATCGAAGAAAATTGTAAAATGTGCAATTGACATCTTACTCGGTCCCCAATTAAAAAAAAAAATTCTCCACTTAATTCCCATCTATTCTGTGATTTGCTGCATAATTTAATCCCATAGGTAATTGTGGCATATACCTGTATTGCATAACTGACCATATGCATAAGGATTTACTTCTCTGTTCCGAGTTATCCAATAGGTCCGACTGAAATTCTATATCCCTTTCATCGGTTCTAGGGCTTCAGCTGTTACAGTGCGGAAGTTACTCAAATTTTCCACAAATTATTTATACGTTAAACTCGATTCATCCTCTAATGAATAGCAAGTTTTGTGTAAATTAATTTTCTTTTATTGGGCTTCTATTAGTTTAAGTGTATCACCTCACCAAACTGATATACACCTATACTAACTGAAAAGCCTGGATCAACAAATGATAATTGAACCAAGGCCATTTGAGGTTATGTTTCTTCAAGCTTCAATTATATAAAACTGAGATTATTTTCTTGGTTTTCCAATCTGACTGATTTTATCACAATGAGTTCCAATGGTTATTTTTAAAAACAGATTTAAAAAAATATTCTATTTATGCTTTCTCAAGTCGAAATTCTGTATTGAGTAATTCGAAATCATTGTGATCGTTAGTAAACGACAGTACATAACCGCTCTGGATTTATTTCGCTCTAGCTACTAATTCCAGGCATCCAATTTAGTCGTTCCAACAGTCCATTGTATTGAAATTTTGTTTACGAAAAAACAATCTGCTTTGCAGCAAACCCTATATCGCTTTGTTTCACTTTCACGCACGAAAGAACGCATGCACGATGCGAATTAATAAAGTGCGAATGAATTAACTATGGTGGTGGAACTTCAACAGATTGCCAATCAGCCATTCTCGGTTCATTTGACCAAGCTTCAATTAGAGCGAGGTTAACAAATGTCTCTTCCAAACAATTGCTTTGTACGATTCTTTTTCACACTTCATTTAATCAAGAGCCATATCATTTTCGCGATGAGCAAACAAGATATCCCAGAATCTGAACTGCAACTGATACCATGTGTTTATTTGGATTTTATCCAAACAAACGTTGCCTCTATATTTTGATAAATTTGCTGTTGAATTTTTCACGATTTGTTTTTTGTCAATACTAATTATACCAATAAAAAAAATTATGTTTCTTTTTGGTCTGTTTTTTACCTCTGATGGCTCTTGGTTTTTAACCTCTTCGAGCCCATGACCTCTAAATGGTCATAATGAAAGTCCCAAGAAGACTGCAATTTTATTTTTAGGCATTGTAAAAAAATTAACCGAAATTTGAATTCTTAGCCACTTGTGCTTTTAGCGAGTGAATTAATTTTATAATTGACATGAGTATTGACTTCAGGGAATTGAAGTTGGTTGCAAGTGTAAAATATTGAACTTTTGATGCTAGTATAAAATCTCCCCTTTAATATATTTGAGGATGCATGTTGTACAAATATCTGCTGCGAGGCTATCGTAGCTCAGTGGGTATTTCCACTGAGCTGGCAACCTGCGAGTTGTAAGTTGCGCAGGTTCGATTCCTTACGGGATGTATTTCTCATTTCTGTGTTGTTGTTTAAAACCTTTTCTTGTATTTATATCCATTACTTTGATGTTGACTGTCCTGTGTTTGGCGCAGCATGGCAAATTATGGCCCTTGCGCCATAAAATCCCCAAAACACCCAACCGTAGTACTACTTTTGTTTTCCGGAATTTGAATTCACCCAGTATTTTGAACCACATTTGACAAATTTAAAACTTGGTTTCAAAATTGGTTAGATCTTCCGTTCATCTGAACTCGATGTACTTTCCCGTTAGGAATTTTTCTTCAAATGCGGGGATGACTAATTTTACACCTGCGCGGTTCAAAAACCGTTTTTTCCCCTTCTTTTTGTTTTACTTAATTACGCCCCTATCAAGATACCTTATTTCCGGTGTTGAGGGTTAAGCCCTTCCCTTTTTTCTCGCACTGTTACCAACCATCCGTTTAACGGAAGTTGAAAAAAGGGCTTTGCATGGCACTCTTGTCGAAGTTAGTTGGGTTCTTAACCATCCCTTCTTAATTGTGCAACATATAAGTTTTTTTTCGGCATTTCCCCGGACTTTTTGTCGGACGTTTTCGAACAATGCAAATAGAAAAGGACGGAAGTTCATGTTTCCTCGGCAGTGTTTGCTTTTTTCTTTTGTTTTATATTTCGTCATTTCACGGGAACTGTAAAGAATATGAAAATAAAAATCGAATTCCTTATCTGTATTTATTGTGTTATTTCATTTGAATATGATAAATATTTATTTTTTTAAGAATTGCAATTTTTTAGTGAAACGTGGGAATTTAAAACGATTTCTCTAGCACAAAATAATATACTATTACACATAAATAATAAACTATTAATTTGTTGATCAAATTTATTTGAAATACAAATATTAAAAGCTCAGAGTAAACAAATGTTTTGAACTGTTTTCATGAAATCTGCTTTTTGAAGCTGAATATCATGAAATTGTTTTCTTGCTGTAACTAATTTTTTAATATTAAAATCTTTTGAACATAATTTTTCTAGGTTCATACTATTGAATTATCATTTTTTCACCACATTGTATTTAGCTATAATTATTACAATGGACCACACATGCTCCAATGATATTCATCTAGTTTGTTTCCCTGTCATTAATTTCAGTGAGTTGTGAGCAATGCAAATTCATTTCCTGTAACTTACCCTTTTCTCTTCAGTGTCTGTAAAACTTTGTACGTCCAGTCACAGATCTTGTCTGTCGTGTGTTTCCCACAGTTTGGCCAAATATAATCTTTGCACTGAAAACCCCCATCACAGATCTGAATAAAACATAATTGGATTATCTTAAAACCTACTCCAACTATTTACTTGAATTAAATTCTGTTAGATAGCTAGTAAACTTCAAATCAGGAAAAAGATTTATATCATGTCCAAACATAGCTTTATTTTTTTAAGTTGTGACTAATTTAACAGATTTTTGTAAGATATTATATTTAATCAAGCTCATGAATATGATTTTAAGTAAAACGTGTTTCCTTTTCAGAACCTGACCGACAAAGAATAATCATTCATGTTCAAGATGCTAATGATGAAAACCCGTACTTCATCAACCGTCCGATGCCTATGCATGCTGTGGTACAACTTAATGCCCCTTCTGGTACCTCTGTTTTCAAGTTACAAGCAAGAGATCAAGATGTGGACAGCAATATTCATTACTTCTTGGTTCGAGATAGAAGTAATTACAATACATATTTTTGAATTTTTAAATTGGAAAATAAATGAGGCCTGCTTAATTTTCACTTATGAAGGAATTTAACAATATCCTTTATGATTAAGGAATTTGAATCAACAAAAGTGTACTTTTGCCATCTGAGCACAGAATTAACAGCTTATGATTAGTTTAATGTGCAGTTTTATTAATTCCTTCTCTGCTTATGTGCCATTAACTGCTGTATATTACACATATTATAACAAGTTTTCTGATGTAAATAAATACATTTCTTGATATAAAATCTGTCAATTAATGTTCAAAATACCTTTATATCTGTACATTAGGAGAGTTATGACATAAATATGTTAAATTTTCTTGTGATTCGACTCCAAAATTAAATTTTTTTAATTTTTACAAGTAGTATTCTTTGCTTATATGAGAATAATTTTTCGATTTACCTAACAAAATTCTTCTTTACTTACAGCTGGTGGTCGCTTTGAGGTTGACGAAATGTCCGGAGAAGTTCGAACGGTTGGAAATGAAGCCTTCAATCTGGATCAAGAATATGTTTTGTATGTAAAAGCTGAAGATCTGAATGGTGTTAAAGTAACTGGAAAAGAGCAATCTACTGGTGAAGAAAGGTTATCCATCATCGGTGGTAAAAGACCACCTCAGTTCTTCATGCAATCATATTCTGCAACAATACCTGAGAATAAGAAGAAAGATTCTGAGTATGGCATTGTTTTCAATTAGGTTTATCAATTTTTCCTAGTGTATAACAATAGTATATTTTTAATTGTTTCCACTTGGGCAGCTGTCCAGATTGCAATGTGTATTTATTGTTGCTGGAGTTGCTTATTTGAAGAAAATAAATACATTTTTCTACTTGAACATCGGGAAAATATCTAGGATCTATGATACCTATGATATTGAATATCAAGTATTCAAATTTATTTATTTTGTTTCTTCAAATTAAACTCTTAATAGCCACTATTAGGTTCATTCGATTGCATTTCAAAGAGCAGTCTTAAAATAAGGTCTTGAAGAAAATATGTGCTCATGATAATCAAAGTTCAACCTTTACCTATTAGATAATCAAAATTTAATTATTAGATGTTAGCATCTCTATATATATGCTTATTTTATTTTTTCAGAATATCTACCTGAACATGTGCTGGTATAAAATTATTGCATATTGTTCGGTTTTTACTTTTACAATTGGGAAAATTATTTAAATTGTTTATAATACATAAGTCTGTAGATGTAATTATCCTGTTTTGTTTTTATCATTGGCAAACAAACAAAACATACCAAATTGCAAAATGTAATTTTGAAAAATTGAAGGGGAAAATTTCTACTCCCTAGCTTTTGCTAAGTGTTTCTCAAGACAAAATCTAACCTTCATGCAGGGAAAAAAATAACTTAATAGACTTCTCCAGGTAATTAGATCACTAAATTCTGGTCTAGAAAAGCTAAAAATACACATCTATTTATAAAAATGCAAATACCACTCACTCACTGACTAGTCACTCTTTAGAATACTAGGGGGCTCCGCCCCCTGCTCGTATATGCTCACGAACCCCCAGTGATTGCTACGCAATCCCATTTGGTTTGCTTTGCAAACCAACACTCCTTTCATAAGTGAGTTTGCTTTTTTTTTACTTTAACACTTAATGCATCCTAAACTATTGCTGCATCAGTAAAAAACCTTCAATATCTTATTTCCTGAACAATTTTGAATAAACCATGTTAATCTCATAATTTTGTAATCTGTACTTTCTCGGGAAACTGTCTGAGAATAGAGCGGAAAAAGAGAATTGAGCTTTTTGGACTTTGCTTCTCCATGACATCACAGCGAGTTTTCAACAGCCAAATAAAAAAAAATTGCCGCAATGGTAATTGTTGCTATGATAAATTTTATATTTGGCAAACCTGTTAGTTAGTAATGTAACCTTTTATTTCTGTTACGCTATCGCTCCACGATGAATGATTTGTACACTATCGCGAAATTATACTTTTCATCGCATCAAATTTATTTATAAACCAATTTTACAAATAATTATACCATAAGAAAAAGTGCATTCTAAGCTATGTTAACATATTATATATGAAGTATATGTTAACATATAGCTTATTTTCCCCACAAGATTCAATTTCCAAAATATTCTGAAAATAACTAACACTGCTGATTTTTTTTTCAGAATTATTCAAGTCAAAGCTATGTCCTTTGCCAATCGCCAGATACGGTACATTTTAGGTACCAAGGGTCAGGGCGCTGGAACATTTACTGTTGGTCCGACTGATGGTATGGTCAAATTGGCTAAAGAATTAGATTTTGAAGATCTGCGGCAGCCAAAAAAGTATTCCCTCCAAATTACTGCTACTGAAGATTCAGGTGGATTTTCAACATCTGTTGAGGTGATTAAATTTTTTTGTCTAAACATTGATCCTAGGAATTTAAGTACTTTCTTTGCATTTCAGATTACAAATATGATAATCTGATTCAAAATAAACCATTTCTTTATCAGATAGTGGTATTAAACACAACATTAATCTGAACATTTTTTATATTTCAGTTAAACATTGATGTTACTGATGTCAATGATAATCCACCGAGGTTTGAAGTCCCTGATTATCAAGCATATGGAGTCCCAGAAGATGTTCCAATTGGAACTTCTATTCTACAAGGTAAAACTTATTACTTTTTATGTTCCACTCACATGCTAAGAAATTATATCTGTACAAATATACATGTTTTAATATAGTATCTACAGGGAAGATAAATAATCCCTTCTGTTGGTTCAAGCTCCAATTAGTCCAACTAATATAAATTGCTAAGAAATGTATGTAAGTAGCCAATGAGAATCTAATCAAAAGTTGGACTTGCATGTTTATCTACCAGTACCAGATCAAATAACACGCATATGTTATGTTTGTAACCTGTACACAGTTTGCACATATCAGATTACAAGTGAAACACAGTCAAAAATATAGTAATAATAAAACAAAGTGTGTGGAACATTCTAATCATGACACTAAACTTGCAAAGCATGTTTTTACAGAAGATATCTAACCTTTGTAGGCAAAGAAAAACTTATTAGACTTCACTAGTTTAAAGATCATGACATTATTTATAAAGTGTAGGAAGGCTTAACCTCAGAAAATTTTAGCTTTATGTTTCAGTTTTAAGCTGATATATGATATATCCTTTCCATCTACTAAAGAATATTAGCATACTATAGTGCATTTGTATTTTAGTTACTAAATGCAAACACATCGCCTTGTAAGGAAGAATGCAATTGTGGAAATTAATATTTTTACAAAATTTCCTTAAGA